>CP136065.1:175223875-175823875 GCA_032622095.1 Siphonodentalium dalli | reverse complement strand
ATGAGTCGATTATTTAGGGTATTACTGTACGTCACTATACCCAGCAGATGAAGATTCCGTGTCGAGCGTTTTCATGACAGAAAGAGTTCGCAGCTGTAAAGCTGGACTGCGGAGATACCTTGCGTGACTCATCTTACTAGCCATAGAAGCATTACATTGTGTACCTTGGCTCCTCAATTTCTCATTCTCAATGTATCACTCAGATGGCTAATGGACGTACCTAATGGACTGAGTTACCAAGCTGTCTACAGTGTCCAAACCATTTGACAGCTACATTATACACATGCCTCTGACACAGAACGCACACGCAAGTATCACCACCAAGGATATGGTGCGAAAGAATTAGAAGCACACACAAAACCCAAAAAATTATTGTTTTCCTCTATGCTTTCATCCAGCCTGTTCTTTTGAAAATATGTTCATATTGCGTATTTCGAAACCAAAATACGCCCATATCAGCGTTATTAATTGAAGCTGAATTACGCTCTATATGAACGTAAATGGGGCACGATAACAGATGGTATATGAGCGTATTCATACATGTAGCGTATTTTGGTTTTTGAAATACGTTCAATATGAACCTATTCGCAGGAGGATATGTTGTTTCATCACCACAACCATGCATGATTAACAGTATAAGTCAGAAAGCACACAACCATTGTTGATTGTATATATGTGTTATAAGCTTCAGATTACGTAGTCCGTTCGGATTTACCGTTAAAGATGATCTATCTCTTCATAGAAACACCACCAAAAACAACAACAGAGGCAACTACAACTTCTTTTTTATGAAGACCTTTTTAAGGACACATTCACGTCGCGTTATTATTCTAACAAAACATGGGAGAAACATATTTATAGATGTTCAACCAACTGTTCAAAAAAGAGTAACATATCCCGGCCTATTTGACTCCTCACTGCTAATGACGTTATGACATCGAGTGCTGGGCCGATGACGTTATGGTCATTTCTCAGTGGAAAAATATAACGGGAATATCACGAAAACCATAAAACTAGCTAATTAATTCAATAGTAAAAGGTGGTCTATCTATATATCTTAAACATGGTTTGAAACTTTGAGATACAGTTGTTCCGATGCACCAATCTCTGAGTTCCAGTTACGAATAACGGTCGACTGCTATAGTGTGCTAAAGTAGGTCCGTACTCAGTGCGGACGTAAAGCACACATCGTGATATATGCTGTCTGGTCTATCTGACTCACTATATATAGTATGTTATACCTCTGAAATAATACAGAACGTTCAGGGCAAATGCACACCATCTTCAAAGTGGTGTGAAACATAATTAAATGCAAAGATTCTCGATGGCGAAATCATTTGCGTTAGTTTATCGCCGATTATTGCGTCCCGAATCGAGATGTAAATATTTACAATTAAGTGTCTATATAGTTCAGACGACGATTGCTATATGGAGTGGTATGGTCGATTTCTGAGATTTTCTGCGATGTTAGTAGAATGCTACATTCCAACAGATGGCATAGCGCCTGAGTACTAACTTGTCAGTTTCACGCACCCGAACAAGTCCATAATATGTCTTTAATAAAGGCAGTGGCCACCAAAAGCGTCGGAAAACAGTGACTTGTTCTATTACCGTGCACGCTAAGGAAGTCAATGTACTCATACGGGCATTGTATTGATAATAGAACCACGCAGTTATGTACTGAATCAAAGATGGGCTTGAGTTAACAGTATATGTGGCAACCTTTCTATCTGCAAATATACTTCGCTTGAACAGTAATTACACCTCACCATTTTGCGTCGATCGTGTCCGGTCCTATTAAAAGCCGACCGCACCCGACCACACCCGTCCGCACCGACGGCACCTCCAACAGGGGTCCGAGCGTGATGGAAATGGACATTATATCATGCAGCGAATACCCCTATGCATCCATGGGCGATCGGACAAGTCGCTAGCTGCAGCGGAAGTGAATAAATTAACCCATACGCTACTGCCGAATTTGCTATGAATGTACGCAAAAACGCCGAAAATAACACCCGCCGACCACACCGCCCCCAGTGTTATAAGATCTCGAGGATACCTGGCTATCATATCTCCATGAAGATACAGATGTTTCAAAGAAATTTCCAGGTGCTCATGGTGCTATATATTGGCTAATTGTTCTCAGTTTCAACGAAATGTTGCCGCGTATGTATATCAGCTTCATTTGCCAGATACAGAGCGAGATTTTGAGTTGTTTATGTCAGTCGATGAGTCTGTTCTAAACCCCTTGTCAGATGTCAGTATTGGGAGGATCCTGAAAAGTCATGTGCTACGAACTGCATTTTATTGTATATCAGAAGAAACTATATATGACTGCACACTGTGACCACTATTTTTGAACTGGCCTTCCATATCTCCTGACAAATTGTAACTTTTTTTGTGGAAACTGTATTGAATGGAAAAGACTCAATTTTGTTCTAATATATATGCAATCCTCTGACGGTTCGAGGTCTCTCAATTTGCACGAATATATGTATCTCTTCAAAATAATGATAAATATACGTTTAATACTTATTCTGTGTATATCTTTTTGCTAGCTCATTATGTGAATGTCCTGATTGCCATCCCCATATAAATATGACAGTTAAGAAGATATAATTGTTCAAGTGACTTATAAGTGGGTTACCATTTGTCGGGATTGTGAAATGTGAACGCCCAAATCTCCTTAAAATGATATGGAGATGGCCTGGGTGACTATATATAACTTATATGTGGATATCGGCGAATAGCAATCTTATCTATGATAGTGCATATCCGCGCGCCACCCGTGACGCAAACGACACCAAATGTGATTTAATTCATAGTATATCATTAGATAAAAACATGTATGCATTTGTTGGAAATTAGTGCCAAATATATTTGTATCAGCTTTTGCCTCTTTTGACATATTTAAACCACGCCCATTAGACTCATGTATGCATGGTATACTGGCGATGATTATAATATGTTTGGTGGTAATAAGCAACTAAACAAATTATGAGAATAGTTATGAACCCACATCTCTCACCCACACGACAGCAATTTGCCGTCACTAAATCACACGATGATATTCATGGTATCATAAAGAAGAATACTATATCAATTTGGTGGAAATCTGGGCTAAAAATATTTTATTAAATCAATTGTTGATGCAACGCTGACTCGAATAACGCCATATTGAGGAGGTGATGTATTCGTTAGGTGGAAATCGGCGAAAAAACTAATTCACCATATTTTTTTAATTTTGCCGACCTCCCCATTTTCTTCCCCTGACACCAACAGCACCATTTTAATTTAAATTTAAACCCGCACCATTATCTTCCTTGTTAAAAGTTACCCCTCTTTGAACGCCTTGGTACCATCTCGATTGTACCGCGTGAAGTTATACATAGAACACGCAGACAGACAGAAAGACAGACAGACAGCACAATTTGATTTCTTGTATAATTTGAGATGCATATATATGAAATTGGTGAAAATTGGCGAGTATACAAAATTCGTATCAAATTAGATTCCTTGTATCATGAAGAAGAATATATATCAATTTGGTGGAAATCGGCGCTAAAATTAGTTTTATCAATTTTGGTGCCCCTCTCCCCTTTCGTGCAACCCTGACTCGAACGACGCCACTTTTGACATATTTAAACCACACCGTTGGATTATTCATATCATGGGGATGATTATATGTAAGTTTCGTGGCAATCGGCGACAGAACAAAATTCTGCCCTCCCCCTTCTGGGCACCCCTGACACGAATGGCGCGACTTTTGCCATATTTAAAACACACCATTGGATTCCTCATATTATGGGGATGATTATATATAAGTTTCGTGGCAATCGCCGACAAATTTTTGTCTGCCCCTCCCCCTTTTCTGCCCCCGACAACAACGGCGTCACTTTAGAAAATATTAACCCCGACCATTATCTTTCTCGTAAAAAGCTACCCCTAGTAGACCCCTTTTGCATCATCTAGATGTCCCCTGTGAATTTCTATAGAACACAGACAGACAGACAGACATTCGCAATTCGCAAATATAGATACAGATACTGGTTATGTGCATTGGGACACTGCGTGGCCGATTGGGTCACTGGTTGGGCTGGTTGGGCCGTTTGGGACACTAAAGTTGAATGGATTGAGACGCCAGTTGTATGTTCAATGACATATGGCATGGGCTACATATTGGATGCCTGCCTCTCGTGTGGTTTCGAACACCCGATGGATGGTTTTGTAACCATGGTACATCCATTGTGTGGTTGGGGCACTGATTGAGTGGTTTGACACACTCAATTGGTGCTCATTGTATGTTTTACTCATCTGATGGTTATGGACACTCATTGGATATTTCTGGATCCTACTGGATGGCTTGGGACACACCTATTGTGTTGTTTCGAACATAGGTTGCGACGTGTGGAGCACTACTTGTGTGGTTTGGGGACATTCGTTCAATGGATTGGGTCCTTAATCAGGTCGATTGACAAACTCATTTAGTGGTTTGGGACACTCATTTTGGGTGAATTGCAATACCAGTTGCATTGGGGGACTATATGTGTGGGTAACGACACCAGTTGGGTATCGTTCGGGGAGCTACCTACCACAGTCTACATCAGTCTGAGTGGTTTGTGAAACTCGTTTGGTGGATTGGGACACCCCATCGATGGTTTGGAACAATGTCTGGATTTGGGGCGCCCGTCGTATGGATTTGGATACTCACATGTTGTTGTTTTTGGATACTAGCTGTGTTTTATAACTCTGTATATGGTTTGGCGGACTCGTTGTGTGGTTTGGGACACTCATTTGATGTATTGTGAAACTATTGGTGGCTTTGGGAACTCGTATGGTGGCATATATGGCTACATATTGGCTATACGATATCGTAAGATTTAGTAAAAAACTAAAATAATAAAAAACAAAAACATTTCAATTGTTCACTTCCGACTGCCATTTTCGCTGTCATTTTGAAAACTGTTTAGACACCGAATTGTCAAATCCTCGGGAAATGACTTACTATAACGGATTAGGATTCGCCATTTTATAGTTTTTGGGTCAAATTATGCACAAAATGACAGGCATAATTATGCTATGGCAACAGGAATAATGCGGTTTTTTGTTGCAGGTTTCGGTCACATTAATACAAATGAGAGGACCTTGTAGTGAATGGTACAACACTCCAGGAAATTGCCGCCATATTGCCCTGTAACATTCACGGCCACATGTGAGCGTCAAATTAGTTGGAGCAGATATCCTTACGAAAAAATGGATCAAGTTTAAAGGTACGGTTGGCCTTGGCGGTGGGTATCCTGTGAAAATATTTCCACCCGTCAAAAACCGCCACAAACAGAAAGAACAACAAAATGTAGACATACTTTGTCCGTATACAAATAAGAAATATCGCATAAACAGTATGTTATTGTCATATATTTGACCATTGTTATGTAAACAAAGGCATAAAAAGTTACTTTTCTGGCGTTTGTTTATATTATGATGGTAAACATAAAGAGCGTTCTTTGTTGGTGAATTCCTGATATGGAACGAATAAAGAGCGTTTATGCCATTTGTGTGTGATTAGCCAGCAGCATTGTGCTGTCTTCTGTAACACAATCAGGCTCTTGCTTAGGTAAAATATAGTAGGTCTTTATGATAACATGCTGTTTACGCGATAGTCTTGGTATATATGAACGAAACTGTATGCGTTTTACTGTTTTTTCTGTTTACGGTGATTGGAACAAATATGAATATTTTCGACAACTAAGGCCTCACGTGCCTTTAATACTGGGGCCCCAGGTTGAAGAAAAATATTGGCCGACCTGGTTCCCAGACAAAAATTCCAATTTTCACCATTTATTTTATACATATTTTCTTCATTTTTATCCAAAATTAACGACTTTCCCTTCATTAAACGCATGGCCATTTTGGATGTTATTATATGGTCACAGTTGGCAGTCAGGGAACTCGACTGAGCGTTTATGGTTGGCAGATTTGTTTATTTAAAAATTTCAATTTTTCACCATTTTTGTTTACATATTCCAGTATTTTGACTCAAAAATTACGACTTTCACATTCTGGTTCATGGGGATTTTGGATATGTTATTATATGAGTATAGTCACACTCAAAAAGACCAAAAGTCATTGCATAGCAATTTTTTTCACGATTGGGCGTTTCCTTCCATCCGTTTGATGGACTAATAAGGAACTGCAAACTTGATGCAAAAAAGCCACAAATAAGACCCTATTTCAAAGATATGTAGAAAATTTCATCCAAAGCGAATTTTGGATATATTTTTCCCCAGATTCTGCACGACAAAATAACACCAACAACAGCTTGTTACCAATTTAATATAAGTTCACCCAAAGCGGATTTTAGCGGATTTTGGATATATTGTTCCCCAGATTATGTTCTAGGTTCACCTCAAAATCGAGTCTCAACGACCAGACTAAAGACCTCGGACGTTATGTAGATGAAAGATAAGAACAGGAGCAGACAACACCATAATAACCCTTTGACGGGGTTGTGTTGGTGCAGCATTAAAGATAATATGCCAGTACATTCTCTTATATATGCGAGTCTCCCATCGGAAGCCTCGCATATGTAAGAGAATGCACTGGCTTGCTAGGTCAAGGTAAATATTGTTAGGCCAATGTATTATCTTCTATATGCGAAGCTCCATATGGTAGACTCGCATATATATACAAAACCCTAGAACATGTCCTGTGTTGACAAATCAGTGACCAACTTAAAAGGGGTGCTGTACACCAAATCCGGCCATTTATGTACCATCTCCTTTTATACTCAACATAATATAATTATGCAACAAACGAATGAATTTGAGCCATGAATCAGTGCAAAATAATGCAAATAACATGGTAATCATAATTAAAATGAGTTTATGACTCGAGTAATAATTACATTTTCATTATAATAACCATGATTTTTGTATCGTTCATAGAGCACATCGTGACTGTGTTTTGCAGCAATCCTTGGCACAAATTCATTCATCTGTTGCATATATTATGTTAAGTATAAACGGAGATGGTCCCATAAATCGCAGGATTTAGTGGATAATCCTCCTTTAACCCGGCAACCTACTAAATGATAGGCACCAAGGCTTCGTATCAAGATATCTCCAGAGGTTGGATATTTAGTTGATCGTCCGTTGTCATTTTCAATTGAGCGAAGGAAAGTTCAGTGAGTACAAATGAAACTTCGAATAGCAGCTCGATAGTTAAAGACATATTATGGACTAATTCTGGTGCAATAAACTGATATGTTAGTACTCAAGCGCTATGCAAACTGTGGGAATGTAGAATTCTACTAGCATCACCGAAAATCTCAAAGAAATCGACCATACCACTCCATGAATATCATCGTCTAAACTACGCTTAATTGTAAATATTTACATCTAGATTCGGGACGCGTCAATCAACGATAAACTAACGCAAATTATTTCGCCATCGAGAGTCATTGCAATTAGTTAATATATAATAATGACGGTGTGTGTACTGTAAATTAGGAATAATATTCGTAAACATAGCTACTTTGAATAATACAATTCTCCATTTCTATTTGATCACCAAACCGGAGTGTTTCCCATCACTTTAAATAGTAAACTCGCTGTAATTGCTCTGTAGTTGCCATGTGGTAGTTCTTCTGGGGAGACAGAAATATCAATTTGTTGTGAATTTAGGCAAAATGTCAGCCTAAACCAACTAGTACAGTGTATGACAATAATAGCTCTCGTAACTTATCTTGTGCTTATCATCAAGATATTCATATTAAAATTCGACATTAATTTCGCTCGGACAACTTCCAATAATAATATCCCATTATATCTAAATTTGAAAAATAAATTCTGACTGTCTAGAAGAGTAGATCGCGGGGATTTGCATTGAAATGAAATTGCACACGACTTGATACAAATGTATGGCATATATGTTGGTGTTCTATCAAGAAACGAGTGACTGGTTAAGTTTCTGAGCTAGAAGATATATAGTATACACAAGCGACCATTTCATTTGATATAAAACCAAGAAACACCAATTCACCAACTACAGTAATACCCTAAATAATCGACTCCTTAACCACAGCAGAATTATGGGTAAATTTTCAGGATTTAGTCGGAAATATAGCTTGTTGCCATTCATCGGACAGCTGTGGTTAATGAGTCGATTATTTAGGGTATTACTGTACGTCACTATACCCAGCAGATGAAGATTCCGTGTCGAGCGTTTTCGTGACAGAAAGAGTTCGCAGCTGTAAAGCTGGACTGCGGAGATACCTTGCGTGACTCATCTTACTAGCCATAGAAGCATTACATTGTGTACCTTGGCTCCTCAATTTCTCATTCTCAATGTATCACTCAGATGGCTAATGGACGTACCTAATGGACTGAGTTACCAAGCTGTCTACAGTGTCCAAACCATTTGACAGCTACATTATACACATGCCTCTGACACAGAACGCACACGCAAGTATCACCACCAAGGATATGGTGCGAAAGAATTAGAAGCACACACAAAACCCAAAAAATTATTGT
The DNA here is from genome assembly GCA_032622095.1 of Siphonodentalium dalli. NCBI lineage: Eukaryota > Metazoa > Mollusca > Scaphopoda > Gadilida > Siphonodentaliidae > Siphonodentalium > Siphonodentalium dalli. The sequence goes on along the minus strand of CP136065.1, from coordinate 175,815,344 downwards.
TTTCCTCTATGCTTTCATCCAGCCTGTTCTTTTGAAAATATGTTCATATTGCGTATTTCGAAACCAAAATACGCCCATATCAGCGTTATTAATTGAAGCTGAATTACGCTCTATATGAACGTAAATGGGGCACGATAACAGATGGTATATGAGCGTATTCATACATGTAGCGTATTTTGGTTTTTGAAATACGTTCAATATGAACCTATTCGCAGGAGGATATGTTGTTTCATCACCACAACCATGCATGATTAACAGTATAAGTCAGAAAGCACACAACCATTGTTGATTGTATATATGTGTTATAAGCTTCAGATTACGTAGTCCGTTCGGATTTACCGTTAAAGATGATCTATCTCTTCATAGAAACACCACCAAAAACAACAACAGAGGCAACTACAACTTCTTTTTTATGAAGACCTTTTTAAGGACACATTCACGTCGCGTTATTATTCTAACAAAACATGGGAGAAACATATTTATAGATGTTCAACCAACTGTTCAAAAAAGAGTAACATATCCCGGCCTATTTGACTCCTCACTGCTAATGACGTTATGACATCGAGTGCTGGGCCGATGACGTTATGGTCATTTCTCAGTGGAAAAATATAACGGGAATATCACGAAAACCATAAAACTAGCTAATTAATTCAATAGTAAAAGGTGGTCTATCTATATATCTTAAACATGGTTTGAAACTTTGAGATACAGTTGTTCCGATGCACCAATCTCTGAGTTCCAGTTACGAATAACGGTCGACTGCTATAGTGTGCTAAAGTAGGTCCGTACTCAGTGCGGACGTAAAGCACACATCGTGATATATGCTGTCTGGTCTATCTGACTCACTATATATAGTATGTTATACCTCTGAAATAATACAGAACGTTCAGGGCAAATGCACACCATCTTCAAAGTGGTGTGAAACATAATTAAATGCAAAGATTTTCGATGGCGAAATCATTTGCGTTAGTTTATCGCCGATTATTGCGTCCCGAATCGAGATGTAAATATTTACAATTAAGTGTCTATATAGTTCAGACGACGATTGCTATATGGAGTGGTATGGTCGATTTCTGAGATTTTCTGCGATGTTAGTAGAATGCTACATTCCAACAGATGGCATAGCGCCTGAGTACTAACTTGTCAGTTTCACGCACCCGAACAAGTCCATAATATGTCTTTAATAAAGGCAGTGGCCACCAAAAGCGTCGGAAAACAGTGACTTGTTCTATTACCGTGCACGCTAAGGAAGTCAATGTACTCATACGGGCATTGTATTGATAATAGAACCACGCAGTTATGTACTGAATCAAAGATGGGCTTGAGTTAACAGTATATGTGGCAACCTTTCTATCTGCAAATATACTTCGCTTGAACAGTAATTACACCTCACCATTTTGCGTCGATCGTGTCCGGTCCTATTAAAAGCCGACCGCACCCGACCACACCCGTCCGCACCAACGGCACCTCCAACAGGGGTCCGAGCGTGATGGAAATGGACATTATATCATGCAGCGAATACCCCTATGCATCCATGGGCGATCGGACAAGTCGCTAGCTGCAGCGGAAGTGAATAAATTAACCCATACGCTACTGCCGAATTTGCTATGAATGTACGCAAAAACGCCGAAAATAACACCCGCCGACCACACCGCCCCCAGTGGACCGAGCAAAATGGGGCATGTCCTATCGTGCAGAATAGACCTGAGTGTACCAATGTTCCAATCTAGCTCGAGCGGACACGGCACTGTTAACCCCTAACGCAAAATCCAAAAAGGAACCGACCGCACCTCCCCTGGCTGCCTCATCACGGAAATGTACATTATATCATGCAGCGAATACCCCTAAGGATCCACGGGCGATAGGACAAGTCGCTAGCTGCAACGGAAGTGAATACATTAAGGCAAACGATGCTGCAGATTTCGCTATGAATGTACGCAAAAACGCCGAAAATAACACCCGCCGACCGCACCACCCACAGGGGACCGAAATGGGGCATGCCCTATCGTGCAGAATATACTCTGCACGATAGTGCAAACCCCATCACGCTCGGACCCCTGGTGGAGGTGCGGTCGGGTGCGGACGGGTGCGGTCGGCTTTTAGTAGGACCCGTCGTGTCCGATTCCGTGAGGTGTTCGCAATATAGAGTTCTCCTCAGTAGTATTGGCCGATACTTTGGCCCACCCCCTCGCTCGGCCCATGGGCCAGAGTGTCGCCGAGCCACCCCTGGGCCGACACTCTGGCCCATCCCTCGCTCGGCGACACTCTGGCCCATGGACCAGCGACACGCTGGCCTGGCCCATGGGCCAGAGTGTCGCCGAGCGAGGGGGTGGACCAGAGTGTCGGCACAGGGTCGGGCTCGTCGACACTCTGGCCCATGGGCCAGAGTGACGACGAGCGATTGGGGTGGGTTAGAGTGACAGCCAGCGAGGGGTGGACCAGAGTGGTAGGTTCCCAGGGTAGGATTCATCGGTCCAGAGGTTGTGTTAGATTCCAAAGAGTAAGGTGAGCGCTTCGAAGGGATTTTTGACAGAAAAGAGCACAATTTACCAATATATTGATGTTTTATCGGATTCTAATGACAGTGTGGTAAGCGAAGGGCGCCCCCCTTCGCTGTACACATTGAACTCAGAATAATACCGAGAAAAATAGATGTGTTGGTAAATTGTGCTATCTTACCAGTGCATTTTTTAACAAAAGCGAAAGTCTTCGAATAAATTCGAAGACGCTAGCGCTGTGAAAAATGTGCATGCAAGAGCCATCTGATAGCAGGTTTTGGGTGGCCCTGAAAAGGGTCGTTTTAAGTTAGATCACAAGAAAAGTGGATAAGGGGTCTTTAGGAACTCAAATCCATCCTCTTGATCCAACTCCCGAAACACAACGAACCCTCGATGAGAGGTGGAAATATACCTTGCGGTATACTCACACCCTTCAATGGGGATACGTCTAATCTGTACTGCTTCTTCTCTCTCTCCAAAACACGAGCTTTCTCTGCAGAAGGGTTGCCACCACCGCAAGTAAGACACCTGTTGTCCCAAGCCATTCGATGTGTTCTGTCTCCTGTCCACTGAACAGTGTAGGATTGCATTGACAAAAGTGAATAGTTCAAAGAACTTTTCACCTGTACCATACACTGCCCAGGAAAGGGTATCCCACACCACAATGTCCTTCGGGCCGATACACGGGTGGCTCTGACATAAGATCCAATATCAGTAACAGCGTATTCCATCGTGGAGAAATGATATGCTCTAAATGGGGTTTTGTTATATGTAAAACGCGCGGACGTCGTTGGCGACGTCATTGTGTTTTTCTACCAATTTTCCCGAACGTCATTTCAAATGTGTTTCTTTTTTGGTGAATTAAGATCTTCATCAACATTGCCGAAGACGATCATTAAAAAACAGACACTGTTTTTGAACAACATAACTTTTATTTTTGAATTAAGAATTAACATATTTACAACTGAACATGAAATTATCATATTTACAATCAATAACTGGTAATGCAATGAACATAATTTACATTTGGTAACTAATTTCATCATCAACAATCAACATATTCACAGAATGATTATGATTTTGTTTACATATTTAAACAATTGGTAATGAGTACATTTTATCAATAATGAAATTCACAGTATTGGGTAATGTTTCTGATTCTTTTCGTAAGGGCTCATAGTTTCTATGAAACCAATCCAATACTTTTCTATCATTTTTAAAGTAGTCACCATCAAAATTCATTTCAACTAATACCTTTATACCATATCCGCTTTTCAAGAAATGTAAAGCAAATATGCAGTAGATACCAAACACGTTTGTACCGTGTTGTTGAAACCGCCCAACGTTTATTTTACATTCGATCGAATTTCTTTGAATAAATGATTTGATATATTTATCAATAACTGGTATCCCAAACGAATCGAAATATGTTGCAATGTTTCCATTGAAGAAAATTGCAACCACTGTTCTCCTGGTTTTTCTGACGTATGTGTATTTACTATGTATGCTTTTACATGATGAGGTTTCTCGTGTGGTAACTGATCTTTTGCACACACCACACCATACAATGAACAGAGGTAGGATGATTTGTCTAGTATATGCTGAAGTTCGCTAGTGTTCATTTTCGTAGTATTTTTTTTACTTTTTCACACCACAAGTCAACAAAAAGCGAATTAAATTGGTTACAGTTTGCATGAACAACTTCCTTTATATCTTTCCAAAGTTTGAATGCCTCAAATATCTCTTGTGGTGTAAATGATTCTATTTCTGGATACCATTGTTCCATAACTCGGTAGATGTTCAATTTAAGTAGTGCTATATCAATGAACATATCTACCCATTGTATAGGTGGTGTCCAAAGACAAAGCAAATGTCGTGTCTGACTTGGATGATCTATTTTACATCCTTCACAATTGAGTGTCATTTATTTTGAAATTTGATTTTGTATTTCATGAACGAAACATTTCTCGAAAGTTTTCCGAACTTTGTCAAGGATAGAAACATATGGAATGAAATCGAGTCCTCCAACTTACACTCTCAATTTGTCCTCCAAATGCAATCCATCCATGCTTTTAATAATCTTTTATTATTTCTCGCAAACTGTTGATTTCAATTTGATTATCGAACTCAGCATAGACTATCACGTTGATCACTGAAGCTAGAGCTGCAGAAAACTGAAGCTCTAACCTTATGTTGCCGGTTTTTATAGGATGCAAATGTCCTTCCTCTGCTCCTTGGTCAGGTGTGAGGTCGTAACCCCAGAAACAATAACCATTCATGTATTTTTCGAGATTCAAACCAAAGGATTTGTTTTGTCCAAACATACCCAAAGACTGATATAGTGATAAATAAGATATTAGGCATTGTTCTGATTCAAAGTTTGGTTCAAATGGTCGGTTATGGATGGTATGTCCGTCCTGACTAACTTCAAGTTTTTTCAGATTGAAGTGTTGGAAATGAAATGGATTCGTTTCAATATCGCCATTCATATCTTTGTTTGATACCAAGCCTATGAAAAGTATCTTTGGCAATTGTCCTTGAAAAAGGTGATCTTCAATTTTTGATTTAAGCCCTGCACCAATAGTGAATGTTTTTACTTCAACTCTTCTAATCGGTATTTTCATATTTGTCTGTATTATTGTTTGATTCAAGTTATTTGCTACTACTGGCATCAGCGTAATTGTACGAACATTGAAAACTGCCGTTTCAAATACTATTTTTCCGTCGGCCTGACCAATTAAAGAGAATTTTGGATTCGCTCTATTGAGACGAATTCTTATCTCAATTCCATTTGGTAAGTATTTCTCTTGTAGAAATATATATGTGTGTAAACGACCACATAAATCTACCGTTTTACTACCTGCTATGATTGCTTGGCGAGATTTCAATCCATCATTACCACCAGCTTTAGTGTTTTCGGTGAACTGTTTAGCGGTATCTGGATACCACATTTCTAGTGCGGCAAGTTGATTTTCTTTGCATTCACCAGAATAAGCCAAGAGATTTTCCATGTAGGCTCGATAAGGATAGGTATCTCCGTTCGCCGTTACAAGTTTGTTATTTAGGTAAATATCGATACTACTGAACATGCTATGGAAAAAGTTGTTAATAGGCGCAATTTCATCAGTACCATCAACCAAGTTTGTTCCATCTGCTTTTGTGATTTTGAATTTCAGGTACAAATATGATTGATTTACATCTGTCCATTTTTCAGTTTGAGGCGGAATTACAATTTCAACCGGTGCGGCATTATTCAAAGAGCTAATCGGGTGATGTTCTATCCATTGTGATTCCAACATCGTTGTCGTTGTTGGTGGAACATCAGAAGCATCTAACTCGAACTTGCTGCATTCGCATGATCCATTTTGCATCATCATGATTAATCAAATATATCGAGAGATCGTTTTGATTTCTTTACAGGCATTTTAATGGACTTACTTCTAACTCGTTTGCGAGAAGAATGATTTTTCAAAGGTCGCGATGATCTATTTATGCCATTTGGTGTTAATAATTTCTTTATTGTTCCCTTCCAAAAGATTTCAATGCTTCCTTACCTTGTTTCAAAAATACTTCTTTTGGACTTTTACCACGATGAATGATATCTTCGACTGCAGCAAGTCCATGCTTGAATACTTGTTGTTTAGCAATCTGACCAATAGGTTTTAGAAACGGTATTACTGTTCTCATTGCAGATTTGAATAGTGAACCAATTCCATTTCCATACTGTCTAGGTACGCCTCTATACACGGGATCATCATAAATACAAATTACTTCGGCGTCGGAAATGCAACTTTACCATAGACTTTCCACCAATAAACTGAATTGGTTTGCCAGTATCACCAGTTATATACACATTTATGGTATCAAAGCTAGACTTTGATACTGGTACATAATGTAAGTTTTTGAATTCATGCTTAATATGTTTACCATCATGTATTCTTTTACTCTCGAATAATGTCACTCGTAATATCGGTGCTTCAACATCACTAAGAATTGTATAATCAGCAATGTCAGAATAAACAAATAATTGATTATGCTCCGCATTTAAATCAACACCATATGGAAATGTTATCGAAGGGGCAGCAAATGTAGCAGTCTCTGATTCTGTTCTGTAACCAAGTTTATCCAAAAGAGCTCGGGGGAGTACAAGACCTACTTTGGTATAACTATTGTTTGAAATTTTAACTCGTTGTTTTGCTTTGGAATATCCGAACACGATTTCCAGTCCTGGAATCAATCTGCTTACTGTAATATCAATTACACCTTGAATTGCATCTGTCAAATGTGATCCACCAGAATATGCTCCTTCTGGTATTTTTAATTCTATAGCATTTTCTGGTTTTGAAATTACTACTTCACTTATTGGTAACTTGTGCATATATTGTAAAAATCTTGGAACAGAAGTTTTTATTTTTATTATGCAAGCATCTCCAATAATGTTGTATGTATCTGATGGTACAATTAGTTCAACCATTGCAACTTCCCAAAGCTCTTTATCAATATGTATGGTTTTTGGTAATTTCACTGTGAAACAACAATGTGAGTTGACTGGGTAAAGTGACATTGAACTATCACTCATGAGAGTTATGTAGAATGAATTAATTTTTTCTCAGTATTTTTCAATAATTTCAGTGTCCAGGTGTTGGTAGAATATAACCTAGAGAACTACTTAGAAGAATAAGCTCAATTCTTTGTTTGCGCTCTGGATACTAATGTGTACAATAGATGTAATTATTATGATATAAATAATAATTATCTGCGTGAAGTAGGTGACTTGGTTCTTAGCAACTTTTTCACCACAGAACTTAAATTGTGATGGTTCATCGAGATTAATTGAATCTGAATGATTTTGCGACATGATATATTCTGTTTTATACTAAATTTGAAGCTGGGATCCAACTGTCAAACTTTTTTGGATATCCAAATAATCCAAGCCAATGAAAAAAATCTTTTACTGTTTTACCACCCACTCTTCTCATTCTTTTATCAATAACTGATTCTATTTCATACACATTACTGTCTTTTATATGCTGGATTTCATGTTTGTAGAATGATCCATCAATCTCTTCACCATCAAGATCAGAAACTTTGTATGTTATTGGATTAGTTTTACAAATTTTATCAACTTTGAAAATTTCACGAGTCCAGTTTGGTAAATAACCCCTTTCAAATGTTGTTTTGGTTTTGTTGATACGAACCAAGTCACCCACTTTCAGTGTAGATTTTCCTTTTTTATTCCCTGTTCCATATAGATTTTTGGAAATTTCAGCTTCAGTTTTCAAAGTAACTTCCGACGTTTTCGATTTTATGCTACGGTGATAACTATTGTTGTAAGAATCGACTAGGGCTGTAAAACATCAATATATCTTGAAGTTTTATTGTGTGTGAAATACTTCCACATACGAGTTTTTAAAGTTCTTTAAAATCGCTCAACAATACTTGCTTTAGTCTCTGGATTCTCAGTTGTGAAGAAATGAATGTTTTCTGATCGCAGAAATTTCAAAAACTTTTCATTTTTGAATTCAGAACCTTTATCAGCTTGAAACGATTTTGGTTTACGTTTTGAAGATTTCAAAATTTTCCTGAATGATTCGATCAAAGTTTGTCCAGATTTATCGTGGATTGGCAGTACCCACGCAAATTTTGAAAAAACGTCTATCACACACAACAGGTATCTGTTATTATCATTATGTTTTTTCAAATTCTGAAGATCAGCTAAATCTGCCTGCCATTGAATATCAATCCCTGCTACAGCAGTCTTTCTATGTTGGAATTTTCGAATTATTGGTTTGTGTAAAGTATATGTCGATTGACCTTGCAACCATTTCTTCACATCTATGAATTTTATTTTTTTATTTTGCTTTTTCGCTTCATCAAAAAGCTTCTTTATACCGCCATAACTTCCAACTTTCTTCGGATTATAGAAAATTTTAGATAACTGTTCATCTAGTATGGATCCCATTGTGTTTTTTTCTGTTTTAATACCCTTTGGTGTCAACCTATCTGCTATTTTAGTTTTTGAATGTCTTGCTTTTATACCTTTCACTGGTGTGAATCGATGAGAATCAAATCGTTTTGGTGTTATGCTTTGTACCGGAGTTTCAAAATCATCATCTGAATCATCTTTCAATTGTTTTTTAATCCAAAGCCAACGGTTTCTGTTCCCTACAAAATCTTGAGGTACATTAAGCTCGCTCAATCCTTGTGAAATGGTTTGCCAACCCGTTGGTTCGAAACCTTTTCTTTGTCGTACAATATCATTGAGGAGATCAACAATATTTGATCCTCTAATAACTTTTTCACCATATGTTAATTGTCCATGTTCATCAAACTTCATTTGTGGATGTTTTGAAATCAGTTGTAAAAGTTGTTCAGCTTTTTTTCTCATCTTTAACGGAATACTTTCTAGCACATCCCTATGATGACGATTAAATGGTTGTTCTGTTTTCGGGGCTGAAATAGCTCTAACTGATTTTTTAGAAGTTTTCAATTTGTGCTAAGTTGTACCATATAATTGAACCTTCTCAGATTCTGACAAATTTTGATCAGAAACTGAATTCAATTCTCTGCTTAGTTTTGAAACATTTAGGATTAGGTGGTAATTTCGGATTAGTTAGATTCATTCTCCATTTTTTAATGTCATCCAACATTTTGAAGGGAAGAGCGACCATTTTCTTCATGTTTAACCGCGAAGTATTCCAGCGACTGCTTTACCAAGCAACGGTGATAGCATAAGAAGTGGTAAAAAACCTCCTTTCTGGTTTAAATTTTTTTTTTTTCGTTTCAAAGATGTTGATTTACTTGCAAGTTCTCTGAGATGTCTACACCTCGGACGAAGTTTGTGCTTCTGAGCTTCTGTTAGTTTTACATTGCCTTTTAAAATATTTTTACAGCATTCTGATATGCAATCAATCACTCTCTTTGGGGCATCTTTTATCATTTTTTTTCCGAAAATGAGTTGGTGCCCGATTCATAGCCATTACAAAACTACCATATATTTTAATCAGTGGAGTTTTTTTCGCAATCTTTACTCTTCAACAGTTGAATGTCAAATGACTGAATTACTTTTTACTTTTACGTTTATTAAAATTACGATCAAATGCCATCAAAGCTAATTTCGATGGGCTTGAAAGATTCATAATTTTTGAGTATCGTTGAACCAACGGGTAATATTCTGCTTCTGGAATTGATGGAATTGGTTGCGGACCATTATCGTTGAGTGGTTGAAATCTAGCAAATGTAGAACTTAATCCAGTATAATTTACTCTAGCTGGGGTAGTTCGCTGTGCAATTTGTAGAATTTACTCTGACTGGACTAGCTCGCTGTGCAATCGTATAATTTACTCGAGTATCATTTACTCTATTTGATCTAACTCGTGCTATTGATTTATTTTATTTTTGTCTGAGAAGACTTCTGATCAAAACTCCACCGAGAAAACCACCTCCACCAGTTTTTAAAAGTATTTTCTTTTTTGAATCGATATGAGTTCTACTGTCAGCTATTTTCATCAGCTCTTTTTATGTTTTTGCAGGAATGTTCGTGTCTGCTTTGGAAGCTTTAAGTGATCAAGTATTAATTTAGCGATAGTCGAAAATACACTCAAGACTGCTTCATGCTACTCCATGATTGGAAATGAAATATTATGTTGATACACTTATCTTTATACCGATGAATATATTACTGCACCTCGATCGTCATTTGTGAGCCAGCGATGGAAAATATCAGTTCTAAGTCTCAACGATTTATCCGTTTTTGGGTGAAAATCGAGTAGTAAATAACCATGATTGGTTTAAGTTGCATCATCAAATGCTTGCATTAAATGATGTATTTGCATTTGAGAGGCAAGAATTTTTATTTGACCTTTATCACGCACACTTTGAAATAATACCATGTAATGTGCATTCAAACTCAAAGTTCTACTCGCTTTAGATTTCTGAAACATGTTTCGGGTTATGTAAATAACAGACGTATTTCTGTGATGTCCTTTTCTTGTAAACCACAACATAATTTTTTCTTCATCTTTATCACCTAACATGTCATCAAAAACGACGAGGTGCGGTAAGTCTGTGTCATCGACAAGTTCATTGTCATCATCCGGTATTCCATTTATAAATTGAATATTGTGAAATTCTTGCATTTGACTATAGGTATTTTGCCATTCTTTGTAACACCAAACGACTTTGTATGGAACAGGTTTGAACAAATCATCTTTATATTCGATTAATTCTTAACAAAATCTGTTTTACCACAACCACTTGGCCCCGATATGAAAATGTTACAGGGATGTTTGAACAACAATGATTCGTCCATCTTTACCCTGAGACAGATCATGTAAGACTGATTAGGATTGTTCGGAATCAACCTTTTTTATTTTTAATGAAGAGTCACCATAACTCCAGATTATTCCAAATGTCCATATGAGTTCATTATCTAAGTCTGAAATAGGTCTAGTGGTTTTTACAATATAATCCAAAGACACTTTTTCTTCAAATAACTTTTCAGCAGTGAAAATTGTACATGGTTCGGAGAATAATGTATCCATATATTCTCGTCACCTCTTCGAATTTCAAAGTTTTTTCATTGAGAATCCTGTCTTGATATTCAGCAAAACGAATAAAATTATTTTCAACTAATTCACGAATTTCGTTTATTTTGTTTTTAGGAGCACCATGAAATATCCAATAATCTGAAAACAGTTGATCCAATATATCCATTAAGAAATCAGTTTCAAATTCTTATCTCTCAATCAAACATCTCAGTCGACTCTGCCCCTCAGAGAAATGTCCGTTCAGCAAAGTCTGCACTATAATTTTACTTTCCATCAAAAACCAAGCTTGCTTAAGTTCTTGTTTGATTTCTTGATCCATTTTTGACATTTCGATCAAATTATTATAAATTTTCAAAAGCATCTCTGCTGGTAACACATCAATTCCATCCATAAGGAATTGTGTTGTATTCACCCACAACAAGTCGTTTGGTGTACACATATCGGAATGTTTTTGTTTGCTCTTCACTAATTACTTCTCGGTTCTTTGTGCGTTTAATTCTGCATGGATAGTTTATGACACGTTGAAAATTTGACCGGTCGTTAACACATTCAACCATTGAATGAAAATTTATTTGCTGTTTAGTTTTATAATCCAGAGTGATACCCTTGACCTTACATACAAATTTTATGACACCATCTTTCACGTACTGATATCCATAATTTTTCGGTCCTAACCCTACAAATTTCATGATTTTAGCATCTGGATGCTCATCAGTCCATTTACAAAGGTAGCTGTCTTCGGTTTTGATATTTTCTTTTTCTGGATCGAAAATATACATACAGCTATCGGTGTCGAAATACAACACCCTATTTTGGAGTTTTTCTAAAACTTTATACAACTCCAAGCGTGCATATGCTGTGACAAATGATGCAACAACTACATTGGCAGATGGATGTGGTTCTATAATATCGGTTTTATTTTCATAGCTGAATAATATGAATTTATCCTGTTCAAAAATTTCAACTGCTTTGACGGTGATATTTTTTATCAGTTAGTAGTTCAAAATATCTGGATGGTTCTGAGATATATTCAGTTTTAGTAAGAATATTATTTTGTGCATTTTGTCCCCATATGCAATTTATCATTAATTTTGCGCACTGACAGAGTCCTGTGTTTTTTTCTATTTTTTCTTTTTCAAGTTTTATACCTTCAACCTCATAATAATCTTTAATGTATTTATCTTTATCTTCTTCACTTTTACCAGAATTTGGATATCCACTTGCTTCTTGTTTAATTTTCAGGTATTTATCAATGTAATCCCTGTATACTTTGTCCGACCACTCAGTCCAATGCCAAACTTGATACACTTCCAGAATTTGGTAACCCAATTCTATTGCTTTGAATAATTCTACATGCGTCCAAACTCCAACTAAAGCACGCTGTTCAGTTTTATGACTACACTGTCCACTTTCATTTTCTGCACAAGTTTTACACAATGTATATATTATTTTGTTATTACAGTGGATCGGTAGCACTGGAATGTACAATTTATTTGGAGGTAATACTTTGCATTTAATGAGTCCTTTATAAGATTTGATGTCTCCTATTTGTTCCTGACTTAGAATTGCAGGGTGACCAAGAGGGTACTCCCTATATTTATTCACACTGGGATACAAACTGCATACATCAATATATATTTTTTTATTTCCTGTTTAGATGTTGGTTCTATTTCATGATATAATTTTAGAGCATTAGTCCTACCACCAAATAATGCCTCCCTTGGTTTAATTGGGTCTTGATGCAAATATAATTGATCCATAGTTTGTTTTAAATTTTGGTCTGCTTTACATTTATTGTCCAGGTCATGTTCCCATTTGCATATTAATTTGTATCCCAAGCTTTTGATTTCAGTTTCCGTTTTTATTGTTTTGTCATACAATTCATGCATTGTTATATTACTGCATGGGTTTCGGCGGTTTCTATCTGGATAGCAAGTAGGACAGCCATGAAAAAAAACACCCATACATTTCATACACTGTGTTTGATTCTGCATGATAACCATCAACAAAATCTATGCCTATTTTAACTTCACCACCATTTAAAGCATGTTTTATGTTTATATTTTGTTTTGTAGCAATGTACTGTAGCCATCGAATTGCTTTCATTGAAAATTTACGCGCTTGTGGATATCCAGCGTCTGCAATTATACCTAGATAATTCTCTGGTAATGAATTTTTTTCTCCATGCAAGGCTACAGGTTTGAGCTAATGTTATTGCTTCCCGGAATGGATCTATTTGATCAGTTTCCATTACACATAGTTTGAATTTGCCACATCCACGTCTTAAAATGTCTACATCTGATTTACAATACTTTTGAATTTCTTTTTGGAAATCAAAAATATCCTCACCCCTAGCTTCGTACCATTTGAGAAATGAAGTCCTATTTTCCTCAGACATGATTTCAGGTTTATAGTATTTTTTGTCTAGATATGGTCCTACGTAATTCTGAAAGTCCTGTACATTTGCTCAATGTGGAAAATAACCTTTAGCCATTTCTTCAAGTTGGAATGTTTTTGGAAATTTAGATAATGCCATTGGGATGAAACTCAATGAACGATTACTCTAACACCATTACATTGTAAACTCAGTATTTTGTTACCATTCATACTAACATTAGGTTTTGAATTTCCATTGTTCACCAAGTAATGTAAGAGGAACTAACTATCGTAACCTCTTGCATTGTGAGCAATACATGTTGTACCTTTATGGTCGTTGGTGTAAAACAGCCATTTACAAAATCTTTCCAATACATTTTCACTTTTAAAAACATATTCTCTGTTTGACAATACAGAATCACATGAATTGCATATTTCATCAATGGGTTTACATATACAATTTTCACAAGCAGTTTGTGCAACACAGAAATTGGGTATATGAACACCAGTATCTTGTTGACATTCAAAATCAAAAAATATGAATGGTACCTTTACTTCTTTCTGTGTTTCTTTCTTTTGGTACTGTTGGATATGACATCTGCGGTATGATGGAACAGTTTCCTTACAGTATTTACACTTCTTTGTTCCCGAACAGATATGTCTTTTCTCCTTTCGTGTGACGATTTCAACCCCACATTTCTGGCATTTGTGTATCATATCACAAATAGTTTTGTCTTGTTTTGGTGATTTTTTCAAATGATTGTCGAGACATCGTTTACTTCTAAAAGTCCTCTTACATTTGATGCAGTGTAACCATCGTTCAAAGGGACATATCTGACCCTCGAAACACATACACTTGTATGGACATAAATGGTCACCTCTGTGGCTCGAACCGACATTACAGTGTTCACAGTAATACGCACATCCAAGGAATCCTGTGACAGTTGTGATCACATAGTAGTGGTTGTCATTGAAATATAGATGGACAACTTTACTTTCTTTCCCAACTGGTGGTGTTTGAAAAAGAAAGCCTTCGTCAGCAAATTGATTATGTATTTTTATAACATACTCCGGATATAGTTGTTCCTGAATAATTTTGTATTCCTCAACCCCGCAACTGGTGTCGTGTGATAACCCCACTTTATCCAACAATGACTTTGCAGCTTCCCGTTGTGGAGTTCTTGCTGGTCTCGTAATCCGTTTACATTGTTGCTTCCATTCAGCGGTATCTTTTTTGTCAACATTACACATACCAACAACGACAGCCCTCGCAAAACACATGTTATCTTCTGCGTTTTGAATCAGACGAATACTTTTCTTTACTGTCTTCATTTGATTTTTTTCACAGAATGCTCCATAATGTAAGGTATGTCTTGCGGTACCTGTAGGCATATGCGTGACAGTGATATCAAATGTCATCTGTCCGTCATGAATTTTGATTTTTTTGTTCGATTGTGCAACTTTTTCTATGTTGTCAAGCAATAATTCACCCGTCAGGTCTTTTGCTTCAGTGAACGGGACGTGAATCCCTAGATCTAGCCCTGGATGAAAGATGGAAATTCTCATATATCTTATCTTATCTTTATACCGATGAATATATTACTGCACCTCGATCGTCATTTGTGAGCCAGCGATGGAAAATATCAGTTGTAAGTCTCAACGATTTATCGGTTTTTGGGTGAAAATCGAGTAGTAAATAACCATGATTGGTTTAAGTTGCACCATCAAATGCTTGCATTAAATGATGTATTTGCATTTGAGAGGCAAGAATTTTTATTTGACCTTTATCACGTACACTTTGAAATAATACCATGTAATGTGCATTCAAACTCAAAGTTCTACTCGCTTTAGATTTCTGTAACATGTTTCGGGTTATGTAAATAACAGACGTATTTCTGTGATGTCCTTTTCTTGTAAACCACAACATAATTTTTTCTTCATCTTTATCACCTAACATGTCATCAAAAACGACGAGGTGCGGTAAGTCTGTGTCATCGACAAGTTCATTGTCATCATCCGGTATTCCATTTATAAATTGAATATTGTGAAATTCTTGCATTTGACTATAGGTATTTTGCCATTCTTTGTAACACCAAACGACTTTGTATGGAACAGGTTTGAACAAATCATCTTTATATTCGATTAATTTCTTAACAAAATCTGTTTTACCACAACCACTTGGCCCCGATATGAAAATGTTACAGGGATGTTTGAACAACAATGATTCGTCCATCTTTATCCTGAGACAGATCATGTAAGACTGATTAGGATTGTTCGGAATCAACCTTTTTTATTTTTAATGAAGAGTCACCATAACTCCAGATTATTCCAAATGTCCATATGAGTTCATTATCTAAGTCTGAAATAGGTCTAGTGGTTTTTACAATATAATCCAAAGACACTTTTTCTTCAAAATAACTTTTCAGCAGTGAAAATTGTACATGGTTCTCGGAGAATAATGTATCCATATATTCTCGTCACCTCTTCGAATTTCAAAGTTTTTTCATTGAGAATCCTGTCTTGATATTCAGCAAAACGAATAAAATTATTTTCAACTAATTCACGAATTTCGTTTATTTTGTTTTTAGGAGCACCATGAAATATCCAATAATCTGAAAACAGTTGATCCAATATATCCATTAAGAAATCAGTTTCAAATTCTTATCTCTCAATCAAACATCTCAGTCGACTCTGCTCCTCAGAGAAATGTCCGTTCAGCAAAGTCTGCACTATAATTTTACTTTCCATCAAAAACCAAGCTTGCTTAAGTTCTTGTTTGATTTCTTGATCCATTTTTGACATTTCGATCAAATTATTATAAATTTTCAAAAGCATCTCTGCTGGTAACACATCAATTCCATCCATAAGGAATTGTGTTGTATTCACCCACAACAAGTCGTTTGGTGTACACATATCGGAATGTTTTTGTTTGCTCTTCACTAATTACTTCTCGGTTCTTTGTGCGTTTAATTCTGCATGGATAGTTTATGACACGTTGAAAATTTGACCGGTCGTTAACACATTCAACCATTGAATGAAAATTTATTTGCTGTTTAGTTTTATAATCCAGAGTGATACCCTTGACCTTACATACACATTTTATGACACCATCTTTCACGTACTGATATCCATAATTTTTCGGTCCTAACCCTACAAATTTCATGATTTTAGCATCTGGATGCTCATCAGTCCATTTACAAAGGTAGCTGTCTTCGGTTTTGATATTTTCTTTTTCTGGATCGAAAATATACATACAGCTATCGGTGTCGAAATACAACACCCTATTTTGGAGTTTTTCTAAAACTTTATACAACTCCAAGCGTGCATATGCTGTGACAAATGATGCAACAACTACATTGGCAGATGGATGTGGTTCTATAATATCGGTTTTATTTTCATAGCTGAATAATATGAATTTATCCTGTTCAAAAATTTCAACTGCTTTGACGGTGATATTTTTTATCAGTTAGTAGTTCAAAATATCTGGATGGTTCTGAGATATATTCAGTTTTAGTAAGAATATTATTTTGTGCATTTTGTCCCCATATGCAATTTATCATTAATTTTGCGCACTGACAGAGTCCTGTGTTTTTTTCTATTTTTTCTATTTCAAGTTTTATACCTTCAACCTCATAATAATCTTTAATGTATTTATCTTTATCTTCTTCACTTTTACCAGAATTTGGATATCCACTTGCTTCTTGTTTAATTTTCAGGTATTTATCAATGTAATCCCTGTATACTTTGTCCGACCACTCAGTCCAATGCCAAACTTGATACACTTCCAGAATTTGGTAACCCAATTCTATTGCTTTGAATAATTCTACATGCGTCCAAACTCCAACTAAAGCACGCTGTTCAGTTTTATGACTACACTGTCCACTTTCATTTTCTGCACAAGTTTTACACAATGTATATATTATTTTGTTATTACAGTGGATCGGTAGCACTGGAATGTACAATTTATTTGGAGGTAATACTTTGCATTTAATGAGTCCTTTATAAGATTTGATGTCTCCTATTTGTTCCTGACTTAGAATTGCAGGGTGACCAAGAGGGTACTCCCTATATTTATTCACACTGGGATACAAACTGCATACATCAATATATATTTTTTTATTTCCTGTTTAGATGTTGGTTCTATTTCATGATATAATTTTAGAGCATTAGTCCTACCACCAAATAATGCCTCCCTTGGTTTAATTGGGTCTTGATGCAAATATAATTGATCCATAGTTTGTTTTAAATTTTTGTCTGCTTTACATTTATTGTCCAGGTCATGTTCCCATTTGCATATTAATTTGTATCCCAAGCTTTTGATTTCAGTTTCCGTTTTTATTGTTTTGTCATACAATTCATGCATTGTTATATTACTGCATGGGTTTCGGCGGTTTCTATCTGGATAGCAAGTAGGACAGCCATGAAAAAAAACACCCATACATTTCATACACTGTGTTTGATTCTGCATGATAACCATCAACAAAATCTGTGCCTATTTTAACTTCACCACCATTTAAAGCATGTTTTATGTTTATATTTTGTTTTGTAGCAATGTACTGTAGCCATCGAATTGCTTTCATTGAAAATTTACGCGCTGCAATTATACCTAGATAATTCTCTGGTAATGAATTTTTTTCTCCATGCAAGGCTACAGGTTTGAGCTAATGTTATTGCCTCCCGGAATGGATCTATTTGATCAGTTTCCATTACACATAGTCTGAATTTGCCACATCCACGTCTTAAAATGTCTACATCTGATTTACAATACTTTTGAATTTCTTTTTGGAAATCAAAAATATCCCCACCCCTAGCTTCGTACCATTTGAGAAATGAAGTCCTATTTTCCTCAGACATGATTTCAGGTTTATAGTATTTTTTGTCTAGATATGGTCCTACGTAATTCTGAAAGTCCTGTACATTTGCCCAATGTGGAAAATAACCTTTAGCCATTTCTTCAAGTTGGAATGTTTTTGGAAATTTAGATAATGCCATTGGGATGAAACTCAATGAATCGATTACTCTAACACCATTACATTGTAAACTCAGTATGTTGTTACCATTCATAATAACATTAGGTTTTGAATTTCCATTGTTCACCAAGTAATGTAAGAGGAACTAACTATCGTAACCTCTTGCATTGTGAGCAATACATGTTGTACCTTTATGGTCGTTGGTGTAAAACAGCCATTTACAAAATCTTTCCAATACATTTTCACCTTTAAAAACATATTCTCTGTTTGACAATACAGAATCACATGAATTGCATATTTCATCAATGGGTTTACATATACAATTTTCACAAGCAGTTTGTGCAACACAGAAATTGGGTATATGAACACCAGTATCTTGTTGACATTCAAAATCAAAAAATATGAATGGTACCTTTACTTCTTTCTGTGTTTCTTTCTTTTGGTACTGTTGGATATGACATCTGCGGTATGATGGAACAGTTTCCTTACAGTATTTACACTTCTGTGTTCCCGAACAGATATGTCTTTTCTCCTTTCGTGTGACGATTTCAACCCCACATTTCTGGCATTTGTGTATCATATCACAAATAGTTTTGTCTTGTTTTGGTGATTTTTTCAAATGATTGTCGAGACATCGTTTACTTCTAAAAGTCCTCTTACATTTGATGCAGTGTAACCATCGTTCAAAGGGACATATCTGACCCTCGAAACACATACACTTGTATGGACATAAATGGTCACCTCTGTGGCTCGAACCGACATTACAGTGTTCACAGTAATACGCACATCCAAGGAATCCTGTGACAGTTGTAATCACATAGTAGTGGTTGTCATTGAAATATAGATGGACAACTTTACTTTCTTTCCCAACTGGTGGTGTTTGAAAAAGAAAGCCTTCGTCAGCAAATTGATTATGTATTTTTATAACATACTCCGGATATAGTTGTTCCTGAATAATTTTGTATTCCTCAACCCCGCAACTGGTGTCGTGTGATAACCCCACTTTATCCAACAATGACTTTGCAGCTTCCCGTTGTGGAGTTCTTGCTGGTCTGGTAATCCGTTTACATTGTTGTTTCCATTCAGTGGTATCTTTTTTGTCAACATTACACATACCAACAACGACAGCCCTCGCAAAACACATGTTATCTTCTGCGTTTTGAATCAGAAGAATACTTTTCTTTACTGTCTTCATTTGATTTTTTTCACCGAATGCTCCATAATGTAAGGTATGTCTTGCGGTACCTGTAGGCATATGCGTGACAGTGATATCAAATGTCATCTGTCCGTCATGAATTTTGAATGTTTTGTTCGATTGTGCAACTTTTTCTATGTTGTCAAGCAATAATTCACCCGTCAGGTCTTTTGCTTCAGTGAACGGGACGTGAATCCCTAGATCTAGCCCTGGATGAAAGATGGAAATTCTCATTTGATCTGTTGGTCCTGCATCACTCTCATCTTTCAAACTGTTCACCAGATCTTTGAAAATTATGTGAACAGTTTGAAATGGTTGATGAAATTCTTGAAATGTAACGTTGTATTTCTTTGATGCTGTTTTAAATTTCCTCGAGTATTTATCGGTCAGATGTTTTATAGTATAATATTTACAGTCATCATCCAGTCGCACTCTCTTTCTATTATCTCGTTCGCTTTCGCTATCTGAATATGGCACAAGGAGCTTCATCGTGAAATGACGACGTGATGAAAAATCGCGTCGCTTTTATGCTCTGACACGGACATGCGCAGTCATCGTCCGTGTCAGAGCATAAAAGCGACGCACTTTTTCATCACGTCGTCATTTCACTGACGACTGAATAACGCACCGAACGCTCACAGTGGATCCACGATTGCAGAGTAACAACATACAACATTTACGAAAAATTGCATTAGAAGTTTTAAAGAATACAAAGTGGATACCACCATACGGTAACTGTTTTAGATGCAATTCGAGTTCACATTGGGCTTTTCAATGTGATGGCACTACGAAAAAGAAGATTGAACAGATGAAAAAATCATCATTGATGGTGAGTGAATCTACTCCTGGGAAGTCTACTTGGACGCACACATCAGACAACGATTATCTCACACCATGTGATGTAATGGACATTGATTAAACTGAGACATCAACTAACGAGATCGCGGATGTGAAAGCTGAACGTGGGGAACAATGCAACTCAACCGCGATGTCAATTAACGAGATCGCGGATCTGAAAACTGAGAGTGGTGAATTATACGCCTCAACCGAGGTGTCAAATGATGAAATCACTATTCTAAACACGGAGGATTCGCAGATGGAAGTGATATAGCTGTAGCCATTTTTCTACCAAATTTCTCCAAACGTCAAATAAGATGTGTTTCTTTTTTTGTCAAAAACATCATATTTCTATGAATAAAACACCGATTTGACTCGGGAAAATTCTATCTGTACCATTTTACCATTATCTCATAACATATTTCACTGAAAGATAACTTCTGCGAGAACATTTTTACAACGCTAGCGTCTTCGAATTTATTCGAAGACTTTCGCTTTTGTTAAAAAATGCACTGGTAAAATAGCACAATTTACCAACACATCTATTTTTCTCGGTATTATTCTAAGTTCAATGTGTACAGCGAAGGGGAGCGCCCTTCGCTTACAACACTGGCATTAGAATCCGAGAAAAAAATCGATATATTGGTAAATTGTGCTCTTTTCTGTCAAAAATCCCTTCGAAGCGCTCACCTTACTCTTTGGAATCTAACACAACCTCTGGATCGATGAATCCTACCCTGGGAACCTACCACTCTGGTCCACCCCTCGCTGGCTGCCACTCTACCCCACCCATCGCTCGTCGTCACTCTGGCCCATGGGCCAGAGTGTCGACGAGCCCGACCCTGGGCCGTTACTCTGGCCCACCCCCCTCGCTCGGCGACACTCTGGCCCATGGGCCCGAGTGTCGCCGAGCCCTGCCCTGGGCCGACACTCTGGCCCACCCCTCGATTGGCGACACTCTGGCCCATGGGCCAGAGTGTCGCCGAGCAAGGGGGTGGGCCAGAGTGTCGGCCCATGGGCCAGAGTGTCACCGAGCGAGGGGATGGGCCAGAGTGTCGCTGGCCCATGGACCAGAGTGTCGCCGAGCGAGGGGGGTGGGCCAGAGTGTCGGCCAATACTACTCTCCTCTCGCTACTATGATCTGAATAATTACGAAAGCGCATTAGGCGCATCCGAAACACCACCGCACCGCACCCCAAATGTACAACTCGTTATAACGACTTGCAAGTCGTTATAGCGACTTCCAACAATTCCTTATAACGACTTCCACGTCGTTACAACGACTTACAACTCGTTATTACTACCCCCAAGTCGTTATAATGAGTTCCAACAACTCGTTATAACGACTTGCAAGTAGTCATAACGACTTGCTGGAAGTCGTTACAATGACTTGCAAGTCGTTATAACGAGTTGTTGGACGTTATTATAACGACTTGGGGGTCGTAATAACGAGTTGTAACTCGTTACAACGACTTCCGACTCGTTATAACGACTTACAACTCGTTATTACGACCCCGAGTCGTTATAATGACGTCCAACTGCTCGTTATAACGACTTGCTAGTCGTTATAACGAGTTGTTGGAAGTCGTTGCAATGACTTGCAAGTCGTTATAACGAGTTGTAAGTCGTTATAACGAGTCGGAAGTCGTTATAACGAGTTACAACTCGTTATCACGACCCCCAATTCGTTATAATAACGTCCAACAACTCGTTATAACGACTTGCTAGTCGTTATAACGAGTTGTTTGAAGTCGTTACAATTGACTTGCTAGTCGTTATAACGAGTTGTATGTCGTTATAACGAGTTATATGTCGTTATAACGAGTCGGAAGTCGTTATAACGACTTACAACTCGTTATTACGACCCCCAAGTCGTTATAATGACTTCCAACAACTCGTTATAACGACTAGTTACGACTGTTACGAGTTGTAAGTTGACAGCGAAGATAAGTCGAACGTTTTAAGTTACCCCCAAATATCGAAGACTCTTAAACGGATCAGACGACTGACCACTTGCACTTCTTATTTCCTTGATTTCCGTCCACCCATTATCACATGTCATTTTTTAAAACTTCCATAGATCTTCAAGTTGGTTAGCTTCTAAAATGGAATAATCTATGAAAACCGGTCTAAATAACACTGTTTAGACATGTGTCTAGACGACACTTGAAGATTAAGATGGCGCTGAGGCGACCAGACCAGAGCTGGAAATTAGTAAGATTTGATACCACTGATTTTCATCAAGCCTGATTTTAGTGTGCCTGTCATTTACAGAATGGGGTCCCCAGAGGGTGAATTTAGTGATGCTATCCCACACAGCGGGCTAGCATCACAGAATTCACCATCTGTGGGACCTCATTCTGCATGTCCTCATCTGCTATGGGAGGCATAGACTCAGGTTGGTTCCCAAATGGTGAGTATTGTGATGTACACCCATTGAGAACCTCGATTATGCAATGTGTCGTCTGCCAATGTGGGGATATAGATAAACTAAACTAAAAAGGAAATATAATCTACGTGAAGGCCTAAGCAGAATGAGACTCGAGTCAAAAGTACATGTAATGATAGATTGAACAGTAATTACACCTCACCATTTTGCGTCGATCGTGTCCGATTCCGTGAGGTGTTCGCAAAATAGAGTTCTCCTCTCGCGACTATGATCTGAATAATTACGAAAGCGCATTAGGCGCATCCGGCGGATCCGAAACACCACCGCACCACAAAATGAACAACTCGTTATAACGACTTGCAAGTCATTGTACCGACTTCCGACAACTCGTTATAACGACTTCCGACAACTCGTTATAACGACTTCCAAGTCGTTATAACGACGTCCAAGTCGTTACAACGACTTATAACTCGTTATAACGACTCCCATGCAAGTCGTTATAACGAGTTTTTGGAAGTCGCTGTAACGACTTGGACGTCGTTATAACGAGATATAAGTCGCTGTAACGACTTGGACGTCGTTATAACGACTTGGAAGTCGTTGTAACGAGTTGTCGGAAGTCGTTATAACGAGTTGTGTATTTGTATACTTGGGGTGCAGTGGTGTTTCGTATTGCCCTAAACTTCTTCACATAGACTCTATTTCTTTTTTAGTTTAGTTTCTCTATATCCCCAAATTGGCAGACGACAGATGGCATATATAATCGAGGTTCTCAATTGGAGTACATCACAATATTCACTATTTGGGAACTTCAATCTGAGCCATAGCAAATGAGGCGTAATCAGAATGAGGTCCCCATGCGGGATAGCGTCACTAAATTGACCCTCTGTGGACCTCATTCTGCAGGCAGGCGCACTAAACTCGGGCTTGGTTGATACATTGGTTGATACCCTCTCCAAACTTTAATTATTGTGTCAGAGTTGATATTCGCCGCATGCATATACTGGAAACACGGACCGAGCTTGAGTCATCTAGATTCATCCATTATAAGACACGAAAACAATCTACGAATTTGTTGGTATTAGTTTCAATGCGCTTTTCATTGATTATAACTTCGGTCACATGCAGGGCAAGGGAACCCAGTGTAACTCCATATCCTCATAATATGAATCGTACGTGACACGTAGTGGAGCAACCACACATGATGTGCCTCAAATTTACCTTTTTTCGTCGACATAACGCTAAGAATAATTTATGTACTATCATGAAGTCACGACGGAGACGACATGCCAAATTGACAAGACGTGTCGTGGATTGTAAAATCGTGTCTGGATTATCGTCATGACTTCTTCATTTTTCGTTTTCATTAAGCTGACAAATATGAATATTTTCGACAACTAAGGCCTCACGTGCCTTTAACGCCAGAGGCGCTGTTAATTAGTTTGTCTGCTAATCCGAGTATATATAGGGTCTTATTTAGATAGGCTTGGTGCAGCTTATTTACACCAAGCCAGACTGTCGGGGTTGAAAAAAGCTATGACGCGACTTGCTTCTAACCTCGGGGATCGACACATTAAACATAATATTTGTGGAGTATTATCATACTTCACCCTAATTAAAGTCTGCTACGGGATTTGTGAGTATTTTTCTCCCTTAAGTTACATATAGGCGTCGCGACGAAGACCAGAATGTTAGTCAATAATCATGACGCGATTTTGGTGTTCTGTACCGGATTGCAAAGCCTCTGTTACAAAATTAGAAAATCCTGAAAAATATCCATGGATGAAAAGTGTAACTTTACATTCGTTTCCCCACAAAATTCACAAACGGGATTTAGGAAGGAAATGGATGTCTGTGTTGCGAAGGGAAAACTTCAGTCCAAATAGACTATCTCGAGTTTGTTCTCTTCATTTCGACGACGGAAACGATCCGAGAGACAAAATTTCGATGCCGACTTTGTTCAAATACAACAATTTAAAAAAATTAAGCAACACGATTATAATTATTACATCATTTTATATATCTGTTTAATTAATATTAACATAATTGAATCTTTGAAACTACCACACCAGCATGTTACCTTTAAATCACGATATAATTTCATTCAAAATATTCTGGTAACTTCAACTAGTATTAAGTCCTGCGAGTTTTAGTTAATATCAATAAGAACATGATCTTATTGCAAATATTTCACACATGAAACTGTAATAATATGAGACCAGGAGCTGTTTTCAACTAATATCTGCCACAATGTTATTTGACGAGAGAAGGTGTAAAATAATCACTCTATTCAGTCAGGCCATCCGCTACTTATTAATATAGTTTCAATAAAAGGTTATTAACAATAGACATTTGTACTTGCTATCATTTGAGTAACTCGGGAACACCAAAAATCATTCCCTTATTACAGAGAGGATCTACCCGAACAAGAGTTGATAAAGTGTTAAATGTTTATCCAAGGCTTTATTAACAATAGGCATTAGTATACTTGCGATAATTTGAGTAACTCGGGAACAACAAATCTTTCATAAACATTTAACACTTTATCAACTCGTTTTATATACATGTAACTCTCGTCCGGGTAGATCCTCTCTGTAATAATGGTGTCAGACCGGTTTTCCGAAGACCTATTACTACGAAGGCCCACAACTACGAAGACCCGATTTTACGACGGCCCACAACTCCGACGGCCCACAACTCCGAAGACCCGATTATCCGACGGCCCATAACTCCGAAGATCCGATTCTACGAAAGCCCATAACTCCGAAGGGCCGAAGATCCGAAGACCTATAACTCCGAAGACCTATAACTCCGAATGGCCGATTCTCCGACGGCCCATAACCCCGAAGGTCCTATTCTCCGAAGGTCCGATTCTCCGAAGATTTTGTTTTATCGGGGTATTATCGTTTACTAAATAGTGTACAGTCCAGTGGCGAAGCTAAGGGGTCCCAAAATTCCCACTGCCCCCATTAAACCTCTACTGGCTATTTCAGACAATATGGGCCCCTACCAAAACATGTCCAATGTCATGTAAACGCCCGGAAATCGTTCATGGGGCATCAAAATATTCAAACTTTTCCTACTGCCCCCACCTAAATGAGAATCCTGGCCCACCACTGACTATACACCAGATACTATAACGTTACGTTGGCCCATGAGATGCCAGAGTAAAATGTACAGGGGTGAACGGGGAAGAACTTGTCGCCCATGTGCATGTTAGGCTACTCTGACATTCTTGCAGCGTTTCGTTATAATATACCCGGTGTACACCAGTGGCGGATCCAGGGTTCCAATTTAGGGGTGCACATTAATTAGCATATGTGGGGGATATGTGGGGGATATGTCATGCATATGATATGCCGAAAGCATATCACGAAGGCCTGATTTGGGGAGCGCATACATGGGAGGGGTCGCCCCCAATCGTTGGTCCGGGGGCTCCCCTGTGCAGGAACACTGTGAATATTTGAATGCCTAGGAGGGATTTCCTGACGTTTACATGACATTTGACATGTTTTTTGGGGGCGGTCTTCCCTATGGCCCCATTGACCCCGCCACTGGACTGTACACTATTTAATAAGCGATAAAACATGATCTTCGGAGAATCGGACTTTCGGAGAATCGGACCTTCGGAGAATCGGCCCTTCGGAGTTATAGACCTTCGGAGTTATGGGCGTTCGGAGTTATAGGCCTTCGGAGTTATGGGCTTTCGGAGTTATGGGTCTTCGGAGTTATGGGATTTCGGAGAATCGGGACTTCGGAGTTATGGGCTTTCGGAGAATCGGGGCGTCGGAGAATCTGACCTTCGGAGAATCGGACCTTCGGAGTTATGGGTCTTCGGAAAAACGCTACGTAACCGTAATAATGGAATGCTTTTTGGTGTTGCCACCTTTAATGTAGAATACAAAGTCAAAATATTATTTTGGCAAACAATCAGCCGGCAATGTATTTGTTTATATCACACACGGGTCTCTCTCAATGATATGTCACCATTATTGTTCCTGTATATGTGGTAACACGGGTTATCCACAATGGCATCAATAGTACTCCTTTTGTGTTTGAATGTACTTTTTATTTCAAGAATTCCATCACCACAGCACTTGCAATAAACAAGCGCATCTGGACTTGCCCCGAGGATCGGATGATCAGGACGCCGTAACTATTCTTCTTTGTTTTCCAGAGATATCTTTGTCAACATTTTGCTCGTTAACGGGCTGGTCAGTTTATTCACAAAAGAAACACAATTTCAGAAACTTTTCCTTTGTGTAACTAGTGGTAGTAATTCCCCTTTTCCTCAGAAATTCTCGCAATTCGACAACATTCAAGCTACTAAATCTATCCATCGCATTCGAGTCTGCCCTATTGATAAAACTGTTTACAAATAGAACCCTATAATGCCGGTCACGTGATGCTCATTTCCGCCTCCAATACAGAAGAGCTCGCGTTTTCTTATAACTCGGTAATCGTCTATTCCGCGTTTTTTTGCAATCTCCACACGGTTGCTAACCGGAAGTCACGTGATAATTTCTCCAAAATCTATACCCGCGATCTTGAAAAATCACTGATGGATATAGAAAAAAATTATATGACGTCATTCACCTGCCTTAGGTATAAGCACCCTTGGTGGTTGCTACTAACAAGATACATCGACACCACATCGGGTACCCCATGGCGCATGAGCGGTGCGAATCAGTCTATTGTGAACGATATGAACGACCCTGCTTGATGGTCACAAGTTGGCGCGAGATTGAACAGCATATAAGTATACAGTCACATTCCTCTTAACTAGAAACCTAGTCAATGTTAGGAAACTTAGCCCACCGGCGAGCGTCAAACTCATATCGTCGTTTTGACGGCGAAGATAAGTCGAACGTTTGAAGTTACCCCCATATATTGAACAGACGGATTGCCCACTTGTCCTCTGATTTCCTTGATTTCCGTCATCCATTATCACATGTCATAATTTTAAACTTCCAGAGATCTTCAAGATGATTAGCTGCTAAAAACGGAATAATCTATGAAAACCGGTCTAAATAACATTGTTTAGACATGCGTCTAGACGACACTTGGATATTAAGATGGCGCTGAGGCGACCAGACCAGAGCTGGAAATTAGTAAGATTTGATACCACTGATTATCATCAAGCCTGAGTTTAGTGTGCCTGTCATTTGCAGAATGTGGTCCCCAGAGGGTGAATTTAGTGACGCTATCCCGCATAACGGGCTAGCTTCATCAAAATGCACCCTATGGGGACATCATTCTACTTAGGCCTAATCTGCTATAGGAGACATAGACTCAGATTGAAGTTCCCAAATGGTGAATATTGTGACGTGCATCCATTGAGAACGTTGATTATGCAATGTGTCGTCTGCCAAATTGTGGTTATAAAGAAACTATACTAATAAAAAGAGAAGAAATAGAATCTATGTGAAGAAGTGTCTATAGAAATTTTATAATAAAGAAACTTTCAAGAGAAGATGAGGCCTAAGCAGAATGAGGTTCCCAGAGAGTGAACTTAGTGATGCTAGCCCCCAATGCGGGATAGCGTCAATAAATTACCCTCTGTGGACCCCATTCTGCAAATGACAGGCACACTAACTCAGGCTTGATTATCATGTATAGTAAACTGGATATCCTGTCTTAACTACGGCTACTTTTGGATTTCAAAGGGGAATAACTCATACCTCAGAAAGTAGGTGACATGTTTTCAATAGAATAACTATTTATGAATACTATATTAAATCAAACTGCTGTTTATCCTTAAGAACCTCACATAAACAGAAATCTAATATTTTGGTCTAGTGCACTTATTGAATCAAACAGATTCAGTTTGATAGAGACATGGACCCTCTTTCGAAAACTACAGGAAGACGCGAGGAAGTGTCGTCTTGGTGGAAGTGTCCATAATTGCTTCAACCCTTGCTATACTATAGCATAATATACGAGTAGTTATCCCATAGGAAATGTTTAGATAATAAGTTAAACATAGGCCTTTTGTTAAACTTATTATCTAAACATTTCCCTCAATAAATATGGCTCCTTCGGCACCTTTATTTATCTGTCGGCTGATTTTATCACAAAACATCCTCCAAATGACTAATATATTGTTCCAATGTATACTTGTATACCTAAATGGGAGAATCCATTTAGTATAGAAAGAGTCAATAAAATATTGTCCCACAAAATAAGCCAGTACATGAAAGTGCTCTAGCAATTCAATGAATCCATGCGTTTGAGGGTGCAGCTTCAATTCTGAGAGATTAAGTTGATAAAACATTTGACATCATGACCATGCTGAAATAATCCTAAACATCCAGCATATGCAAATATTGCCTATTCAACTTTCTGACATTATTTGTGTCATTACATTGATCTCAAGACTAAACTCATTGAACCTCAAACGAAGATACAGTTCATTCGAATCTCTTGTCAAAACGACAAGATCAGATAACACGATCACATTTGTATCTTTACTCTATTAGAAACCACGTGATCCAAGTGAAAACAATGGAATTGTTGCTCTCAGTTTGTCAGAAGACGGATTCCAGAGATTACGCTCCATTCAGTTCGCAGACGATTCTTTCCTTTCGAACTCTACATAGTCTGCGGTGAAATCAAAGAGTGTGGGCCCGAGAAACTGGACTATTTAATAACTCTCCGAAACACATAACTGTCAGTCTGCACAAACATGATATAGCTGTCGTGAGATTAATACGCGCGTAGTTTGGTTAATTTTCGAATCAGAATCGCTCCGGCGTGTGAGATACAGATAAATAACCCTCAGCTAATAGTCAGTGTGTTGTTTGATTGATTCAGTCTATACCGTTTCCACTGAAATATTTCTCTTGAATAGCAAACGTCTATATATGATATTTTTCTGAGAATTGGGCTGTTCGGCCGTTGGTTGTTTTATCCGGGTCCATTCTGATTTTTTGATCGACCGACTTTCGTTGGATATCGTGATGAGAGACGTTTCGCAAACTCACTTAGCGACTATCGGTTATTGTCCCCACATCCGATTGTAACTAGCAATATGATTGGCTACAATGCCACGTTTAAATCACCATGCCCCCGTCACCCTTGACAGCGGGGTATTAAGAGAACGTGTGCCAAACATCGGGGGTATATGAGCACGTGAAACATCGGGGGATGAATGACCCTTGAACTGGCAGTTTCCACCAATCATGACGTTGCCGAATTTGACGTCACCTGACGCCGGATCCTTATGTCAGCTACTGAATTATTCTTATTGGTGTGAATTAATCGAATACCTATGAAAAACACACTTAAATTAAGGATACATGATTATTGTTGTGGGGACAAAATCGTTATCTCCGGCAAAATCGTGGGGTACATGGAGATTTAATACCTGGATGTCTCTTTTTGAAACCCTCGGCTCCGCCTCGGGGTTCAAAATCGACATCCAGGTATTAAATCTCCATGTACCCCCAATGTTGCCGAAGATAACTAGTAATGTCAATCGGTTGCGGTTGGGAGATATAGATGGAGGGGATAAGAAGAGAGAGAAAGAGAGAGCGAGACCATGTCCCTGGTAAAAATTACGCACACAGAACTGAAGAGTTCTGCTATTAAATAGTAGTTTGATCCAATCATTAATTGTGTAGAAATGCAATCGTTGTTTCACACCCATGCACAATAAAGTTGCTGCACATCGAGAATGCTTTACAGTTTTACTCTTATTTTTGCATAGAAATATTCTTATTTACGTGAAGAAGAAAACACACGAAATTTAGTTGATGGTTTTGGGAAATGTCCCAAACACCAGATATAATTAACAACATTTGAGTACTCATATATGAATACTATCGCACGTCACAGAAAATGGTCACTGAACGTTGTCAATGTCTAAGTTATGTCATCATTATTGAGCAAAATATGGGCAATCTCGATCCAAATGAACTCCGCCAAATCACCCATGTGCAAATCATGCAGTTCTCTTGTTGTCTTCGTATATATTCTCCATTTCTGCACAGAAAGTGTTGAACCAAACTGTACCTTTTAAGAGTACAAATTACTACAATTCATTACTTCAGTGTAATCATTAAAAGTATACAAGAATATCAGACAAGGGTATCAACTCTACAAGAATGTTGATCCCCGACACGCAACAGACAGGCATTCGCTATATAGTTTAGTTTAATTTTAAACAGTATTCATTCCATGAATAATACAACAATAGAAATTAAATCAAATTAGTATATAACGTCATGGACCGGATTCTACATCAAGCGTGTGGGCTTATGTGAGTCAGTTCCGGGAATCAGTTTTTTATTCATCCCACCCAGCGAGAGAGTAATGGTCTGCTTTATATGTCGTATGATATTATTAGTTATCTTCGGCAACATCGGGGTATATAGTATAGGCTCTTAGGTCCCAAAAATGACCAAAGTGTGCAAAATTGGATAAAAGCATGAAACTTGGTATACACATAGTTCATGATATGGGGGTCAATATAAGAGCGAGACCCAAGCGTGAAATTGACCTTGATGACCTTGAGGTCAAGGTCAAAGGTCAAAATTTTAATTGTTCACAGGTGGTATGAATTATAACAATTTTAAGACAACACATTGCTTATACATTATCAAATTTACATAAATATGACTTCAAATACAAGGGGGGGGGGGTCTGGAAAAAAATTGCACATATAGGGCCCAAAAAGTTTTTTCCGACCCCGAGGGACCCACCACCCCAGTTGTGCAAAAAAAAATAAAAAAATTCCTACAAAACTTTTGGGACCCACCCCCCTTTATCATGTTTTTAGCAAAATTTCAGAGTTTTTTTTTAGCCGTTCTTCAATAACTGTGTTAACTGCCTTACTAATTGGTAAACACAGATAAGAAAAACGACAAATAAACTGTATTTCCATGTGTTTCCTGGTGTTTCAGTATCTAATTGAATGTCATTTCTAAATGCAACTGAATGCATCACATTATTTCAGTTCATCTATTTGTAAGTGATAACAGTATACAATTAGTATTTTAGTTTAGTCTTGTTGAGCAGTAAAGCTCCCAGATAAAGTTTGGAAATTCAATGAGAATAGCATCACCTTCAGTTGGGATTGTCTGAGCAGTAAACAGTAACGGTCATTCATCATGACCAATTCAGTTTTATTTGGATAATTGTTGCAAATTAACATTACTTGCAATCATTCAATATGAGAAGGAATGAATTTGATTGCATGCCAGAACAGTATTTCAGACATTAGAAATTTATGAGATACCCTTTTCAATTTCATGTTATGCAACAATCAGGTTAATGATATCTAGTCATCATTGAGTATTCACCATGTAGTATCCAATTTGTGATACAGTGTTTTGTTTTATTACTTTTATTCAGGTAATACAACTGGGTAATATATTAATTTTGTCACTAAATATTTCTTCTGTTGATCATAAGTTTCCTGAACGCTATTACGGTGGTCCACTGTGAAGTGGTCCGGGATCATGTGAAATCCAGAATGTTGCTAAAACTGAGGCTAAAGAGTCACTTTAGCTGCATATATAGCCCTACACCAACAAGCATGGTACTAACATGCTTACAAACAACATTACAAGGTCAGAACTTGTAAATTGTTTGAAAAAAACCCATTTTGGAAACAAATTACAAGCACAATTTTTTCGGCCTCTGAACCACCCACCCACCCCGGCCCTATATGCGGAATTTTTTTGCAGACCCCCCCCCCCTGTCAAATAGGCCATATTAGTCACCTTTATAACAAAACCTACAAACATCATGAGAACTTTTCACATTGAAGCTCAAAAAGTCAGTTGTTCATCCGAATAACTGCAAAATTTCCATGAACAAATGAATATAAAGTCCCACCTCTTTAACATGCTCACTAAATGCCACCACATTCCACATAATTTTATTTACATAGATATTAGCGTACAATACAAGAGTGAGACCCAAGCATTAAAATCACACAAATGACCTTGAGGTCAAGATCAAAGGTCAAAACTAATTTTTATAAAATTGTTAATGGTGTGAGCTGAGCCTGAATTATTCCTCGATATTTGTCCGAAATTACATAAATATATCTCCAAATATATTATAACTAGCCGATGAGCACGACGTTGTCCGGGCTATTCAAAAACCAAATTTCAAGTCGATAGCTCCACCCGTTTCCGAGATCTGGTCTGCGCATGCGCGAAGCTGGAGTCGCACGGGCTCGGCGACCCGATAAAATTCGTATCCGGGGCAAGATACATTCACATAGCAAATTTCAAGTCGATAGCTCCACCAGTTTCCGAGATTTAGTCTGCGCATGCGCTGCACGGGCGTCGCACGGGCTCGCCAATACGACAACGACGACCGCCTGGTCAAACTACACACACGTACCAAGTTTCGTCCCGATCGGTCGAGAATCATAGATTTGTATAAATGACATACACACAGACAAACAAACATACAGACAGACAAACAGAGGTCTTCAAAAATATATATGAGATGCTGAAATCTCAGGAATTCCATCAATTTATGAAGATATATTTCAGTAAATGTTGGTAAGAAGATACAAAATTCAATATACCTGTGAAGTCACAAAATAAAATGCCAATGTGATGCCACCAAGTTATACATTTTAGACACATGTGTTCAATATATGGATAACAAGAGTTTTGCACAAAAATATGTTACCTTTATTAATTAACATTTTAGACTTTAGTCACCCAACGCATTGCAGAATAAACGTATTACCCGAATGTTTGACGCATAAGCACTACATGCGGTGGAAAAAATTTGGCATGCTGACATGGTAATAGATTCTCTGGTCAGGATTAAAGGACAGGAAAATCACATGTTAGCAATGTATAGACAGATTATATGTTGAACCGACATGCATTCAATTTGGTAACAATTATGAGAATATAATGACTACCATTACATGCACACCCAATAAATGAGATATGTTGTCCAGAATATAATATCACCATCATGTTATTGGCATCAAAATTGTGGAACACAATTTAGCTGTTGAATAACTTGATACGGAAGACTAAGTCATGATAAAGACATAACTAGAGTGTGGATACAAGAGAGACATAGTCATATTCCTTACTAAATACATGAGACTGTATTATATACCATACCTACATGTTTTGTGCTAATTCTGATTACTCGTCCATCAATTGAGAATGAACTCATTGATAAAAAAAACAAGATCGTTCCCAGTGAATGTTGAGATCTCATCACACTAAAGAAAGTGGTCATTTGAAATGTCAGACAGTTACTGGGCTAAATTCAACCCATGATGGATACGAGCAGACATATACTGTGTCATATAAATTCAAGCAGTTGGGTTAGAGACTTGTGGTTGTTGTGTGGTATATCATCTACTGGCCATCACTCTGGTCTAGAGACTAGCTTTGTGATATAGCATACCATTTGATTCACTAACTCCTCAGATATACCCTGTTGGAAAATTTTATTGATTTTCTCTTGAAAAAAGGAAGTTTAGTTTTGAAAGAAGTGTGCAGACAATGCTATAATAATATCTTTTTCGCAGACAATAAGTCATTGCTTGTAAAGAGTGTCAAAATGCTATGCCATTGAATCCTAAAACAAGTTATTATTGTGGTATGTTAAGGCTGGCTTTCTGGTGTTTACATCTCCGATTTGGTAGACAATGTGTGAAATGGTCATCAGGGGGTGGTCAGCATACTATTATATCTATGTATCAATGGGCCGCATAACATGTACAAGGACTGGATTGGATATTCACATTAGTGGCAGGTTACCCGTATCTCAATATGGATCATTATAGTGTACCGAGGGTATTCAGCAAGTTGTTGGTCAGATTGCCAGAACAGAACAGCGATGTCGGAGAACTGGATGTCTATAGCCTCCCCATATTATGTTATCCGGTACCTCTATAGTTCCCAAAGTAGTGATATATAGGAACTGGGTGCATGTCCATCGTGGTAGACGAAAGCATATCACTCAGATTACAGCATTAATTGGTCAGCTAAAGTATCCATCACATAATAACACATATCCATGCAAACCATACATTTGTTTGGCCTTGGAGCATCAGCATCTATGATTGCCCAGGTACTAGTAGTGGCATAGTGATACATATACTGATTAGTCAAAAGTGCCACATTTTAGTGGTGACCAGATAACATACATCAGTATATGACTATTCCTCTAGTTTACCTGTATCGTTGGATTTGGGAGGCAATTGCGATTCATCTGGGGCAGTGTATTGTATGTATCCCGAAATTGGAACGCCAGTGCTCTTGTCTCTATTGATGTCTAGAATATCCATATTATGTATCCGTATTGCGCCTACACGCACATGCATGGTCAAGCCATTTGGGAAAAAATTGTCAAATGTGTAGCATTACGAAACTTGTGGCAAAGTGGAATAATCCACTGTCTGTGAATAGTATGTGTTATTGCCACCCATGACTGAAAACATCTTATTTCTTTTTCTCAAAGCACAACAAGTGCATTGATGACATAATCTTGAGACATGCTGTTAGGAGTTTTATATGATTTCGATATTTCGCCGACTTGACTTTATTCAATTTAATTTTCAATAGAGGTATATATTTTGATTAGTACTACATGCGACAAGCGTATGGTCTGAACAGTATTGGCTTATGACATTACAATATTAATGGGATGAAAATAATTTTTTTAAAATGGTGTGACTTCACTGATAAGTGCCTTGTATCTGATAGTGTCAAAATAATTATCGGAACACCAGCGAACACGATTCACTTTGAGTAAAGCGCATCATTACAATTTAAGAAACTGATATTTGGCTGGTTGTTTTATTGGAGTTTATGGTCGTTTTAGCTGCTATGTCACATCATGGCATATCACTCATGTTTACAGGTCGATGAAAGGCTGTGCAGAGGATATATTTCACTGAGAATAAATCACTGAACACAGAAAAGCAATTGACAAACTTTCCCAATTACGAATCCCTGTGTGTGCCAGATTCGAATCAGTTTCACCATCACTAATTGGAACGGCTTATGTTTGTCTAATGCAACACACACCTTACCAAATAAGCCACTTTGTGCCCCCACTTATATTGGATATAATTATGATTGTTGAAATATGTTTGAATAAAACGTCCAAAAATATGCCTAAACTATATTCCCTCTCCCATGTGATAATTGACAACATGGCACAATTTTAAGTTCAAGGTCACCAAAAACATTCCAAATTTCATATAAACCCCCAAATATCACGATGTTAGTCATATTATGTCTCCCCGGTGTGGAGTAATGAATAATATGCACAATCCATACCCTTTTAGCTCCCGTATGCACATTCCAGGCAACATATAGTGAAATTTCATGTTGATGACCTTGACCTTAATCTCAAGGTCATATGAGGGGGTCTGCCAATTTGGGTCTCGCTTCGAATTGAAACCCCATGGTCTACTCTATATGTGTGCCAATTTTCATGCTTTTATCCAAATTTGCACACCCGATCAGCTTACAGCCCCCACTAATATGGAGATTTAATACCTGGATGTCGATTTTTAACCCCGAGGCGAAGCCAAGGGTTTAAAAAATAGGCATCCAGTTATTAAATTTCTATGTACCCCACGATGTTGCCGGATATAACGATTTTGTCCCCACAATAATAGCCATGCAGCCTTAAAGGCACGTGAGGCCTTAATTGTCGAAAATATTAATATTTGTTCCAAACACCGTAAACAGAAAAACATTAAAACGCATACAGTTTCGTTCATATATACTATGACCATCGCGTAAACAGCATGTTATCATAAATACCTACTATATTTTACCTAAGCAAGAGCCTGATTGGGTTACAGAGGACAGCACAATGCTACTGGCTAATCACACACAAATGGCATAAACGCTCTTTATTAGTTCCATATCAGGAATTCACCCACAAGGAACACTCTTTATGTTTACCATCATAATATAAACAAACACCAGAAAGTAACGTTTTATGCTTTTGTTTACATAACAATGGTTAAACATATGAGAATAACATACTATTTATGCGATATTTCTTAATTATATACGGACAAAGTCTGTCTACATTTTGATGTTCTTTCTATTTGTGGCGGTTTTTTGACGGGTGGAAATATTTTCACAGGATACCCACCGCCAAGGCCAACCGTACCTTTAATTTAAGTGGGATTTTGATAGGTTCTCAGATTAATTCAAACCAATAAGAATAATTCAGTAGCCGACCTATGGATCCGGCGTCAAAATCCGGCACAACGTCACGATCGGTGGAAACTGCCAGTTCAAGGGTCATTCATACACCCCTGATGTTTCTCGTGCTCATATACTCCCTCGATATCTCGCACACGTTCTCCTATACCCCGCTGTCAATGGTGACGGTGGACATGGTGATTTAAGCGTGGCGTTGTAGCCAATCAGATTGCTATTTACAAACGGATGTGGGGACAAACCCATTTTAATTCAGATATGACTGTCGTTTCGTGTAGTCGTTTATTGCTCTCGAGAGATGGGATGGGTCAACGTACAATTCCCCCTCAGGGTTCCCATATGGGGTCGATGTCCGCCATTTTGTTTTTCGTGGAACTCTGCCGCCTCGGGTATATTTTCGGTGTATTTTGGCGCCAAGAAAGGGGATATCTGTCGGAAATCAAGTTCTGTTAATTTAAAGACATAGTACTATATACCAAAACCTGCATGTGATATATTTGAGAAATTCTAAACACTCATAAATTAACTATCAAACTCAAGTTTGTTGTCCTGCTTCTGGTGATTAGCCATTGACTCAGTGCGTTGACGTTCAACGCCCATGACGCGTCACTGTGACGTTACATACGTTAATAGCCATAGACAACAAATTTACTTACTGGCAGTTATTGAACTTCGTATAAGTAATTCAAATTCTCACACGGAAAACATGATATGTGGGTGACATGATAAAATCGTTACAGGGCTCGTTGTTGCCGGCTACGGTGGCATATGAGGCTCAGCGAGATTAATCTCACTTCGCCTCATATGACAACATATCCGGCAACAACTCGCCCTGTAACTTATAATATTGGCTAGGTATATAGTGCTGTCACACATCGGTTATAAATATATGAATGACCCTTCAACTGGCAGTTTCCAACAATCGTGACGTTGCTCTGGCACACCCAGTTTGACGTCACTTGACGCCGGATCCATATACGTCGGCTACTGAATTATTCTTATTGGTGTAAATTAATCTGAGAACCTATCAAAAGCCCACTTAAAGGTACGGTTGGCCTTGGCGGTGGGTATCCTGTAAAAATATTTCCACCCGTCAAAAACCGCCACAAACAGA
Source organism: Siphonodentalium dalli (assembly GCA_032622095.1). NCBI lineage: Eukaryota > Metazoa > Mollusca > Scaphopoda > Gadilida > Siphonodentaliidae > Siphonodentalium > Siphonodentalium dalli. The sequence goes on along the minus strand of CP136065.1, from coordinate 175,777,233 downwards.
AAGAACATCAAACTGTAGACATACTTTGTCCGTATACAAATAAGAAATATCGCATAAACAGTATGTTATTGTCATTTGTTTGACCATTGTTATGTAAACAAAAGCATAAAAAGTAACTTTTCTGGTGTTTGTTTATATTATGATGGTAAACATAAAGAGCGTTCTTTGTTGGTGAATTCCTGATATGGAACAAATAAAGAGCGTTTATGCCATTTTTGTGTGATTAGTCAGTAGCATTGTGCTGTCTTCTGTAACACAATCAGGCTCTTGCTTAGGTAAAATATAGTAGGTCTTATGATAACATGCTGTTTACGCGATAGTCATGGTATATATGAACGAAACTGTATGCATTTTAATGTGTTTCTGTTTACGGTGATTGGAACAAATATGAATATTTTCGACAACTAAGGCCTCACGTGCCTTTAAATTAAGGTTGCAGGGCTATTTTTGAGGGGACAAAATCGTTATTTCCGGCAACATCGTGGTGTACATAGAAATGTAATACCTGGATATCTCTTTTTGAACCCTTCGGCTCCGCCTCGGGTTTCATTGCAAAATCGACGTCCAGGTATTAAATCTCCATGTACCCCTGAATTTGCCGAAGATAACTAATAGTATGTATACACCCGGTTGTAAATACATGTAGTAATCTGATTGGCTACAACGCCACGTTTAAATCACCATGTCCCCGCCACCATTGACAGCGGGGTATAAGAGAACGTGCGCGAAACATCGGGGGTATATGAGCCCGTGAAACAACAGGGGTATATGAATGACCCTTGAGCTGGCAGTTTCTATCAATCGTGAATTCGGAATCAGTGATAATTTTACCATAAGAAAACACTTGTCGCAATAATTCCTATTTTTGAACATTGTTAATGATTTTATCGTGCCACATATTTCCCTGTATTTCCAGATCATTATCTTATAGTCTATAGGTGTGGGTGGAGGGGTGTCGCCATAAAAATGGAATTAGTGGGACTAGTGTTTTCTTATGATAAAATTATCACTGATTCCGAATCCGTTTTTCGAACAGCAAAGACCAGAAATGTATTTGAAAAGCACGAAAGTGATGGGGAGACATTTACTAATGTTATGAAGAAGATTTTCAAAAATCCAAGTAATGAATCAGTGATCGAAAAGGAAAGGCCTCCATAAATGTGTTATTTCGAATATTTATAAATACACGTAAATTGCACGTATATTTGAAATTTAACGCATCCATAAATGTGTTATTTCGAATATAAATGCATGTAAATTGCGCGGATATTTGAAATTTAACACATCCATAAGTGTGTTATTTCGAAATTAAATGATCCGTAAATTGCACGTATTTTTTAAATCGAACGTGCACGTAAACCCCACGTAAATGTGGAAGATTGCTTGTCCGTAAATCCCACGTATATATCAAGTTTATGGAAATTTACCTGATCCGTATATGCCGTAAATCTAAACATTAATGGAAAATACGTGACGTTTACGTGAAATTAGATTCCAAATATCGTGCTGTGCTCGTTTGGTACCGTATGAGGCCTAGAGATTTCGGACCGATTTTAATACTAATATCTGATACACAATAGAAACTACTTACTTGGAATAAGGCTCGGCTATGTATATGCATTTGGAAGCCAGCTGATTGTGAAACATCGGGGTTTCCTGTTAAATACTTCCATCCAGCGTTATTCCAATGAGAAAAATGGACGTACAAGAAGCAAAACATCTTCAACCAAATTGCACGTGTAACCAGATATGTGCTCCCATTGGCAATATGTTATCCCGATCTATAAATCCCAAGTGCAAATGCATAAGGTCACGAACAGTTGACGGTGTGGTTTTATACTTCACTCCATCAGCAGTGCTAGAGAACTTCAAATATATGTCTGGACATTTATGTCAAATATGGATTTTTTTTAACATTCTGGTATTCCCCCGTGGGGACTAGAATATTTACATTGATAAAATCATCGTCAAAAAATTGACTTGATGTGCACTTTCCCGTTTAATGTTGGGGGAAATCGAAGCCAATTAACGGGAGGGATGCGATCAGATCAGATGTTGAAAAAACAAATACGCGTAATACGAGAGCACCAGAACAACCAGTTTGCAGTTCAACTGGGAACACTGGCGGGGCCAATATAGATTGTATGGCCCGATTCGACATATAGAGAGTTTCAACCCCAAGGTTTAGAGTCGAAATGGAAATGGCCTCGTTACTATTCTGTCACACTAACTTCCGTTAATATACAGACATGGTTTATGTTCCAGTTCATCAATACAAACATGGCAATCGGGATTTCACGTTGATTCCGCCTATGCAAGCGGGTGCTTTATATGTGGCCGTAATATTACAATAATCTTTATTATATTTTCATAAACTATTTCGTCAAAATAAGAATCATATCCCCACACCCAACTCCCAGAAGACCGAACATGTTATCCTACGCTTAATATGTTATCCTAATCTCATCACTGCGTCATGACGTCAATTTTTGCGTCATTCGTTATCCTTGCGCGTTATTTTAACATAAATGGCAGGTGATGTTGTAGCTTTAAGAACACACTATTCTGAGTAGCCTACGGGTTTTCTTCTCTCATGAGATGCGAGGATTACTTTCACTCCACCAGCGCCTCGTAAAAATAATCCTCGATGGAGAAAAACCGTACGCTACTCAGAACAGTTAACTAATGTCTCTTTTGGCGTCAATCATCTCTTCTCCGGATATAAATGGAAAGATGATTTGTGGTACGAAAACCTATAGTACGATTTTTACATTCTCATAATATATTACTACAAAACCAGATTTACATCTGGACTAGACCCTGGCTCTATGAGGCTACGTCGTTACACTATGCACGCCGTCATGACGGCGAACAGAGCAGAGCTTCGGAGCGTCACAGAGCCAGTGTCTAATCCAATTTACATCGTGTGGTTTTAACTATAGGTCGCAAACTGGAGACGGTTCAGAGGAGAGCTACACGAATGGTCACTAGTCTGAGAAAGTTCAGTTATGTGCAGAGACTCTTGATACTAAACGTACACACCATGGAATATAGATTACTGAGAGCTGATATGATAGAAACATATAAAGTTATATACGTGGCATATACAATATATAAAGACTGCACGAACACAGTTCTTCAGACAATCATATTACAAGGCATATAAACTTCAAATTGAACAACAATCAAAGGACGTATATAAGAAAGTTCTCATTCTCACAACGAGTATGTTAGGAATGGAAAAGTTTACCAGAGTATGTGGTGGTATCGCCTACATTACCGCATTTTGTTGAGAACCTTGAAATGCACTGGGCATATATATGGTTCGAGAATGACCTCAGGAACTAATGTCGACTAAACGGAAGTGTATTCTAGTTCGATCCGTCACGCTGATAAACTTTAAATGTGTATGTATACGGAACAAACAATCCAAATTGGATTTGTTTCAATTAAAAAAAATATATATATAGATGGCGAATCGGAACAAACAGTATCTTATTGGATCCGGTTCATACACAGTTTCTGATAAGAAAGGAGGCACTTCAGGCTGTGGGATTAATTTGGTGCATGCGCGTGAACTAAACAGACATCAACGTAAGTTATGGGCGCATTTAAATATAACTGACCTCTTGAATGTACGATAAACTCGTGCATGAGAATGGTCACAAAATTAAGGTACATGTATAGTATGCCATGCAGCGGAATCAGAGGCAGATGCACGTAATATTGGAGATTAAAATGGAGACAGACATAACTCTGTATATATACATTTACTTGTCGCCATCGGGTTCTCTGTATGTCAATGTATTATAAGCACACACCCTCTGCATTCACACAGTTAGCTCCCGCGTGAATCAGTACAACTCGTGATACGGTTACACAAATGTTTCCGACGTTCATCAGGCAATAACTTAAGTGGGCCACTTCATAAAAAGCGATGAGCACCTACGTCACTCCAAGCCAACCGTGTGCACGTGCTCTGTGCGTGGTGTCCACTTCACAAAAAGTGATGAACCATGCACCTACGTCACGTCAAGCTGCCTGTTGTTACTGGGAGACTGTATTGGAATCTGAACAATATATGCTTACAATTGTTGTGGTAGCTAGTTTTGAAAAGTTGTTCAAATTATTAATGTTCTATTGAAATGTACTGGTATATGATTCTGAGAAATGACTTACATATCGATTGGGGTCATTTGTTTTGACAGGCAGAGTAATTAAAGGCCCACTTAATTTTCGAACCCCCAGATTACTTTATATAAAAAATATGCCATATTATATACCATTTGAAAGAGGAAGCTCCAAAACATTGTATTATCAACTTATCCGGTGTAATAAACTGTGAACATGTTGTTTTTGTTGAGTTTTGTCATCAAGATTGAAGTAAATATCAGTATTATTTTCAATGCAGGGGGAATAACTCTATATATTAAAGATAGAGTTCTTTCCCTTTCATTGAAAAAGTTAGAATTCTGTTGCATTCTGGATTTCAGAGGGGGGAAGTCTTCAGCAGTTTTTTATTTCTATGTGGGCATCTTCTGAGACACACATTTTTCAAATAGTGATGAATTATAATATTTAAATCATATTTTATGGCATAGATTGTTATTAAAACCGTATATCAAGTCACTATAAAAATATTATCGGAGACTCGAAAATTAAGTGGGCCTTTAAAAAAAAGTTCGTGTGAAAAAGTTCGTGTGAATCCCTAATTTCTTATGTGTCTTCACATTATCAGTTAGATGTTTTCGTCATTACCCTATATACTTATATGGAGGTTTTGCAAAACTCACGCATAAATTCACGATTACAAGTAGGGTACTACATCATACCTTTAGGGTAAAACGTAATCGAATTATGCTTACGTTCTAACTGAAGCTCTGATGTCCTAACCGTCACAACGGACAGTGCATACATTCCTTCAGTTAAAGAAACTAAGTCAATTAGTTCTGTTGCATCCGAGATCCACCACTCACCAAGCCTCGGGCGACTATATCCTCAATCGGCCGATTGAATAGAAGAGTAGAGACCATTCGTAAAATCACGATTACGATTACGGATATGGACAATATCCTGCCATTTTCGCAAGAGTTCCACCCCAAGTTAAATGGTCCTGTTAATTTACCATGATGATGGTGGGTCCTGCTGAATGGCTATGATGCTGGTTGGTCCTGTTGAATTACTATGATGCTGGTAGGGCAAAAATGAAACTGTTAAGAATAGGTACCGTTACTGTATTTAAAGTTGTCATTTTCGTGGTGTTTGGCTGATCTGAACAAAAGCCACACTGTGTAGAAAACATTCAAAAAAATGTATATTAGGAAATATTTTAATAATGGCTATTGTTGTTGTTGTCAAAATTCAGATGGCTATCGCTGTCGTTTTGCAGACATCAGTGCCATGCACCATTATTAATATTTCTGAAAAACATAAATGTTCTTGGATGTTTCATACAGACACTGCATGGCTTTGCTCAAATCGCTCGGATTAGCCAAACGTCGCAAGAAAGACATATTTAGGAAAAATAACAGTACTTGATATTAAAAGCAACGCCTTGCCTTACCAGCATCATAGAATTTCAACAGGAACCCCAGCATCATAGCAAATTAGCAGCATCATTTGACCACGGGTGAGTTAGCCTACGCTAATGTACACCACCGTCCATCGCCACGGTATTCTCGCATTCTGACGTTGATGTACACCGCAGTCCTCGATATGGTATTGTCGCGTGACTTTTGATATTACCAGTCTCGACATCGCGCGGCTGTGTTTTATTTCTCCATTAAGGTATATCAGGCAAATGAAACTACTCATTAATTCCATCTCACTCCTCCATATAGCGACCCTGATTTAGCGTGCGCAGACACAGGAAAGCGAAATCGAAAAATGCTGGGCGTATAAATGACATGGATGCGTGGGGCACTACCATTTCACTGATTGATGCTTTATTCTCATAATTTCACATGAATATTGAGAAATACTGGAAGAAAGAAAGACATTTTAGCAACTTTCAGAGAAATTAAAAAAATTTATCATTCGAACCAAACCATTTAAATCAGCATTTAATATAAAATAGCTGCTCATTATCAAAGCTTTCGACTACAGGCCTTCCTCGGTGATGATCCAAAATACACTTTCGGCTACATGCTACAAGATTACTTATCTAAATTCTAAAAGATTTTACATAAGTAATCTTGTAACATGTAGCCGAAAGTGTATTTTGAATCATCACCGAGGAAGGCCTGTGGCCGAAAGCTTTGATATTGAGCAGCTATTAAATATTAAATGCTGATTTAACTACACGGCCCCTCTAATTATTGGGTCAACCACAACATTCCAATTCAAACCATTTAAGTTAATATCAGTCATCAAGCCACTTTCCGCTGAGCATTGCGGCGATCTGTTCCCGTTAGCGAGATGTGATACTAATACAATTTCCCATATCACTCCATTGTACCGATAAAGTGTTTATTATATGACTTATGTGACTTAAATTTGGTCAAGAATTCACTCAATTACACAAAAATATCCCATAGCAATAGATCATATATTGGGACTATATTTTCCGTCAGTATGCCAGCCTCGTTCTCGTTTCAGAGTAGGATGATACGGAGTCGGAAAACCACACTGTGGATTCCGATGCTCCGGAAAAAATCCCCCAAAAATACCGTATTTTAGCGATAAAAACCACAGTGAAATAATAATATCTTATACCGGTTTGATTGCGGTGTATTACATTTCCGGTATATTCCACATATGTGTATTATATTTCAAGAAACGGACTACACGCAGCGTGGCCTTTACACCTTCCACATCGCGACGTTGCTGATTATCAACAAAAACTCTCGCCTCGAAATTGGGTCAAATAGACTTTAGCGTTCCGAATGGTTTAAAAGAATAAATTAATGGATAAAAGTGAACTAAAAAAATATTTCTAATATAGCTACATCCCATCAAAAATGAATAAATGTTCCTATTAGTTATTACTCCAAGTACGTTTTCCAAACGCCGGGGTGTCAGAATTTTTTGTTGCTGTCCCGGAAGAGAGGTCATATCTTCAAATTGTTGGTGTCCTTACTAGAACAGTGGTAACATCGTCAGTGCCATGCGTCAAAGTTCCCATTAAGAAAATATAGACCTGGCTTCACTCACACAAAATATCCGACACATTCCATAGTACAATACATTCGCCAACTTATAAACCCCGACCCTGACCAGATTCATTATTCGGATTGATCGAATTATGTCGATAATGGCTGATTAGAGATGCCGCGATGACCCCGTCTGTATTGAACGTGACACGTGACGTCACGTCGGGCGTAGCGCAGTCTGGGTAATTATAGAGTCTCCAACTATAAAAAGTCGTTTGATTGATTTCCCCCATTTGAAATCGAAATTAATTATAACAATTCCAGCGATCTTGGGATTTAAAGCGACATGTGCCTTCCAACTATTGGCTTTATGCGGCACCACATAAATTACACTGTCTCAAGAAATGGAAAATCTAAAGTGGATCAGTTTCACTCAGGCATTACTCCGTATCATTACACAGCCGATTGTTTCGCTCGTGATGCTGACAATGCCGCTGTCCCACCAGGGCAATGAACTAATCCCAGGGACAAAAAGGTTGTCATTGTGATGTATTGCTTTTATTCAATGTCAGATCAAGCACATCAACTCGTGTTGTTCAAATTTGGATGAAAGCCGTATGTTTAAATGCCCACTTAATGGTTTATTTCCCGGTTATAACTATAGATACAGAATTGGTGTTATTGACTATTGTTGGCATGAAATAAGACCCCAAAAAAATAGTTATGTTCAAACAGAATACAGAACAGCCGTGGCATATATGAATGTCCAACAAGTGATATAGATTATCAGACTCACCAACAAGTCTGCCCCTCATTTAAGCAGAATTTGGACGAAAGCCGTATGTTTAAATGCCCACTTAATGGTTGAGTCTCCGGATATATCTATAGACACAGAGACGGTGTCATTGACTATTGTTGGCACCAAATAAGACCCCAAAAAAATAGTTATGTTCAAACAGAACACAGAACAGCCGTGGCATATGAATGTCCAACAAGTGATATAGATTATCAGACTCACCAATAAATTACCTCTCAGCACAGAACCATTCAGACCACACTTCGCTGTACCTCAACAAAAGCATCTTGTTCACAGTCATTTCACCGGATAAGTTGATACTACAATCTTTTGGAGCTCCCTATTCAAATGGCATATATAAAATATGCTGCATATATGGGATTCGAACACAACACGTTCTATAGTAAATACTCATTGATGAGTAGTTCCCATGGGAAATGTTCAGATAATAAGTTCAACAAACGACCATAGGACGACAGGTCGCGTTTGTTGAACTTATTATCTGAACATTTCCCTCCAATAAATTGGACTTCTTCTGCACTTTTATTATATGCCGTCTGCATATGTTTTCTTGAAAACCCCTGCAGAGGAACAATATACCATTCAAATGTATATATTTATAACTGGATCGTAAATTCCATTTAGAAATGAAGTTGGCCTTTAAACAGACATAAATCATTTTGGGTCTCCAATCATTCCGACGTAATTTTGTAAGGAGAGATAAGAAAAAACTAAATACGCGAAATACAACACCTACATGGTTTATTAGGTTACAATCAACTAAATATTTCCCATAGGTGACAGTGTTAGGGTTAAGCCATGCCCACGATTCATTACTGTACTGAGCCAATCTTTAAATATTGTTGCGATTAGAACTCCACGTCGCACATGAGTTGTCAAAAAAGAAATGGTGCCTTACCATACTTATTCCTGGAAATAAATTGGCATTCTACAACCACCCCCTTTTGTGCAAAATAATTCAGTACAGAAAAATACCCCCACCCCTACCAAATTTGGAGACCAACGTAGACGCTTGACGAACAATCCCACACAAATGGCCGAGGAATTAACATAGCCCATGAATTTCTTTTTTCTTTCACATTTAACAACCGAAGATAGTATACACCATTCAGCTGCCGGTATTTTTTTATGCTGACTCGAGTTTCCCTACACAAATGAAAGGCGGATAATTTAAATTATTTAGTTGCTTATAACCACATGCATACATATCTAAGTTGTATAGGTACAAGATAGCTATAAGTTGTAGCTACAATACAGCTCAGTTGCAGATACAAGATAGCAAGTTGTAGCTACAATCGCAAAAGCGGACCTCACATCAATTGGTATGTATGAGACCAAATTAAGCCAGTGGTCGACACAAGAGGGGACGATACTGCATGCGCGTTGTCATATGTCATATATTGCAAGCGGAATGGGCAGCCATACAACATTAATGGATCCAACAGCTCGTCAATATAATTACAAGAAAACCATAATCAGAAATGGTAACGCCCTCAAGATCATATTATTAGCCATAAATATAAATTATAATATAAAATATATTGGTTACATGAATGCACCGCCTCAGAATTCCGTCAAAACAACTAATCCTTCAAATTATAAAAAAAAACTACGGCTTATTACTGCAGGTTTCTCATTCACCACACCAGAAAGCTTCTAAATGCGGATCAAAAATCGCAGGTATCGTGTTCCCGCCATAAAAATCTTCAAGAGTGCATGGCCCAGCCATTCTTCATACTTAAACATCGAAAGCAATTAACGCGGTCATAATAGTTACATACTGCAACTATAAGACACCCAGCGAATACACACCCCACGAAAACCCGAAATGTGTTGTCATGCGAGATATCCCATCGCTATATATAGCTCAATTTGACACGGCCAGATTAGTCTTCCTACAATATCCTAAGGGTGGATACACACATGCATGTAATGTCTGTATGTAAAATACATGTATTTTACATGGTCACACCAATCATTGATAGCATTAATCGCCTGCGCGCGATCGTTCCATTTCAACAGGCGAGACCGGTGAGTGGTTATAAGCCAAAATCAAACTAACTGTTATCAAGAGATTTCAGGCCAGTCATAAACATGTATTTTTTCATGGGTGCCGAAATGAATAAATCCTGTCTGATACATGTTGCTGTTTTTCACGAGTTTTAGTTCATTTCGAAAAGTGGATTTGAGTCTGTCGATTTTATACTTGATTTGTTTCTCGTCATTTCTTGGAAACAGGGTCATCCAAAATAAAAATAAATGTGTAGACTTTTGAAGCTATTTTAGGACGATTGTGATACATGAGTGTTTAATGCCCCACACACTGACTCCCAATTTGATCTCGTCCAGCAGAACCCGAGCGGCTTTCTGGCTCCACATTTTGGAAGTGCTATATTAATACACATGGCAATCAACTAACTCATACATGGTGAATTCCATGTTATAAAGTGATTTAGCCTAATCGGACAACGCCGAATCGAGTCAGGATAAGGATATTTGTTCCTCGACTATGCATGGCCTCAGTGCAAATTTTTATAATCCGAAATGGTGCTCTCATGCATTGAATACAGGCATTGGAACATTAAGACAGACAATACCAGTTTGTTGAGATTGCTCGGATAATTTGAGGGCGAGCTCATGTGATAACTTTCAATTGGGATTTATTTGCATATATCCATTACAGCGCCAAGAACATTAATGCAGGTACAACGTTGAAAGAAAAAAGAGTCACCCCCCCCCCCCATTTTAATCCAGAATTTACAGAGCAGTATATGTTTCTCAGGCCAAAGGATGAACAAGTTCCTAACTGTCACCATTTTAGCATGTACAGGCTTGAATTATCACATTTTGGACTATAATCCATGATTGGGGGAGGGGGCTGGTTCTCGAAAGTTTCGAATAACTAAGGGATTTAGTTGAATGTATCGGCCGGGATTATCTGGGCAAGAATGTACAACATAATGTTTTACTTAAATATTCCATAGTTGTAAATTGTGTGTATATAACACAAGAGAGGAAAGGTGACGTAGTTGTGGACTCGTATCTGGACAACCCTTTTCCCGAATGAAGCCACACATGCAGCAACACCACCCTGTATACCTTCAAATTTAAAGCTGTAATAATATGTTCATAATTATATGAATAGCATCAATTGCTGCATATGAGATTAATCACTCGTAGCAAACAGGCACGGCAGATATGACTGTCAACTACAATATTTACAAATCAGGAGTGGCTTCGTGGCTTCAGGGGGGTAGGCCTCATGTTGCTGCATGCCCCCCCCCCCCTCCGGTCGATGAAATATGTAATGGTCAGTCCGGTAGCTTCCGGTATAATATAGCCCCTGCATTGTGGAAATCCTGGGACCATCACTGGTATACAACCAAGAGAAGACTGACAATGATTTAAACAGAACGTCCAACATTTGGGTTATCGCGCGAACAATTATTTTAAGCGGCCTGACGACTTCGTCCAGCCAACGACACTCTACACGTTCAGAGCGTTACTCACTGTGGTCAAACATAGCCGCAATGATTGGGTTATCAGCAGACACATATTACATGGTCTGTATGATCCATGTAAAACGCCAAATACACGATATTTACAGAGATTACATGCATGTGTGTATCCACCCTAAAACAATAAAGCTTCTAAAATCATCCGCACAGTCAATAGAACTTTCACGAACTTGGACATCGACACTTTCTAATCGCTCTACATAAGCATGGTCAGACCTATCATCGAATACTGTAACTCTACATGGAGCCCGCATCACAGATATCAAAGCATTGTGTTCGAGAAATACAAAGAAAAGCAACGAAACTAGTTCGTCAAATAAAAACTCTATGCCACCGAGACCGAATGATAAGACTCAATCTGATGTCTTTAAAAATTAGAGGAGATCTAATCGAGGTATATAAACTGTTGAATGGTCATTACAATATCAATGCCTGTGACCTATAAGAAAGACATTAATCAGGAAGAACAAGAGGACATAATAAAAAAGCTACAGATGCCCATTGTTAACAAGGCCATAGGAAAATATTTCTTAACGCAGAGGGTGGTAAATAGTTGGAACTCTCTGCCAGACTTCGCTGTTGAGGCTCCAGCACTCGATCAATTCAAAATATACACAGACGCATTCTTCTATTATATAAAATACGAGTTCGAGGACAAGTAATATGTTCAAGTGACTCACAAGTAAATATCAAATGACGATACATATATTTGTAAACAAACATTGCAAATAATGTTATTGGGACGAAAAGTCGCAAGACTTATTCCGTATGATGATGATGATGATGATGATGATATATTGATAGAACAAACCACTATTATGATGATCGTGTCGTTATTTGTTTAAAATACGTATCAATTGACATATACGCACCCGTTCCCTCATTAAAATCAAAAATATTTCGACCATTTTAGGGGAACTCCGCGAATTCGGGACCTCAGCAAATATAGCTCCGCAAATACGGACCTACTGCAAATTGTTACTTACCCATTATCTATTTATAAAACGCCCAGCGAACCATAGCTATATATAATCTCTAGGACAGTATACACCCGAGGGCGTTAATGACAGTGTGCCTCTATTCGTTGCGTGGCACTATCTATATCTATATTTGCGAATGTCTGTCTGTCTGTTTGTGTTCTATAGAAATTCACAGGGGACCACCTAGATGAAACAAAAGGGGTCTAATAGGGGTAACTTTTTGCAACAAAGAAAATGGCGAGGGTTAGAATTTTCGAAATTGACGCCGTTGTTGTCAGTGGCAGAAAAGGGGGAGGGGCAGAAAAATAATTGTCGCCGATTGCCACCAAACTTATATATAATTATCCCCATAATATGATGAATCTAATGGTGCATTCGCATCAGGGATGCCCGGAAGTGGAGAGGGGCACAAACATTGATCAAAATAATTTTAGCGCCAAATTCCACCAAATTGATGCACATTCTACTAAGATATATTCTCCATGATACAAGGAATCTTATCGTGTGATTTAAAAACGCCAAATTGGTGTCGTTGGGATGAGAGATTGGAGGGGGCGGTGGGTGGGTACTAGATCTGATAAGAATCGGTTTAGTCGCCGATTGCCACGAAACTTATACAAATTCATCCCCATTGTATGAGGTGTCTAATGGCGTGGCTTAAAGCTGTCAAAAGTGGCGTCATTCGAGTCAGGGGTACACTGAAAGGGAGAGGGGCATCAAAATTGATACACAATATTTTTAGCGCCAATTGCCACCAAATTGATACATATTCTTATCCATGATATGAGGAATCTAATTGTGTGATTTTAAAGACGTCATATTGGTGCTGCTTGGTGAGAGATGGGGTGAGGTTAGGGTGGTCACTAAATTGGATAAAAATTTGTTTAGTCTCGGATTAGCACCAAACAAATAATAATCTCCATGATATCAGGAGTCTAATTGTGTGGTTTAAAGATATCAAAAGTGGGGCCATTCGAGTCAGGGGTGCCTGGAGGGTGGGAGGGACACAGACATTGATAAACAATATATTTAGCGCCGATGTCCACCTGATTGATACATATTCTTCTCCGTGATACGAATAATCTAATCGTGTGGTTTAAATGCGCCAAATTGGTGCCTTTTGTGTGAGAGATATGCAATGGTGGCCCTAAATTTGATACAAATTTGTATACTCGCTAATTTTCATAAATTGTATATATATATTCATCTATATAATGAGTCTAAGTGTGTGGTTTAATGATGTCAAACGTGGCGCCGCTTGAGTCCGAAATAGGGACGGGAGGGTCACTAAAAACTTATAAAAATATGTTTAGTGCCAATTACCATCAAACTCATACACGTTCTTCCCAAATGATACAATGAATCAAATATTTGCGACTATCTGTCTGTGTTCTATATATATAACTTTAAGGGTACAATCGAGATGGCACCAATGCGGTCTAACAGGGGTAACTTTTTACGAATAAGATAATGGTGCGGGTTAAATTCTCTAAAGTGATGTTGTTGGTGTCAGGGGAGGGGATATTTTAGCACAGATTTCGACCAAATTGATATATTATTATTCTCCGTGATACGAGGAATATAAACGTGTGATCTAACGACGCGAAATTGGTGCCGTTTGGGTGAGAGATGGGGGTAATAACTATGATAAGAATTTGTTTAGTTGCCGATTACCACCAAACTTATATATAATCATCTCCATTATATAATGCATGCATGAGTCTAATAGACGTGATTTAAATATGACAAAAGTGGCGCGGTTCAAGTCATGCATGAGGGGAGTTGCACCAAAGTTGATACAAATATATTTATCACTGATTCCACCAAATTCATGCACGTTCTTGTCTAATGATATGATGAATTAAATCTCATGTGGGGTCATTTGGATCATGGATGGCGAGAGGAGATTCACTAGCATTTAAAAGATTGTTCAATTCGCCAATATCCAACAAAGTTATATATAGTCATCTCCCAGGCCATCTCCATGTCGTTCGAGTGAGTTTTTGGCGTTCCAATTTCACAATCTCGACAAATGGTGACCGTATTAAGTCACTTGAACAATTATATCTTCTCAATTGTCATATTTATATGGGGATGGAAATCAGGGCATTCCTATAATGATCTAGCAACACAGATATATAGAAGAAAGCATTAAAAGTTTATTTATATCAATCTATTTAAGAGATACATATATTCATTCAAACTGAGGGACCTTGAATCGTCAGAGGATTGAATATTAGAATGGCTCATGTATATATTATAACACGATTGAGTCTGTCCCATTCAATATAGTTTCCACAAAAAAAAGTTACAATTGCCAAGAGATATGGAAATGTAGAGCAGGCCTGTTCAAAAATAGTGGTCACAGTGTGCAGTCAAATATGGTTACTTCTGAGATAAAGGAAACCCCAGTCCATAGTACTTGACTTTTGAGGATCCTCCAATATTGACGTCTGACAAGGGTATATTTGCCCGATACAGAGGATTTCTTTCATTTTTTAGAACAGACTCATCGCCTAACATAAACAACTCAAAATCGCGCTGTCGGGCACATGTAGCTGCTATACGTATATAACATCAATTCTTTTAAACAGAAAATTATTAGCCAGTATAATAGCACCAGAACAGAGGAGTACCTGGACATATCTTTAAAACATCTGTGTATTCATGAAGATATGATAAACTAGATTGATTGATTGATTGATACATCTCTATGTGGAACACAATTGTCGTCTTTTATTTTTTCGAACTAACGTGTTTATGATGTTCATGTTTCATGCTATAACGTCTGAAGTATACGCAGTTGTAAATAAATAAATACTTCTTTATTGGTGGGACGGATTAAACAAAATGATAATCGCTCCGACCTGATAACGTGAGTCACTACTTATATTCCATGTGTTAGAATCATGTTTTGTGATGCCATTTGGATATACAATTTATGAGAATACGTGTAACACTTTGAGAGCAAGTGTATTCTCTATTCCCACCAAATATCCACAGAGGGTTTCGCATCACGCCGGGTAACCCTGCTAGTAGTATATACATGCATAACTATACGATATTTTTTTCACGTCAATCTTTAAATGAATGTACCCTCATAACGATTGTGCATGTTACATTTGAACTACTTCCACAAATCGGCTCTCAACCAAGGGAGAGCGTTCCTGTATTTTTGACATACGAACATGGTCAATTGTTAAATTATTTGTGTAACTGCAAGCGGACCTCTATTATTTTGTGACTTGGTCCCTATATATGTGACCAAATTGATCGATCGGTCGACACAAGAGTTGGTAAGGACATTGCACATTGTCATCCAACAGCTACTTCAAGAGGAATGGGAAGCCATACATCACTAATGGATTTAACATCTCGTCTGTGTAATAAGGACAGGGTGCATCCAAGCCTAATTGGCGTGGCGCGGTGTGTCAGACATCGCGACGATGTTTTCAAATGAGTCTTTAAATGAATTTTGCAACCTCATATCGGTTTTGTGACTTCAGAACTGGGAACTACATAGTTGCACTCCAACGGCGCTGAATCAAGCCTAAATCCACTCACCAGGTTACTGTCTCACTGCATCAATCTTATGATTGTTACGATGGTGAGTGTAAATATTCTGAAGGCAAATTTTCGTTATTGACCAGAGGCCTTGAAATGTGACGCGAATTTCGAGAAATGTGCGAAGTAACCTCACATATTTATCCTAACGCCTAACGTCTACCACCACCATCGTCGTCCGTCCATATACAGCAGTCACCACCATCATCGTCCGTCCATATACAGCAGTCACCACCATCATCGTCCGTCCATATACAGCAGTCTACCACCATCATCATCGTCCGTCCATATACAGCAGTCACCACCATCATCGTCCGTCCATATACAGCAGTCACCACCATCATCGTCCGTCCATATACAGCAGTCACCACCATCATCGTCCGTCCATATACAGCAGTCACCACCATCATCGTCCGTCCATATACAGCAGTCACCACCATCATCGTCCGTCCATATACAGCAGTCACCACCATCATCGTCCGTCCATATACAGCAGTCACCACCATCATCGTCCGTCCATATACAGCAGTCTCTTTGACAAGTGACGAAAATCCTATATCGGATGTACGTCTCCAGACATTTCTATTAAAATAAGGTTCTGTTTGAAGGCATTCCATCCATTCCATTGGAGAGTGGCGCAGACTACAAGCGATTTCATTGGTTTATGGCATAATAGATCACATCGCAGTTGGGAATACCGCGTCGTCGTAGAAATGAAATATAATGGACACTTTTGGAGATATACATCCGTTAGGATATTCGTTGGCTTTTCAAAGAGACTGTTCCATACATAGAAAAAATGTATATATCTGATAAGTGTAATGAATACTATGTATACTAAATGGAGGATATTTTCAAAAAGGAATTATCAGCACAAACCAATCCTCATCTCTGACAGCAAGGCAACATATCTTCAACGTATATACAGTCACATTTTCGATTATCTGTTTGAAACCAAGCATTGTCAATATATATAGGAGGGGATGAAGTATATATAGGGCCAGCGGCATAACTAAGTCAGAATGAAAGTGTAGTAACACAAGAAACGCAACTAATGTGGATATAATTATGTCTTAACAAGAACATGTGATTTAAAAATACGGACGGCCTTCGCGATGGATATTGCTGTTAAAATAGCCAGATATATTAAAACTGCTGTAAACAGAAAGAATATTAAATTATAGACATATTTACTTCTTATACCAATCATCAATATCGCGTAAATAGCATGGTTTTAACAAGATAGTACGCCGTGTTAAAGAGTGAGCTATTGCTATAAGCAAAACACACATCACCGGAGAGACCTCACTAAGTGAACTTTGGTTCAAACTGAGCCATGTTGTTTACAACATACCGGTATAGCGCTCGCTAATCCTCGCCACTCAAACTGTCGGTGTTGAATTGGTCACCGTGAATCGCTCTCCCCAAAAAATAAATCGCCATGCACGGTGTTGTGTTTTACTTATCGCGCACTCTTTATGTGCTATATATAAACAAACGATCGGCTCACAGAAAGTGTGTTTTGTGGATAATATCGCATGCATACTAACATTAGGCTATACTATTCGTATATTCTTGGGGGAACTTTAATAATTTGAAAACTTTTATTTCTACATTATGACCTACAACCAATACCATACGTGATTTTAACTGAGAAAATATGACATTTTTTCTTCTCAATGTGACGATGCATAGTTAATGGTATAGTGACAGTATTAGATGCCAAGTTCAAACAGCAAACCATTCGCCGGTATACTTTCCGGAGTGTAGATCATAGCAAGAGGCGCCAGTGTTTAGATGCCGAAAAGTAGCCATTGGATTCAATAACATTTGGTGTAGGTAAGATCGCCTTGTGATTTATCCCTGTTCCACAGAGCAAAAACAAAACATAACACACACACACACACATCGAATGTATGCCTCGGAAGAAAACATGGATAACTTTTTCTGCAGAGAATACTTATAAATGTATACGCAATCCATTATTCAGAAACACTCATCGAGGTCATAGAATTCTCTCTTAGAGGAAAACAAAGTGAATGGATAATTGAACGATGTGAGTTGCCAGTGGTGTGTATATAAAGTCTGTATATATGTGTTTCGTGTACGTATCACCGGGTGTGATAAAAGTGAGAAATTACTGTCTAATGTTATATATGACGATTACGAGTCGCTGAAACAAATGCGGCATTAAAGATCCTGTGCCAGTGCAATCTCTTATATATGCGAGTTTCCCATATGGAGCTTCGTATATATAATAGAATATACTGGCTTACAAGGTCAATGTAAATATTGTTAGGCAAACGTATCTGGTATATATGCGAGGCTCCCTATAAGAGAATGCATTGGCACAGGGTTTTCGCAAAATTTCAGGAAGCTCCAGTCATGAAAGGGTTCACAAACGCTGTTCATGTTGTATCATGTCAGGAAGAACGATCATGATTGTTACATGTTAACCATTTGTAAATACCCATTACACAGTAGTTCCATTATAATATGTTCAGATAATAAGTTGAAAAAACGACCATAGGCCATTTGTTGAACTTCTAAATGTAATATCTGAACATTTCCCAACAATGAATGTGAATCCTTCTGCACTTGTGTTATCTGTTTTTCAGTCTGTCGTCTGCTTTTATTACCTGAACATCCCTCCATTGGATAATAGGCCATCCAATGTATACTTTTATAATTGAATGGGAGAATCCAGTTAGTATATAGAAGGGTTAAAGAAAGAAGAACATACATTTCATTCTCTCTGAGGCGACAATTTCTATCACTTCGATAAGTCTTTAAATGACATAATAATTCCGTACAAAGGATTACGTGTATCTAACCCCATATGTTGATCCCACAGGATGACAAAAGCAAGCAACAATAACGCGTAATTTGATGGCCGGTTGATGATAATTATTCTCTTGAAAACGTAAATTAGCATCTATATTAAAAGTGGCATGTTTTGCCGATTTCTGCAGAAATAGAATATGCCACAAAGTTAAGCCTTCTATGCCTGAAATTAAAAAACCCATGCGTTCTCTATATATATATGCGAATCTCCCATAGCAGGGGTGGCACAAGGGGGGTGGGTGCCACAGCGGGGAAGAGTTACCCCCGGTCGGAGATCTGCAATGATAAGCCCGGTAACTATAGCCCCCCCCCCACCTGACGGGGGATCGTAGCCCCTGTGTCGAGAATATCCTGGCGCCACCACCCTGTCCCATAGGGAGCCTCGCATATATAAGAGAATACATCGATCTAACAATATTTACCTTGACCTTGTAATCCAGTGCATTATATTATACATGCGAAGCTTCCTATGTGAGACTCGCATATATAAGACCATGCACTGGCACAGGATCTTTAAAGGCACTGGTGACAAAGTAAAAAAAACGCTCTTTATGTTTACCATATCCGGATCTAAACAAAAGCCAGGTAACGTAACGTTTTTTGCTTTTGTTAACATAACAAAGGAAAAACACCTGACAATAACATACTGTTTATGCCATATTTATGATTGGTGTAAGAACAAGGTATGTCTATATTTTACTATTATTTCTGTTTATGGCGGTTTTTGACGGAGGTGAATATTTTAACAGCATACCCACCGCCAACGCCGCCCGTATCTTTAACGCTGCACCAGCGCAGCTCCCATAATGAAAGGTTAGCGTCGATCCACGTACGGTGTGTATAGTGCCAGTACAGGAATCACTAGACAGGCTAACGTCGAACGTGATTTGGTAATAACAGTCTATAACGTATTATATCCTGATTAGGTCCTATTACGAGCTATCTAAATGAGGGCAAGAAAAGAAAATTACAAGAGAGTATAATGGAACTTGACGAACAACACGCACGGGAAATTATGTCAGGTTAGTTAGTAGTTTATCATCAAATTGTCATCAAACAATTGCATGATGGGTAATTATGCTCAATATGGAAGAATTCTGGCGTTTCTCTGACAGTCGGTATCAATGCCTTCCGATATCAGAATGCCAGTCAGAAGAAGATACTGGACTGAACATTCGTACTTCTTATTCTTTTCGACCAGCATATTAACAAGGTCTGTCTATCGGGTTAACTGCATGCTTCAAGCGAATTATATCCCCCTTACCCCGATTTCCACATACCGGCAAATTTGAAAGCAATATGGGTGCAGGTGACCATCTACTGTATGAACATTTTCAAATGATAACTTTCCGAATAACGGAATGTTTGTTCCAACATTGTATAATGTGATCTTAACCATGGAAGGGCACCAGTCTCACCAGATAGTTGAAATAATAACATTAAGAATTGTAAAATTTCCGTTTTCACACACCCCCACCTTGGGTTTTGATTTTGGATGGTAGCCTATTCTGAATGGATCGGTTGTCTTGCGGTCACTAGCCAGAGGTAGGAACACAATCCACAAGGCCGACCATGGTTCTGCCGGGTATGAGATCATTTTGAAATCTGAACTTGAAAATCGCTAAATCCTAGCACCTAGACTGGCCTCAAGTTTTCCGGGTGTTGGAACTTCCAACCTGACACTAAAGTTGGAAAAATTCCAATGTATGACCATTTCAGTCCACAAATTTGACCAGAATTAGAATAATTTTGATTTCTTAAATTAATTAGCTGTTTTGACTGACCACCGGGGGGGGGGGGGGGGGGACCAGCACACAAACTCTCCTAGTGATGGAAATTTCAAACCACACACCCCCTAAGGTTGGAAAATTCCAACTGATGGCCATTTCAATCAAATTTAAACAAAAAGAAGGAACATATGTAAATGCTAGTCTAAAAACAAAACAAATTTTCCACTAATAAATTGTTGGAAAATCAAACTATAAGATGAAGTTCAACTTAATGTTGGTGTGAAATTTCCAACTAATGTTGTGTTATAGGTATGAAATTTCCAAATGTCCCTGTCCCTGTCCCTGAACTCGTTTGATAAATTTGATTCCCAACCGGTCTACGACTCGTTGTGAATCAAATTTATCAAACTCGTTTCATAAAATCTTATATCCCAACATAACTCGTTGGAGATCCTCTATACCTACATAGTCTTATTATAACTAGACTTAATTTTCATTACTTTCAAAGTTGACTGCAATGAAACATTGGTCTAGTTATAATTGGACTGGTATTTACATACAGTTTGTGGACATGCCCACATGACATGGAATCAAACAATAATATATTAATATACCTTGAGAAAATCATCGGCGCATTTTTGCATATCATTGTATTCAATGAATACTGTTGGTGCATGAGGTTATATAAGAAATGAACGGCGGTTTCAATGTGGTCATGGGATTTTGACCGCGAGAAAAATTCAGCAAACTGCATGAACCCCGAAGGGGTTCATGCGGAATTTGCTGATTTTTTATCGCGGTCAAAACCCATGACCACGTTGAATCCGCCGTTTATTATTTATATTTATATACTTACGCTCTTTAAAACACTTCTCCAAATACGTCCGTTATTTCGTCAAAAACACTTTTTCAAATATCTCCGTTATTTCGTTTATAAAAATAATTTCCTATTTCTATATTTCGCTCTATATTTCGCCCTATTTCGCTATTTCGTTGTATTTTCCTATTTCGTTTTTCGTACTATTTCGCTGTATTTTCATATTTCGCTTTTTCGTTGTATTTCATATTTCGACAATTCGCTATATTTGACATATTATGGGATATGGGATTATATGATAACCAACATTATGATAGTCAATCGAACATTTCGTGCCACCCGTGCTCGCGATTAGATGCCACTAGCCATCCAATCGTGATCTTTCGAACCTCGATTACATATTGTTCGCTATCAAATCCTTGGCGTATTGGCTGACTAGATACTCAAGCAGTCGGTAATGTCCGACAATCCCCGGTGATTTCCGGGACCAATGTGTTCATAAACCTATGAACGACATTGGAAATGACGTCACGTTACGTTCATAGGTTTATGAACGCATTGAATAAGGGGGCGTGTCTACCGTGACGCTATGGGGAAATCGGAAGAGATATTAGGGGTATGTAAATATAGTTTCTTGAAGTACACGGAGCACATGGTTTCGGTAATATGAACGGAATGGTGACAAAAACCCTATGTCACAGATAGCTGGTGACAAGTAGTTTACAATGAACCCTTCGAAACTATATATCGACCAGAACGCCATGCTCGGAAGAGGCGAATACTTGTGTGATCCAATGGTGTATCGGAATATATCACAAGAGCACTGATCGCCGGAACCTCAACCCATCAAGTAAATCCTGCTCAACCAGGGGACATGCATCGGTGGCTCAGCCGTAAGGGACATATCACATCAGACCACCAGTCGTCCGTCGAGGGCGAAGCTGATTTCGTTTGTTGTAACTGAAGATTGTTAACCCATGCTTTACTAAATACTCATTGACGAGTAGTTCCCATAGGAAATATTCCAGATCATAAGTTTAAAAAAAAAACGGCCATAGGTCGGTTATTGAGTTATTATCTGAACCCTCCCAACCCAAATACTTATGACTCCTTCTGCACTTGTATTATCTGTCGTCTGCTTATATTTCCCGAACATGCATCCAAACGAACAGTAGACCATTCCAATGTATATATTTATAACTGATCGGGGTGATCCATTCAGTAATGAAAGGGTTCATCTGCGCAAAATGATGGTGAATTGATTCAGGTATCGTGGATACATTTTAACGTTTATTTGGATCGGTAGTGCATGGTGGGGAATCACGTGGTTTCGAGTTGATGAGTACCAAGCATTCAAATGGCAGAGGCGATCGCAAACACGACCAGAAACGAGGAAAAGTGTAATAAACTAGGATAAGTATATATTACATGGTATTGTAGCAGCTACGAGCATATGCTATACTATTTTTCAAACAAGCTGATTCCAAATTTGTGTCCAAACTCACAGTTTGTGTGCACTAACATTCTGACCAAAGTTGTCAGTCGAAGGATTCTCCCATGCAGAAGTATGCCACTGTATGGTCTTGTGTATTCCACGAACCTCCGGCTGGAAACTTTGGTCAGAATGTTATAGAAAACTACTGAGTATTTCAGAACAAATAAGGTATCAACTTGCTTTAAGAATAATCTAGCATATGCTCGTAACAGTCAAAGTGCTATGTTTTGTGTCAATTCCTCATATATTATGTTTTTGTGCGTTTACACATTTTGAGTGCGTGTTACTCACCAACACCGAAACCACGTGATTACCCACCGTGATGTGCAGTGCTTTTAAATATTAACCCTTTTGTTATGTTTTCATCCAACAATAAAATTCCCACCGTCGTGATATGGCATACAATGGCTGAAATTCTGTGTATATGCAATTTGGAAGGATGTATAATATATGCTGATAGTTATGCGACATATTGATATACCGGCTTCCTATATGCTCTGGAAATTACTTGCCATGGTTACAGCCATTTTTCAGATGTTTTCACTTCTCGCACAAAAGTGAAACAAACGCTCTTTATGTATACCAATCCAGGAATAGACTAACACGGAAACGCTCTTTTCTGTTCCATGCTATGCACATAGCTGTTGTTTGTTTGGTACCCAAACACCGTGTTCAAAGTTGTATTTTTATGACTTCAATGCGTATTTCTGGTATATATAATGCCAGTAGAAATGTAGTTCGAGCTTTTATCGACCTTTATTTCAATGCCGGGATAAATTCAAAAAGGAATATTATTAGGTGTATTTTCGAGCACAACCCATCATGTTGCTTTAACCATTTATATACTGTAAATGGACTCTCCCATTTGTATAGGGTGGTGTTCAGGATATATTAGCAAACAAACATTTCCTATAAGGGAACTACAGTAATGCCCTAAGTAATCGACCCCTTAACCACAGCAGAATTATGGTTAATTTGTCAGGATTTAGTCGGAAATATTGCAACAAGCCATATTTCCGACTAAATCCTGAAAAAGTACCCATAATTCTGCTTTGGTTAAGGAGTCGATTACTTAGGGCATTACTGTATTCATCAATGAGTATTTAGTATTAAAAACAGGATTAAACACACCCAGCATGGTCAACTGATCCTATTTCTATGCTGCTATGTCGGTGTTTGCTGCTGATTAATTCTGATTTTGGCAGAACAAACAGATCAAGTTCGAAAAATTATTACATACCACACAGGTTACTACACAAGTTTCGCCGCGTCATGACTGGAACAGTTGAGCAATTTTAAGGTTGAATTACACGTATAAAGAGACATACTATATAGACACGGGTACTGCCATTATGTACAGGGCTACGTCAAATGATACGCACAGTAATTCCGAGCGTCGACTATTAACACTCCAACATGGGCCAACAATATTTACCTTGACCTTGTAAGCCAGTGCATTTTCTTATATACTGACATGCAAAGCTCCATATGGAAGAATAGCATATATAAGAGAATGCACTGGCACGTGATCTTTAATGCTGCACCAGCGCAGATCCCGTCATGAAAGGGTTAAAGATACGGGCGGCGTTGGCGGTGGGTATGCTGTTAAAATATTCACCTCCGTCAAAAACCGCCATAAACAGAAATTTTAGTAAAATATAGACAGACCTTGTTCTTATACCAATCAGAAATATGGCATAAACAGTATGTTATTGTCAAATGTTTTTCCTTTGTTATGTAAACAAACGCAAACAACGTTACAGAACCTGGCTTTTGCTTAGATCCGGATATGGTAAACATAAAGAGCGTTTGTGTTACTGTTTTCCTGATATGGAAATAATAAAGAGCGTTTATATCATTTGTGTGTGATTACCAATATAATTGCGCTGAGTTATGTAAACAGAAGCAAAACTTCTGTAACACGAGCAGGCTCTTGTTTACGTACACCATCGTACGTCTTGACGACAATATACTATTTACGCGCTGATTATGTTTGGCGTATGAAACAAATATATATTTTAATATCCCTTCTGTTGATGGCGATTTGAACAAATATGAATATTTTTGCAACGAACGCCGCCCGTGACTTTAATATATGTAAAGTATATGTTTGTATTCATTTGAAGAAGCCCGGTCAGATTTGACACAAAATTATTCAGAATTTCATTAGTCAATTTTGCGCTTACCGGGAAAAACGAAAATGAAAAATACTTCCGATCACCACCATTCACTCACACATCGTGAAAATCCAAACATCGAAAATGATTTCAGAATCTCATAACTGAGAACGCTCTTTTTTATCTACCACTTTTTGTGCGAGAACCACATTCGCGCTCTTTATAAGAGATGATCATTGTGAAATGTTGCTATATATAGGTTGACAACAGTACTATGCAATTAAGAAATGACTCTCAGTTCGATTGGGGTCATTGGATTTTGACCGGCGGAGTAATTAAACAAAGTGTGTGAACACCGAAGGGATTCACACAAACTGTTTAATTACTCCGCCGGTCAAAATCCATTGACTCCAATCGAACTGCGAGTCATTACTTATAATCATATACCAGTACCTTCAATAGCATCATCAAATACTGCAATTAAACTGGATATTTATTGAAATATCTGCATGATTTTGCCAGCATTAAAAGAATTAATCAAATGAGCTGAAAATAAAATAGAATTTAAACGCCGGTTTGAACGCACTAAACGTAATCGAACTGGGAAGATTTTCACTGGGCTTCAAAGTAACCCAGCAAGTTATACGTAATGTTTTTCTAATTATCAAACTTAATGACAGTTCGCTACTACATGATGCTTATTTGTGTAATCTGAATACATATTCTAAGGGTCAGTTAACATGGCTTAACTCCATTCAACCAATTCTTGACATTTCTGCATATAAAGATGTATGGGATAACAAATATGTAAAACATCCCAAGAAGGTTGAAAAGAGTATAATGAGTAATTTAAGGTCCAAATATATAAAACAATGGGAACTACAAACCCTTCACTCTGAAAAACTTAGGACTTACATAACTATTACAGATAAGTTTGGTTGTGAGAACTACCTATTTCATAAAAAAAATTATAAGTACAGGAAAACACTTTGTAGATTGAGGATAAGTGCTCATTCTCTGCACATTGAAACTGGCAGACATACTCGTCCGAAAAAAACTGACATTAATGACAGAAAATGTAACATTTGTAACAGCATTGAAGATGAGGCCCACCTCATATTGCATTGTAAGAAGTATAGTTCACCAAGAACAGTTATGTTTGATGCTCTAAATAGTTTTATTGATAGATTTTATTTTCTACCGGAAAACGTGAAACTTAAGATAATTCTAAGTTGTAATGAGTATGATATATGCACAGTTGTAACTAAGTTTCTAGGTGCAATATTAAAAGACAGAGGTAAAATATAAGTCCTGAAAGTGGTAATATACACAAGCATGTATTTTCTAATTATGTTGTTCTCAGTTTTGCATTGTTCATTATCATTCCTACATAATTATATTTTCCCAGGTGCTGCTGACATGAATCATTCATCAAATTGCATCGTTCCATTTGACCCATCACTATCCCCTCTCAATTTCATTTTAATGACGATTGAACTGAAATTTAGTGGAAATAATATTTATTCAATAATGAATTTCTATGCACCTGCTTTTTGATATTCAATTATTGAATTTAATTTAGCCATTTCCTTTCAATAGCTATTTAACTAAAATCCAGTGAAAAACTATTCAATCATTAATGTATTTATATGAACCTGCTTTTTTCTATTTAAGTATTTAAGTTCAAGTGATTAAGCCATTTACATGTACTTCATATGTGACAAATATTTGATATCTTCTTTTGACCATACCTTATATAAGTCATATAATACTAATTATTGGTGCACACAATAATCTATTAGTAGGCTGCTAATACTTTTCCTTTCAAAAAAATCTTTCACCCATCTATACTCATTCTTCACTCTCACTTGTGTTTGTTTCTCATTCTCATCTAATCAATTATCAACTATATACACTCAATACTCATATATATACTCTATACTCATTCTTCACTCTCACTTGTGTTTGTTTCTCATTCTCATCTAGTCAACTTTATATAGCTAAATATAATGATTATTAGTATGAGCTAATAAACAAATTCAAATTCAAATTCGAACCGGCGTCATAATAGTAGAGGCTCTTATGTACTCCCGTGTGCATTTTGTGAAGAAATATAGCGACTATGCTAGTGACGTTGCTTGATATATCAAGCATCAGAAAACAAATGTTAGACACCTGGGGTAGCGACTGTGTGAATTTATGACGTCATCAAGATGGCCACCATCAAAAATTTCAGAGTATGCACTGAGTTAGTTTGATTAACAGCTAATAGTGAATTTATGATAGAAAATTGAATATCTCACCACTGATGTGAAACTAATACACCATACTTCCACTTGACAGAAAAAGTGGGCACCATAAATCAAGATGGCCGCCAAAATGGCGACCAAAATTCGGAAAATTGATGATTTTTCACACTTTCCTCTTGAATCATTAGCTGATGTTTGAAATGTGTAGCTAATAGCGACCTAAATTTGAATAAATTCTAGTATTCAATCATTTCGACAACATAATATGTCATGTTTCGGATCTCATTCCTGCCAAATATCTTAAAATGTGAATTCAAAAATGAGCTATGAAAGTTAACCAAAATTCAATTGTGTAATTCTAGCCAAGTGTTAAACGGAAAATAACTGAATTTGATGAAGATAATGTAAATCTGTTTCAAATATGTGAATTTCCATATAATTACACTGAAAATAATGCATCTTCGTTTAAGATGGCTGCCAAAATGGAGAAATCACCCAAATTTGTCAAATTTTCATTGATATCACTCATGTGCTTGGGAAAAGTGAATATATATGAATATATGCGCTCCCTGTTCGCGGAAGACCATGGACTTATGGTATAATTTGTAAAGTTGGTGAACAATAGCTATTTATACCCGGGAATTCAACAGAATGATACCAAGAAAATTATATCAAATCATCATCATGACAGCCACATATATTTGCAGAATGGGCATTGATTGAGGAAGAAAAATTAATACAGAAAAGGTAAAATATATTCTCCATCAATGACGAAATTGCACTAAACTTCATTTTGAAGAACAAAATTGATTTAAAAAACCCAAGATGGCTGTCAAAATGGCGACCAAAATATAGAAATGTGTTGAATTGGCACACATGTCCCTTGCATCATTTTCAGTTATTTGTAAACTGTGGCAAGCAGGACTTCTCTTTTTTATCAGTTATGACATATATGAAAACATATTATCATTATTATGTTGTAATTTGGGTCTAATTGTTGTCCATACTCCAAAAAATGTACTTTCACAAAAAACTTGCTTCTCGGGGTTATAGATTAACATTGGAGATTCATGGGCAGAATAACATAAACAAAAGTGTACACAGTTTTAAATATGGTTAGCTCATCCATTTACACTCCACATTGATTTATTTGATCCAAGATGGTCGCCAAAATGGCCGCCAAAAACTCACAATTATAAAATTTGACAAATGTGTATATTCTCAAATGGCATTTAGCAAAGGAGGTGCATATATTCGCCCAAAATAAATTAGATACTATCGTGTTAAGATATGTTGCGGCTATTATTGTACGAAAATACCAGTTTTTGGGAAGGAATTTTGACTGTATTGTTATAAGAGCATAACGAGTACTCGAGCGCAAAAGAATCCCTGCAGTCACAATACAGAGAAATCCAACATTACTGCTATATTATTTCGTTTGCGGAAGATCTGCTTTATTCGTTGTCTACTCTTGATGAACAGTTGGCCACATTGGATTCGTCTGGCCACAAATATTTAGAATATTCAGGAGCAATATCACCACTTGACTTCACCAAAGTCGAAGTCTGTATTGCTATCAAACTGCTTCGGTTGAAAAGTCCATAAAACAGATTTATGACATAAATATCAACACGGCCGCTGACTTCATAGCAGATACATTGCACATTCACTTCGCTGTAGACTACAGTCTGTAGTCTAATAGAATTGTGCGCATAACCGAGTTAATGCCGGTCAGTTTATTTTAGAATATAACAAAAACATCAGTATCGGGCAAAAATAATTTAAGGTTTGTCATTCTCCACGTCGAGTGCAGCAAGTGAAATAACGGCTCATCAACTTCTTCCTTGTTGTCAACAGATAAACATCGTGAAAAGCAAAATGCATAATGCCTGAATATATAGTTATGAAGTACCTCACCGAAACACCAGCATCTCATCTTGGTCCGTGCCAAATGATGGGACATCGAAGCAACTGGATACAGTGACGGGTCACGACTCACACGACCATTTAATGGAACGTTTATCAAGAGTTCTTGCAAAACATCCACACGGGGACTTTCATTAGCATTATACAGCAACAGTTCGTTTACAGAAAGTAAAGATCTTAGAATCACAGAAACCCCACAATCTCGTATGAAATCCTTTATTTGTCCATCGAACACATGCAGTTTCGCTGGCAAACCATACAACCATAATAGTCGGATCCGACAATTACAAACTGAAAGCGCGGGGATATACAGATACTGCGAAAAAGGCGGATGTAATAGACAACAAAGTTATGCTTGAATTGTTGATGTTAACTATTTGAAGAGTCTGTTGCTCAGGAAAGTATAAGCTTTTCAACGTCTAACGACCTGTGTTTTCTGCAGACCTTAATTCATTGCAGTGCGATAGCAAATGATCCTCTATAACATCTGGAAGGAATACCACAAACTTTCCACCCAATAATGCATGTATCTCAACATGTCGGTGAGTTCAATCGCCTCTACGGCCAACATCGAACTGTGCGGGAATATATATATCCTATTAGTTGTATCTGGAACGTTGCCGATAGCCGATACAATTACAGAAGAAAGTGAAAATATTTCTTGTATGACATTTTAATGAGACCATATAAGGCAAGTATGGAAGAACTTCGATAACACATGCGACAAATATGACATGAGTGTATCTAATATAAACTTTATGTCTGCACCAGTTCTGCACAGTAAGATTGATAATATACAGAACGAAATTGCAGTATATGTGAAGTCCAGAGAGCTCTCTCCTTTGTGGAACTCAAATATACCAATGGAACTCATAATATGAGGCTTTCTTCCAACCCTAGCTCTATCAATCAACATCTGCAAATCTTGGGTGTGGAGTCAGTGAGTTGACCTATGAGATTGCAGTGCTCAACGACAGTTTCTGTTTTGTTAAGAACCTGAACATAATTTTTCTCTAGTAGAGACTCATAGAGCGCACATCTGAAGGCTCTCGTTTGGTAGTCTGCGACAAAGCTATTATTATCGTAAAATCCCTGATACACTCACGCAGTGCATTGGATTTGAACTAGATGTTATTCAAGGACGAGCAATTGTAAATTTTCTCAGTTTCACAAAAGTGTACCCTGTGTTTTCTTGCATGTGTATTAATATCAATGACAAATCCCACAAATATTAGGTCCTATTCTTATATTTGGACTTAGTATACACTAATAAATAAAGTATGTTAACATGGAAGCTGTCTGTAAGGTCAAAGCATGAGATTCCGCTTCTGCTTTTGAGTACTGCATTGTTCGATGTCCATTCAATTAAGTTCCGAGACCAGCTGAATTTCGGTAGAATTGACAGTATGGTGGCATTACATGAGCAATACAGGAATACAGGAGTCAAGTGAACCATTCTTATCCAAACCCAATAAGAGGGACGATATCAAGATGAAGGAAATAAAGTATTGCTCAATACCGACAGCCTTATTGTTGAGTTACGGATTTTTCTCCAGTCTAGTCACCCTATTGGGCAAC
The DNA here is from genome assembly GCA_032622095.1 of Siphonodentalium dalli. Taxonomy (NCBI): domain Eukaryota; kingdom Metazoa; phylum Mollusca; class Scaphopoda; order Gadilida; family Siphonodentaliidae; genus Siphonodentalium; species Siphonodentalium dalli. The sequence goes on along the minus strand of CP136065.1, from coordinate 175,746,507 downwards.
TTCCGATGTACATATAATGATGGTGTAACCAGCATATATTCAGATTTGGATAGTTTCTAATCAGGTCAGCATCAGATGAATTTACCTAATTTTTCGTGGTTTCTCGTATTGTATCAGCATTCCTGGGTCTTTTGTCAACAGGTAACAATTTTTTTTGCCAGTAGTCACTGAAACCCTCCTTAGGGGCGTGATCAATGAAACTAGCAAATTTGGATGATTTCTCCATTTAACCTTCTCAGTCACCATCTTGAATTTAGATGCATATGCTTAATAGTATGTCAGTGTATCATGTCATGATTCCCAAATGAATAGATATTATAATTTATTGGAAAATAAGGTTGATATTACCCACCGATTGCAAACAGCTGTGATTAATTTAAGAGGCGAGTGTGAAAAATCATCAATTATTAGAATTTCGGTCGCCGTTTTGGGAGCCATCTTAGATTTGGAGTAACATCTACTGTTCACATAATATTAATATTGTATAAGTATTCCTGGGTCTTTTGCCGACAGGAAACAAATTTGTTTACCAGTAGTCACTGAACCCCACCTTAGGAGCGTTATCAATGAAACTAGCAAATTTGGATGATTTCTCCATTTAACCATCTGAGTCACAATCTTGAATTCAGATGCATATGCTTATTAACGTGTCAATGTAACATGTTATGGTTGCCGAATGATCAGATATTATAATTTATTGGAAAATAAGGTTACTATCACCCACCGATGAAAACCGCTGTGATTAATTTAAGAGGCGAATGTGAAAAAATCATCAATTATTATAATTTCGAGCGCCGTTTTTGGGAGCCATCTTAGATTTTGAGCTCCAAATTTCACTGTCAAGAGGAAGTGTGATGCAATGAAATCTTTGATGGCGAAATATAATCATTTTACACCTAAATTTTCCTCCCAGACTCAATGCCAACTCTGAAATTGTTCATGGTTACCTTTTTGATGATTTTGTCTCATTTTCGTGGTTTCATTCTCTTGAAATCTTGTGTATAAACAGCCATTGTTCACAAAATATTCATATTGTTTCATAACTCCGCGTTCTTTCGCCAACATGGAGCAAATATATTCACATGTATTCACTAAACCGGACATTGGGGGTGATATCAAAGAAAATTGGACAGATTGTAATGATTTCTTAGTTTGGCAACCATTTTTGGCCGCCATTTTGACTATTTGTGCATTTTTTTGGTTATAATTATATGGCAATCTATATATTTAAAATTGTTGAACATTCTCTTCATCAAATTCAGCTATTTTCTGGCCAACACTTGGCTCGTGTCACAAAATCGATTTTTGGTAAAATGTCGTAGCATATTTATGAATTCAAATTTAGACGATATTTGGTGGGAATATGACCCAAGGTAGGACATATTATCACGTTCAAATGGTTAGGTATTAACATTTATTTAAAATTAAGTTACTATTAGCCACCGATTTCAGACAATCGTGAATGTTTTAAGAGACAAGTGTGAAAATTCATAAATTTTCCGAATTTCGGTCGCCACGTGGTTTAATGTGGTAAATTTTTCTATCAAAGCGACGCCTGTTGTAATAATATTACAACTGTAGAGAAATATTATATTTCCTGTCATAAATTCACTACTAGCTATTAATCAAACTGACGCTGTGCCTACTCTGAAATGTTGGATGGCGGCCATCTTGATGGCGTCATAAATCCACCCAGTCGCGACCCCCAGGTGTCTAACATTTGTTTTCTTGTTCCTGAGATGTCATGCAACATCATTAGCATAGTCGCTATATTTCTTCACAAAATGCACACGGGAGCCAAAAAATGGACATAAGAGCCTCTACTGTAACAGCTGATCGGAAAGCCGGACAACTGGAGTTGAAAGTGCGCCCAATGTAACAACACGCGATGACCGCGTGTTTGGTTGAAGAGGCGTACGTTATTCATAAACCAATAACTGAAGTGGCGACTTCAGTTATTGCATGATGAAAGTCTGAAACAAACGTTCGTGTAACCGTGTCGCGATTTCTACTGATTCTTATGGATGCCAATTGTGTGAATGCAGAGGGTGTGTGATTATATCGAGTTTAATTACTCTGCTGATCAAAATACATTGACCCCAATCGAACTGTGAGTCATTACTTATAATCGTATACCAGTACATTCAATAGCATCATCAAATACTGCATTTATTGAAATATCTGTATGATTTTTGCCAGCAAACCGTATCGCGATTTGTATTGATTCTTACGGACGCTAATTGTGTGAATGGAGATGGTGTATGATTATATCGTATTAAAACTTATTCTTTTCAATATCTATATCTGACAATCTGGACCTCACATTATTGCTTAACGATGCCGAAACATTAAACAATGGAAAAGGTCCAAGCATTGAAAAATATTCAAATAATATTTCGACTAAATATTCTAACTTATTTCATGATTAGCAATGTTTGTTGACAAATCACTGTAACAGTTATGTTTCCATAACAATCGTTTCAATGTGCGCAATTTTTCTATTGGAGAGCGTTCAATAATTAATTAGCTACGCAGCTTATCTATTTGGAGGTGTGGGGTTTTAACTCATACATGTACACAGTTTACATACAAATGGAGTAGGATTGCCCTCAGGGAGTGACAAAATTTGACCCCTAAGTGGTAGAATTTCCCCCATGGAGTGGCAGAATTTCCCCCAGGCACAAGGAGTGGCAACATTACCTCACGGAGTTGTAAAATTGCCCACAAGAAGTGACAAACCCCCCATCCAATTGGCAATTATCTACCTCTTTTACGGGGGTAAGTTAATTGCCACCACCAGGAGGGACAGTCTGGGCCATACTGCATGGGGAAAGAGTAATAGCAACCCCATGATGGGTCAGGTTTGCCCACAAAAGGGGAAGATCTGCCACACTGTTTAGTGTGTGGGTTAGTGGTTGCGTTCAAATTACCTTCTGGTATAGAACACTTGTACAGATGGTGGTTTTATGGTGTCCCTAAATATGACATGGCATATTTAATTTTGGTAGAAACAACCGAGTGCATGGCATATCTGTCCTATATTTGGAATATCATTCCAGAGTCCAGACTGACCACCACTTTTGGCCAGCTCACTGCCAGCTTGTGATTGACCGCCAAATGACTGACCCTTGAAGTAGTTTGTGGTTTGATATATCTATATGAAATTGATGCTTTAATTAATTTCATACCTTGACACAAAATGTGCATGCTATTTTAAACCTCAATAATTCCCCTCATTTATCGCGCTTAGTTATCCTCATTTCCTATTAAAAGACATATTATGGACATGTTCGGGTGCGTGAAATTGATAAGTTAGTACTTAGGTGCTATACCAAATGGGGAATGTAGCATTCTACTAACATACCGAAAATTTCAAAGAAATCGACAATACCACTCCATAGAAAACATCGTCTGAACTACGCGCAATTGTAAATATTTATACATCTCGATTCTGGACACAACTACCGGCGATAATCGAACACAAATGATTTCGCCATCGATAGTAATTGCATTTAATTATAATATATCATTTGGATTAATATTCATAACAAATAACTACTTTGAGCAAGATTATTCTCAATTTCTTTTTGATCACCCTACCAGTGTTTCACATAACTTTAAAGCATGGCAATAATCCCCAGGGCGACTTTAGCTGAAATTTCGTACCGCGAGTAAAAATCCTTTTGAAGGGTATGTAAATCAGATACGATAAACGTTCATCGTTGGCTTTTTAAATTGAGAGGCTGTCCATTGATCTCCGCCCCGATAGAACGTTTATCTTCACACTCGGGATTCGAAAACATATAAGCAATAATTGTTAGTCAATACAGAGCATAATAATCACAAAAGGTCACAACAAATTCAAGTTGTATTAAAGTTCTGCGGCGGTTTTAAGCCTGAAATATGCCGCCATTTTTACATCATGCGTGGTCCGGTTTCGGGATCAAAATAGGTCGATAAATACGCCTAAAACAGTTATGCTGACTTCATATGCCACAACAAGAATTATTATATCCCCGTACACTCTTATAACTAATGTGTAGAAACGATTACACATGCAATGTGTAAACACGATTAATACACACATCAATGTGTAGTTTTACATATAACTATACATGGACCAAGGGTCATTCTATACATGTTGTGTATATTTTGTTACACACAGTTGTGTAAGAGCGTAGAGCATGCGCATTGCGGTACTTCCGGATTCATATCTTCTGCTGCATGACGGCCATATTGCTTGATAATTTTTTCGGAATGCAATCTACAGATATCGCAGACAAGGATTGTAAGTTCAGAATTCCTATTTGTGGGTATATTATTAATAACATTTGAGGATTTATTTGTTAAAACTTTCATGGCGATTACTGCCCCTAGACTCTTATGATTGTTGTAATAATACTAATATTATGCAATCACGCCACGACCCTGGTTTGTTCATTTAAAACAATAACTCACACAGTACAGAACTACATACCACTGTACGCCATGAAAGTTTTAACATATAAATCTGCATATATCTTTAATACTATACACACAGGTCGGACTACTGAACTTACATTTCTTGTCTACGAACTTTGTGTGTAAGAACCTACACAAAATGTGTAATGGATATATTTTGATTTTATGCACACAGTTGTGTATAAATGTGTGTAAATTTACCCATTTATGTGTAAAATTTGTTACACAATTTGTGTAGGAATATGAAACTACACATATACTACACAAATATGTTTTTAATAAAAATTCAATGATGATTGTGTAGCAGGGCTATACATTTTGTGTAGAAACCTACACATTAGTCATAAGAGTGCGTATAACTACGTTATGGGGGTATATACAATAGGAATAGCCTGTCCGTCCTTGGGGACACAACTTTGTCTGAGCTTGTATTCCTACACTTTTCAGTCAATTGCTTTGAAACGTGGCACATATATTTACCAATATGCGAGTCTGTGCACCTGCTCGCTCCGACCTTTGTTTAGTGGAGTTATCCCCCTTGTTCTACTTCGAACATTTTCGCAACATGCATAAAGACACAGTCGTATATTTTTTTTTCGCAAAACAAATATACTAATATGGCTATACCATCAATGTGGCCCAATTGCACTGTGAGAACCCTCAGTCCCATCGTGACAGTCTCACATAGTTTAAAGAGGCATAATCCGATTAAGATCCCCGTCAATTACTATTTATTAGGTTTCGGGGTAAAAAATATTTAATTCGAGTTGAGGAACGTACTCACCGGTCCTATCAAAGCTCATAGTTATTAGATATCGATTTTTGAAATCTATTATTTTCACCATCAAGACTTATTGGTGGCCCAGCAAAAAGTCGACGACCGGATGGTTTCAGACCAAATTGCGGATGAAGATGGATAACTCTAAAATCAAGAGGCGTTGTGTTGATAATAAGGCCAAACTTCGTTGAACAACATGTTGATAAATAACAATTTTATACTATAGTTGACAGTGGTTAGCATTATTTGTGGGAAATTAATCGATTCTGATAAGCGAAGTGGCATTTTTAGAGATGTAATTGTTGTTGTTGGAATCTGATTACATGGGGACCATCGAATCGGATTGAGTACCTTTAAAATCATAGCATCTAGAACAGGCGTTCGTAGGTATGGCACAGTAAAGGTCGTTCCTCGTTAGAGTATTCCTCACATGACAAAAAATGACTTCTGTGGGGAAAAAAACCTATGGAAAATGTATGTGAATGTGCAATCATTTCCAGAGTATATATATCAAGCCTGTGTGTCGATAGTTCGTGTATTTATCGACCTATCTCATCCAGCCTCCTGCATACTTATGTAGCCTATATCGACATCATCTGGAGGTTCCAATGGACCTCTATATGTCTTCCGGGCATCACTTCCATGGAACAAAGAATTTACCGAGATACGTGTTTAAATGCCATTTAAGTACAGTGTTATTGCTGTTTCATATTTACAAATCCACATGTGCGTTCCATACGCATCTCATTAACGACAGATAACGTTAATGACATTCGCCTCAACCATAACACAGGAGCTATAAAATAAAAAGCACCATCACACCTGACAAAACTAGACTTGTATGTGCCTAAATAAAACTTGAAAGTCTGTATTTTTTAATGCACGGATTCTAGGACGGTGGCGTGTAATAAACACAGAACGACACGTGTGTTAATGGGTTTGTTGATACGGCACTTGTGCCATTGCTGAAGGATAGAACTCGAGGCTGCACCTCTCGTTCTATCCTTCCGTGCTAGCACTCGTGCCGTATCAAAAAACCCATTACCACAGTCGTGTCGTTCTGTGTATGTATTCATTGATAAAAGACAAAATAAATATCTGGTGTTACACACATTTTACTTCACTTAAAACGCTTTAAGGGGTACTTTACACTAAGTTCGGCCATTTATGGGACCATCTCCTTTTATACTTAACAGAATATATGCAACAAATGAATGAATTTGAGCCATGGATTAGTGCAAAATATGGTCGTGTTTTCTATCATCGATGCAAACAACATGGTAATTATAATGAAAATTAATTTATGATTCCAGTCATAAAATCATTTTCATTATTATTACCATGTTGCTTGCCTCATTCATAGAGCACATTAGTGTATATTGCACTAATCCATGGCTCAAATTCATTCATTTGTTGCATATATTCTGTTGAGTATAAAAGGATATGGTCCATAACTGGCCGGATTCAGTGTATAGTACCCCATTAAGCACATTGTTCTAAGAGTAACATGCACATTTTTTCCCAATTCGTGAAAAAGGTGAGTTTCTGACTCAAGGTTATTTTCTTCATGCACATGAATCTACAAACTTTTCGGGGAAGAGATTCAGTTATCATTAATATTATTCCTCATTGGTATATGGTAACTAAAAGGCAACATGCTGATAAGAGTCAGCGGCTCAGTGAAAGCGTTCTGAAATAGGCAAGAAGATACAGATAACTTCCATAAGCTCCAAGGTTCAGTTCAGTCCCCTCGCGACTCTGTTCTGACCGCAGCAATCACGTGTATATTTCCGTAATTAAATCTAACATATCTATTTAAGTGTTTTGTCAGTTACAATTCATTCTGGCTTCATCTATATAGCTAATTTTCAAATGAATATGGACAGTTCGGTATCAGAATAATGCAGAATGAATTGTTACCGACAAACATCTTCAATAAGAACAAAATGAGTGATTTCCTCACATGCATGGTGGCAGCGGTCAGGGCCCACCCCTGGTCAAGTGGTCCTGCTAATATGCTATATATGATGCTGGTGGTCCTGCTGAATTGCTACATCTATGATGCGGGTATGGCAAATTGATGACGTTACGAAAAAAGTACCGTTATTTTTTCTAAAGTTGTCATTTTCACAGTGTTTGGTTGATCCGAGCGATTTGAGAAAAAAAAATCGTGTGTACGACACATTCAAGAACATAATATACTTTTGAAGAATATAATAATGCCTACGCTAGTGTTTCTAAAATACTCGTGAATAACCATCTTGATTATAGTCGATTTTCTACTTGACCAGGTGTACAGCTGTTCTCACGAAAACCCGCACATTATCTGCTTATAATAAAACTTTTAAAGGTAGATAATCTGCTTAGCATCGCCTCATTTTGGGTCGACAGTGTGCTGAAAATGAGAGCGTTTTGAATAGTCACATTATCAACTCATTCTGAGTCGATTCTAAGGAGATTAGGTGCTGACAATGACACAAATAAACCAACTCACGACTATTCAGGTGTACGCTCTTTAACATGTGTTTTCACTGTGGCCCGCGCCATAAAACAAGATAATGGGTATGCGTCCATTATCTGTTTATTTCAGAATCACATATTTCACATTATAGGTCGATTATGTGCATATTTGCGCGAGGATATGTTGAGGGGTGAGGCCAGTGAGCAGGGACTGAACTCTGCCTCGCAGTTTGCCATAAGTCACCAATTACTCCAAGCAGGGTTTACCTCCCTTGATGACTGGTGCTCTCTGGTAGAGATTGCTAAATCATGTGAATCTATAGTCGGTTAAAACAGTTTTTATTGTGACTTATATGAATAGATTTCACGTCCGCATAACATGCTGGGGAACCTTCTGCTTCCAGAACATATATTCACGGTGGGGAGTCACGTGGTTTCGACTTGAGGTTGGTGAGTACCACGCTTTCAAAATGTCCAAACGCACACTGTCAAATCATAATATACGAGGAACTGACACAAAACATAGCAGTTTGACTGTTACGAGCATATGCTGGTTTATTTCTGAAACAAGTTGATACCTTATTTGTTCGGAAATACTTAGTGGTTTTCTATAACATTCTGACCAAAGTTGACAGTCGGAGGTGCGTGGAATACACACATGTTAGAGCAAACAAATGTGAATTTGGACATAAATGATCGAGGTATCAGCTTGTTTGAAAAATAGTATAGCATCTGCTCGTAGCTGTCAAAATAATATGTAATATGTCATATCTTATTTTAATACCCTTTTTCCTCGCCTCTGGTCGCGTGTTAGATCGCCTCTGCCATTTTGAATGCGTGATACTCATCAGCTCGAAATCACGTGATTCCCCACCGTGATATTAGCAGATATACAAGACGGAAGTTATTCAAAATGATCTTCCTGATTTCAGCATGTCAAGAAATGAGTGGGTGGAGGGGACATAGATGATGTAACTAATTCGGTGTCTTTATTTTACTATATATTAACCATTTTATACTATGAATGTATTTTCTCACTCAGTTATAAAAGCATACATTGGAATAGTCTATTATTAATCTGGAGGGATTTTCAGGATAAATAAGCAGACGAAAGATAATACAAGTACATGTATTTGAGGGAAATGTTTAGTTAATAAATTCAACAAACGACATGTATTTGGTCATTTGTTGAATTTATTATCTGAACATTTCCTAAGGGGTGAATACTCGTCAACGAGTATTTAGTATTGAAGGGTTACAGGCGAGAACCATATAGCAAAAGTTCATTTGATCGAGTTATGTTTTCAGCCTGTTCTCCCGAAAACCCGCACATTATCTGCTTATAATATAACTTGCTTTATGTAGATAATCTGCTTAGAATCGTCGATAAAGTGCTGAAAATGAACGGATTTTAGTCACATAATTGACTCATAATCAGGCAATGCTAAGCAGATTATGTGCGGACAATGACACAAACAAGCCAATTCACGACTGTTCAGGTGTGCGCTTTTTAACACGTGTTTTCACTGTGACCCGCGCCATAAAACAAAATAACGGACATGACTCCATTGTCAAGCACTAAAACAGCACATTATGTATCAACTATTCACAACTCTAAACAATATATGTACATATCAACGCACAAAACTCACACGGATAAATCAAGGTAAGTCTTCTCCGCCGGTCCTGGTTTAATTGGAATGGGGGTGGGGCTTTGCTTCTTGCTTTGGTGGCATCCACATCATGCACGGTAGGCAAACACCTACTGTGCATGAGCATATATCAATCTCACAAACTCTACAAACGCTCTTCAGCGGAATTAAGGCAATCAACAGTGGGTTGTAGGAGAGGGCCGACGACCCTTTCAAATTTTCCCGGGTATCATCCCAAACTCAAAACAGAAAGGAAAAAAAACTCCATTGTCTGCTTATTTCCATAATAATCAAATATAAACATCATGTACCTATTTCACTTTATATGTCGATTCAGTTATGTGCGTATTTGCGCGAGAATATGTTCATGTTTTGATATTCAAAAAAAAAAAAGGACAGCACCAGAAAACCACAGTGTAACGGACGATTTGTGTGAATTTTACATGTATATGATTATATATGTACACGATGCATGTGTGTATTCTAACCTTTGCTTCGAGTGTTAATCCATGGTCTTGTATAAAGATGAAAAATGCTTACCGTACACACGAATCGAGAAGCTGCATAAGACCTAACTATTAACAAAACATATCCCTTGTTACTTTCACTGGGATATATTTAGGATATGCTAACTTTATTGAGAAGCATGGTCTGGTCTCGAGAGGAAAGATTTCCGCCTCCGAACTCGCGATCAAATGATAAATTTATTGTAGTTCAGTAACCATCCCAACGGGACGAAACTCAAAGAGGCCGGATTCTGAATATTGATAATAATTGGTGGCGTGCGCCCACATAAAGGGTCTCAGCATTACGGCAAGTATGTTGCATTTCTTTACTTTATTTAGACTCACTTACTGTCAGTTATGCAGTGGCTTGGGGCTCTTGGGATCCGTTCTTGCCGAAATGTTATGCGCACATTGTTGCAATAATGTAGTTATGGGCTGTCAGACTTAATATGAAGGTATGCGGAAATGTTTCTGAACTGTGAGGATATATAGGGTAAAAACAAGAACATGAAACACAACTCCATGCAGCGCCCTCTATACGTTAGCACTGCGATATAGCACTGACACAAGGATGGTACTTTGCGGAACGATACATCTATTTTTACAAATCGTCGGAACTATATTTAGTCACCTATTATCTTATTTTTACCACCAAAAGTTTGAAATAATGGTAATTCTTTCGGTATTGAAAAGAACAATATACAGACTGAGCCAGACATAGACAATTTTAATCCTAAAGCACTACAACTAAGAACACGTAAGAAAGCATTACCAAATGTCCGTATGGCAGTGATATCTCAGCGGAGCGATGGGAGATAACTCTGCCTGGAGTTTGCATGAAACATGGGTGAAACGGAACCCCAATTTTGAAGTAAATAAAAGTACAAATGCGTACATTACCATTAACCTTTAACTGACAGCACTTGTGACGATGAACATCCATACAAAATGTCATTGACATCCTATATATAACCAAAGGTTGAGATATATGTACGGACAGACGGAAAACCATAATTTCCAGATAAACAAAGAACGACAACTCTACAACGGAAAAAGTGAGTAACATCAACATGGTCAATGGCCCCTCTGCTGAAATTCAGGTGATCCACACTAAATTTCATTCAGATCTGAAGCAGGGCAGCTACGTGTAGAATCGTTCACTTGGTGATACAAGCATGAAATTTGGCACGAATAATCAGTGTGGGCCACTAAACTATATTGTTCGACAAACCAAGCGAAAATCCAAGATGGCCGCCGTTTTCAAGATGGTCGCCATTTTGAGCTACGTCAGTTTTCGAATTTGAAAAGTTAACCGATTTTATCGATGTATGTATCACTCAAACAAGAGTTCTTATGTCATTTCTAAAGGTTGAATTGATAATTAAAAAACAAATTGAGTATGTTAAAACAATATATTGTAACAAATTAGCTGTTTAATTAAAAAAAAGTTGCATTTTTATATCACTTAACTTCCAAATTGTGAAAAAAATTCAGTTTCATTCAATTTAACCTCACACTCTATGTGATGTTAGTACCTGGGATACCTTCATACACATGGATTATAGGCTAGGCGTCAGACGAGGTGGGGTGTCACCCGAGCCGGGAATTTATGGCACTATCATTTTCCTATAGGTGAACTATTGTAGTTACAATCAGTTCTTAGAGTCTTTTAAACTTGGAAGCCCAATACGGTAACATATGCATCGCCCACTACACGCCTTCTTTAATTTGGTTTCCCATTCCTTTTATGAAAGATGCAGACTGTTCCTTGCCTTTCTTATAGAAAACGTGAATCAGTTCAGCATTAACTGGCTCTACAATGTTTCTGGCGTCCAATACCAAGAGGTCAGTGGAGTCATAGAAAACGGATTTCCCATTTCTTGTTCACATTACTGAAAAATGTTTTTTGATATGCATATGTCTCCTTGTGATGCTTGGTTTCTTGTGTGATATCCTTTGTGCAAGCAATATTATCATAATCAGAAATAAGGCAACATAATTCTGGACCAGCGACCATCCATCTATTGAGTGCTGCTTCATTCTCAGTTATCCCAATTGCTCCTCCATCTCCTTTGATGATTGCATTGTGCTGTTCATGGGCCTGGTCTATTGCCATACTTGATAAATTTCGTTCAGACGTGTTTACAACAAAGTTTCCTCTGTGAAATTAATTTGCTATGCTGGAATGTTTCTTCTCTATTGTTATCATGTCTATGAGGTGAATAGCCGGCGTGCATAGTGAGTGTTATCATTGGCAAAGAAATATCACTTCACGATACAGAGTGAAAGTTGCTTCTCGAAATGATTTAACTAGTAGTAATATTGTCAATTGAATGTCAAGCACCAAACTCCAAAACTGGAACTGTGGACTAACATTTACTTTTACACCAGTCATTGAAATTTGAGTTCGTACCATCAACATCGTGTAAATCCTGGCTGCAGTATTCTGAGTGTGCAAATTTTCATGAGTTTGAAAAGACCACATACTGTTATCTGATGTGCCAGTCGGGTTTTTGTAATACGTGAAGCTTTGATGAATGAATCTTCTGTGCATGGGGTTGTTATACCTGCTTCTACGAGAGCAATTGCTATCCTGAAGCACTGAACCAACCATTTTAGTGCATCCAATTCCAGATGTAACCATCCAAGCATAACAAAATATCTGTCCTCACCATATAAGTCTGGCCACTGCCACAATATCTGCTTGGCTAATGTACACAGAGGCTGTTCTGCAGTAACGACTGGTGTCTGTTCTGAGTTTATAAGTTGAACCGATTCATTAATTTTGCGCATGCAATGTTTTATTGTGGCTAATGAGTGAGCCTGATCATGCAACAGAGGTGACAGTGCGGTTATTGCTACATCAAACTGCTTACCTCTCTTTTGAGCCGCATGGTGAGCTGACCACGTTATTGGTGTACTACCATCAATGACTTCTGTTGAGGAGACCTTTTCCAACCACTCATAATCCAGCCGAAGATGTTTGAACCAGGTAGATCAAAGCCGGTGTTGATTGGCGGTTCTGGCTTTGCATCTTTTGAATAGGTAGGTGAAATATTTGAAAAGTGTCCGGAATATGTGGGATTTGTTTCGTTTTTCCAGAACTGAAGACAATAGGTCGCTGCTCGCCTTGATCATCTGGATGAGGTTGCTGAAACGTGGATATGCTTGTCCCGTGGAAAGATGATGTGCTGGTAGGGCGGTGGCCAATATTGTCCAAAGCTGATGTGGTGAATAAGCCTTTTCTCAATATAGGTGGACACACAACTCCATCTGTTTGATACTGCTTAACAACAACCCCTCCAGTCTGGTTTGAGATGTCCATGACACGATCATAAGATATACGCAGTCCGTTTTCATAGAACATGTCAATCAGGTTTCGTTTCCCTATTTTTGCATACAGAGTATTGCCAGTCAGTTTATATAGTGAATGGTATTTCACGGTCTTGACAGTGGCGATGTCCTTATATCCAGAGGAAAAACAGTTGAATTATAATAACTGAGCGATTGCTAAATCAGATTTTGTTGCACCATTTGTAAGCTGTGACTTGATGTCAGCATCATGCTCGACCATACAAACAACGTGTAGAAGGCTTTGTGATACAGAACTTTGTATGCATCATTGTTAAAGACACGGTTGGCCTTGGCGGTGGGTATCCTGTGAAAATATCTCCACCCGTCAAAAACCACCACAAACAGAAAGAACATCAAAATGTAGATAGACTTTGTCCGTATACAAATAAGAAATATCGAATAAACAGTATGTTATGGTCATATGTTTGACCATTGTTATGTAAACAAAAGCGTAAAAAGTTACTTTTCTGGTGTTTGTTTATATTATGATGGTAAACATAAAGAGCGTTCTTTGTTGGTGAATACCTGATATGGAACTAATAAAGGGCGTTTATGCCATTTGTGTGTGATTAGCCAGTAGCATTGTGCTGTCTTTTGTAACACAATCAGGCTCTTGCTTAGGTAAAATATAGTAGGTCATTATAATAACATGCTGTTTACGCGATGGTCATGGTATATATGAACGGAACTGTATGCGTTTTACTGTTTTTCTGTTTACGGTGTTTGGAACAAATATGAATATTTTCGACAATTAAGGCCGCACGTGCCTTTAAAACTTGTTGTCAAATATTTTTCGATGATCAAGCATATGCTTACGAATGATTTCTGCTCGTATAACGGAGATAAATCAGAAAGTTTGAATTTAACTTGTGTCTGCTACTGTGGAACTGTTTTTGCCTTGTCTCCATTGTGTATGTCACTAATTCTGAAAAAGCAATTGCATCATTGTCAATTAATTTCAACTTGGTGGTAGATTTTTTCAAATTTGTTGTAAGCTTCAAAAGCTCGTGCACGGTTATAATAATACAGCCAATCAGCTTGGGTGGTACTTCAGTTCCTGTGCAACTAAATCACCAGCTCTTAACTTCACGAGAAGAGGACCATCATTGAGAGTTCTTGCACTTTGTTAACTATTTGGTCCAATTGCATTGCCGATGCTTCTAAGTCGAATTGTGGAGCCTCCAGGTCACCAGAAAGCACTTAACAGCTGCAGGCTGAATCTTTTGATGTTTACTTTCAATGGTATAGTCTAGTTTGCCTCCTCAATGACAGGTTAATACTGTTTCTGTGCCGCTGCAACTTTTGGTTACTGAACCTGCATCTGCAGCTTACATGGTACTTTGCCTTGTTTGTTCGTACTGTTTCTTCTATACCACAACCCTCGCCAAGTATATGTGGATTAAACATGATCGGCATTGAGTTAATGGCATGAAACAGTGGTACATTTGTTGCAATATTTGTAAAACCATCTTGTTCTTTCTTCTGTGTGCGTGGATTGACTTATGGTGGCGTCAGCTGTTCCTACTGGCAGAGACAGCACTTTTTCCAATCCGTAATCCATTTGTTCGGCATGACCATTGACGCTTGCTGTGATTTATCAAAGTCAACCATCTTCGAAAACTGGAAATTTAGAGTAAGCAGAATAGTACTACATTGACATCACACTACGAATAATACTGATGACGCAGTACTTAACAACAGTGTATAACTCAATGTATGGTGCATGTCCCAAATAGATTCAAGATAATGATAGACAGAATACGAAATCGTCTGGAAATGGAGTCTACTCAAAGCAAAGTGGTTCGATAAGCATGTTGGCGTCTTTATATACTAAATGGTGATAAAGAGCGTAGGTCATAAATCAAATAAAGAGCGTTTCTTTGAATGCATGCGCCTTCTAATAAGAGTGTTTTAGATTGTTGCAAGGTATTACACCCTACTGACAAGCGAAATCCATTCTATACTTATAAAATGATACGTTCATTCCATAAATAAAACCGAAAATGTTACTGCAAAAGTTTACAAATGTGATGATGATTGATGATGATTGTACTACTATGAATGTGCATGAGTCGTTGCCTGTCTTTTTGTATACATGTGTGTGTGTCTGTATCTGTGAAGTTTATTTAATTAGTTAATTAATTTGTATACATGTACTTCTTATATAATAGGAGCAATGAAAAATATAAATAAACTGCATTTTTCTGATTTTACTAATTTATGTCATTTTGGTATTCATATTTAAAAAAAAGTTGAGCAGCACATTGGTTGAAAGAAACACATTTAAAATATTTTTTGGCATTAATTAATGCTCAAAACAATGTTTTATTATTGTGTAATTAATTATCTTCTGTTTATTCTCCTTATGCACAGTATGGAAATGATTTACTCACCTTGAATCTTGTGTTATTTTGTCAGAGAAATCAGTCATCTGCTTCAGAAAATAATCAATACATTATGGAAGACAGATTTGTACAAAATATGGAATGACGTGTCAACAGTATTTAATTACTTCAAATGCAAACACTTGATTACACTACTAGTATTAATATAATCAATTGTGTTGTCTATAATATCAATACCAAGAGTATCTTAAACATTTTAACTCACACTATACCAACGTATGTTAATAGCTTATTTACACACATCATATTACAAAATTCAATTACTTCAGAAGAGAACTACCAAAATAATCTCATGTCTTAAATATATAATATGAACTAAGTATCTTTGTTATGCCACGCATAGACCTATATAATAGTTGCAGTTGCTGAAAAAATTAGTCGTCTAGAAATTTTTGAAGAATTTTGAGGACAATGATCTATAAAAATAAGAAAATAATATACAAATTCCGAAAAATAATAATATTTTTGCATACTTACAATAACTTAACCTTTAACCAATGCTTTAACAGGATGATTTACTTATATATCGTAACAAAGAAAGAACCGAAAAGGGTTAGTGTATTTTATATATTGGGTAGAAGCTCGACGCGGTGGCCACTTTGAAAAAATGGCGGCCATCTTGAATCCGGTGGCCATTTTTATTGGTTTGTCGAGCAGATTTTTTTAGTAATATATATTGATCATGCATGCCAAGTTTCATGCTTGTATCACCAACTGAACGATTTTACCATAAGTTTACACTTAGCCGCCCTACCAGCTGAGATATTCATAATTTTATCGGACAGACACACGGAAGGACGGACGACTCCCATCCATCTGGTGTGGGTATATACCTGTAACATATGACATATATACTAAGGACCCAAAAATCAGCATTTTCAGATAAACAAAGATGAATAACTATAGAACGAAAACCTATACAAAACGATTGAACACGCAACTGAATCTCCTCATAGTGGTGAACATCCATACCACATATCATTGAGATCCGAGCACTACTGTTCAAGTTATGGCCTGGACAGGCATTTGGCGGACCAAATAGTAAACATTTCCAGATAGAAAAAGGTGTGAATTAACTCTGGAATGGAAAACCGACCAAAATTATTGAACCCTCTATTGAATGTCCTTATAGTAGTGGACATCCATACCAAATGTCATTGAGATCTAAGCACTACTGTTCAAGTTATAACATGAACAGACATCGGACGAACAAAAAGGCAACATTTCCAGATAAACAAAGATGAATAACTCTAGAAGGAATGAGAGGCCGATCACGATCGGCAGATGTTAACCCATCCCTTGACGATAGTAAATAACTCTGATCGGAATCATAAATGAGAGTTTTGATGTTGAATTATAGAGTATAATGTCATGTACTATTATTGACAATGTACATACCACACATTATTGGAATTTATGGGTCACTCGCATTTATATAAGAGAATGGGTTAAATGTGAAAAGGTGACCTGGACATGGAATACTTGGTCAAGAGATTTCAATTTAAGTTTAAAATGATAACGTATCAAATTCTATCAACAGCCATCAAGATAAACACCTCACTGCTGACCCATTAGTATCAATTATACAGCAGAGCTGTCAACAAATCACAGGCATTGTTTATTTTAAAAGGCTGGCATCTCTATGAAACTAATAACATTTATAATGACCTCAGGCCATCTGTAGAGTGATGTTCTAGTCTACTGTTAATAGCATGTGATATTTATTGTTGAAACTGTTTTTTTTAATTAGATACCATAGCTTTCTTTATCTCCACATTGACATAAGAGACATCGGAAAATAATATAGCCTGATCAATAGCTAAGTAGTCCAAAGGCATGGGATGGAATTGTTGAATTGGGTTTAATGTCGCTCCAAACAAATTTACCAGTACATAGCACAAGATTTTGGACCGATTTAAACCAAATTTGGTGTGGTGACTTTGGTACCCTTGCAGAGTTATAATGGTGTTAGTTTTTAAAATTTTGTTAACTTAACAAAAAAAATGTTTTTTTTAATTATTAAAAAAAATATATATTATATTTTTGGTTTTATTTATATATATATGCTTTTAAGAGTGAATATTTTTTCGAAAAAAGGTCCATAACTCAATTAAAAATAGTCGGATCAAACCCATATTCGAACTCGATCTGTCTTTTGTGCTGAGAAATTCATATACAAAATTTGGTTCCGATCAGATAGAAAATGTTCGAGGTATCGGACCATGGGTAAAGTGTCTACGGACAGACAGACAGACGACGGACGAACAAACGACGAATGGTCAATCCCGATGTTGACACTATGTTTACCATACTATGGTATGGGTAAACATAAAAATCCGAACAAATCAATTGAATCCGCTATTGAATGTCCTTAAAGTAGTGAACATCCATAACAAATATCATTGTAAACACTACTGTTCGAGTTACGACCTGAACAGACATCGGACGGAACAAAAAGCCAACATTTCAGATAAACAAATATCATCAACTCTGACAAGGAAAACCCGAACAAAACGATTAAACACTACCTCATAGTAGTGAACACCAGGGACGTGGTGATAGGGGGGTGTCTCACCCCCCCCCCCCAACATTTGTCAAATTTTTCGATAGTTGGAAATTTCATACCTGACACAACATTAGTTGGAAATTTCACACCAACAATAGTTTGAAAATGTTCTTGTAGTTTGATTTTCAAACAATTTATTGCGCGGAATTTATTGTTTTTGAACTAATATTTGCATATTTTCCTACTTTTTGTCAAAATGTGTGTACATTAGAAATTTCCAACACTTGGAAAGCTTGTGTCCTGGTCCCTCCCCTATGGCCAGTAAAAACTGCTAGTTAATTTAAGAAAGCAATATTGTCCTACATTTGGTCAACATTGTCAATGGAATTGTCATCAGTTGGAAATATTCCAACCTAAGTGGGGGTGTCAGGTTTGAAATTTCCAACACTAGGCGAGCTTGAGGCCAGTCTAGATGCTACGATTTTGCGATTTTCTTGTTCAGATTTCAATAATTTTCGCACACCAGGCCGAACTATGGTCGGCCGGTGTGTCATGGCCAATAAAATAAAAGGTCAGCTGACCACAGTGTCCCCCGAAAAGTGGCAAGTCGATGCCGCTTTGTTAAAGAGATTTTTTTAAATGTTGAAATTTTCTAAGTCGAAAAGGGTTAATAACTCCGTAAAAAAATAATTTTTCCGTCCTCTATATACATGTTGCACATCTCCAATATGTGGATAACAATACTCTGAAGTTACAAATATCTACAATCAAAACTGTAGGAGGAGTTGATTACACCATGAAGGTACCCTCATACAGAAAATTATAAAAAATGTTGAAATATTCTAAGTCGAAAAGGGTTAATAACTCTGTAAAAAAATAATTTTTCCGTCATCTATATACATGCTGCACATCTTCAATATATGGGCAACAATATTCTGAAGTTTCAAATCTCTAGGATGAAAACTGTGGGAGGAGTTGATTACACCATGAAGGTACCCTCATACTGAAAATTATAAAAAATGTTGAAATTTTCTAAGTAGAAAAGGGTTAATAACTCTGTCAAAAAATAATTTTTCCGTCATCTATATACATGTTGCACATCTTCAATATATGGGCAACAATATTCTGAAGTTTCAAATCTCTGGGATGAAATCTGTAGGAGGAGATGATTACACCATGAAGGTACTCAAAAGTGTGACGGACGGACGAACGGACGGGCGGACCGACGAGAGTATACTTGTGAGGTGCGATCTTTTGTTTGATTGACTTGTGGGTTGCAACCTACGGAAAATCCAATTTTAAAGAGCCTCATGCATTGGTCGGGAATTAAACCACTAGATGTTAGGATTTATGCAATTTTCAGATTCAAATATCTGAATGTTCTCAAAGGTGCAAATGGAATTATGCAAAACTATTATTTGGTCCGATTCAAGGGGGGGGGGGGGGTGCGGTGCAGTCTGAACTCTCCAAGTGAGACCTTCTAGGCACGTCCCTGGTGAACATCCATACCAAATTACATTGAGGCATGCATGAATGGACGTGTGCAAAACTGTTTCCCCCTTTCTTTAAAAAGGTGGTTATAAAAATAATATAACAATCATAATTCATAATGAGTTTAAGTATATAAATACAAGGAACT
Organism: Siphonodentalium dalli; assembly: GCA_032622095.1. NCBI lineage: Eukaryota > Metazoa > Mollusca > Scaphopoda > Gadilida > Siphonodentaliidae > Siphonodentalium > Siphonodentalium dalli. Next base: position 175,726,746 of record CP136065.1, on the reverse strand, counting down.
AGCTGAAACAGGCTCCTTTCGGTAGCCTTTATTCAGCGTTGGGGCGGGGGGGGGGCCTGCAGCCCTTTGTGTGTTTGGGCCCCCTGTGTTCGTTTCGCCCACATTTTGATCTTAGACAGAGCCTTTATTCAGTGGCGGCCCATTTGTGCACTTTTTGATCTCAAGTACTTGTATTAAGCATACTATGGGCTTTATATTCCAGAATCAAATAAGTCTAATATAAACCAATGTCCATATTTAGGTCCAATATGAACCCATTTGGATGGCGTGGGCCACAATGAAAACACATTATAAAGAGCATTAATCTAGTGCTGCAACATATCCTCGTGCAAATAGGTTCACATGGGCTCATATTGGACTTATTGGATTCTGAATTAGCCCACAGCTTATTTTCAAGCCTTGAAATAGGGTGTCTGTCATTTGCAGAATGAGGTCCTCAGAGGGTGAATTTAGTGATGCTAGCCCGCTATTCTGCTTACACCTCAGCAGAATGAGGTTCCCAGAGGGTGAATTTGGTGATGCTAGCCCGCTATGCAGGGTAGCATCAATAAATTCACCCTCTGGGGACCTCATTCTGCAAATGACAGACACCCTATTTCAAGGCTTGCTTATTTTAAATTTAGTTTTTGCATGTTCACTGAACTTTTATTGCAGTCAAAATCCCATGACCACATAGAAACAGCCGTTCATTTCTTATTTAAACCTTCCATCACTGGAGCTTCCTGAAATTCTGCGAAAACAATATGGCAATGCATTCTCTTATATGTGCGAGTCTCACATAGGGAGCCTCGAATATATCAGAGAATACATTGGCCTAACAATATTTACCATTACCTTGTAAGCCACTTCATTCTCTTACATATGAGCAGCTCCCTATGGCACATTATCATTTATTCTGCATCAGCACAGATCCCATCATGAAAGGGTTAAAATGTATGTGTTCATGAATGTTTCATGTAGACAACGACTTGAATGACAATGTTAGAAAAACCAATGGCATCAGTGTGCCTCACAATCATATCAATTCAGCAGGACCCACCAGCATGATAGAAAATTAGCAGGATTACTTAACCAGGGTTGACTACCTTTTAATGGTCTCTGTGGGTCAACACAAACACCAATCTGTACCTTCTCTGAACTAGAGATGTGGGGATTAACCCTTTCATGGCGGGAGCTCCACTGGTACTGCAGCATTAAAGATCCTGTGCCAGTGCATTCTCTTATATATGCGAGTCTCCCATACGGAGACTGGCATATATAAGAGAATGCACTGGCTTAAAGGTCAAGGTTAATAATAATATTGTTGGGGGCCAATGTATTCTCGTATATGTATGAGGCTCCCTGTGGGATACTTGCTTATATAAGAGAATGCATTGGCACAGGGTTTTTGCAAAATGTAAGGAAGCTCCAGTCATGAAAGGGTTAAAATGAAGAATCTGTTAGTGGTTTTTACTCAGAAACGAAAGTCGAAGTCTCTGAACAATCCTGTTGCATGAATGCTATAGTTTGAGGAATGCACTGACATATTTCCTGTTTATACCACTAATGTTTTGCAAGTTTGAAGTCGGCCATTTTGGATTTTCAGGGTTAAGAGCTCCTTGAAGGTCAATCCCGTCCTATAATGCTATAGAAAATATCAGAAATGATACCTGTATGTGGCATTAATGCATATAGGTCATTAAAATTCTAATTGGGGGCTCAACTTAGAGATAAAAGTGCTAAACCCCAAAATTGGGGTTCAGGCCCTTAAAAATGGAATTTGGGCCCCTTTTATCAAAAATCGGTCGGCACTACTGAATTCCTCATCGAAAAGTACTCTAGAATCAGTATCAAACAGAAAGTGGTTGGATATTCCCTAAAGAGTCCAGTTGTGAGACAGACTAATAAGTCTACTCACTCTTTCAAGATCCATTCATCTAAAAAAATTAGTAATTATACAGTAATGCCCTAATTAATCGACTCCTTAACCACATCAGAATTATTGGTAACTTTTCAGGATTTAGTCGGAAATATGACTTATTGCCATTCATCGGAAAGCTCTCAAGTTACCCATAATTCTGCTGTGGTTAAGGAGTCAATTATTTAGGGCATTACTGTACGATATTTTAATTTCAATGCAATTATGTACGGTAATGGTCAACCCTTTCTTTACTAAATACTCATTGATGAGTAGTTCCTTAGGAAATGTCCAGATAATAAGTTCATCAACGTCGTTTGTTGAACTTATTTTCTGACCATTTCCCAGAAATCTTTTTGATTTTATCATATGTCTGTCATCTGCTTTTATTGTCTGATCATCACTCCAATGAATAATGGACCATTCCAACATATACTTTTTTAACTGAATGGAAGAATCCATTTAGTATAGAAAGAATTAATGAACTGAAGGTGTATGTTGAAAAGTCAAAATATGTTTCTTATATATAATTTGTTTGGCTGCCAGTAGACAGAAATATACATATGCCTGTTGTATGGTGACGCTTCTACTCAAATTGACATTGAGTTGATAGAAAACAATACATAGACATTTCTCCTTCACTATTTCCATCAGCTATCACATTATGAACTAAATGTTGTGGAATTTGGGGTGGGGTCCCTGTGTATAGGTCCACTAGTGTGGATAGTGGTGTGGTATCATATAACTAATAGGAAAAAAACAAGAGGACATTCTAGATGGAATTTATTAAAAATCATCGCAGATCATAACAACTTGACTTTCACACATGTTAGTATTTACGACTAGAATATAGTCTGCACTGATTGGGTGTCTGGACCCACATGATGCAGTTTGAGGGCAAGTCATGCCAGGCCTGTATTCATCAGAAAAGATTATTTTAACTTTTATTTTGAATCTCTTTTTAAGAAAAATGTGTTGTCCAAGTAAAGTTCTCACCCATAAACTTTATTTGAGAGTTTCTTATTCAGGGTTCCAGATCTAAATTACAAAAACAACATACAACATCAGATTTAACATGTTTTGTTGGCTTTGTTCGCTAAAAATGGTGAAACCCAAACGTTACATATACAGTAGTCCTATATATATAGATCTCTTTTATATGTCACATTTGGTTTTCACCACTTTTATACACAAAAATTTCAATTTGTTGATGAAAAATTGCAGTCTTTTCGACCCCTTGGAAGTTTTACGATGACTTTTTTAACGGATTGCCATGGATAGTGAAAATAATCCAAAATTAGAACACGAGTGAGATGAACTACATGCCTGACACACATAAAGGTTAGTTGCAGAAAGCATGAGACAGAATTGTAATAATTGTAGGCACTAGTATAATTTTACCAAATCAGAGATGTGTGTGTGCTTGAGGGCTAGAAAAAACCCATAATTATCAACAGCCCTCAATCTGTTGCATCAGTAGATAATAACTGTATTTGAAAAAAATAATATTCAAATTATGGAACTATAATTTATAAATTAATTCACTCATATCAAACATATTATTTCTATTCAAAATTTGAAGCACTTAGGAATTGGACTAAGAGGAAAATGACAGTTATCTAACTTCAGACATTCTCCATAAAGAACCAAATTACTATTCTGACATTTCTTCATTCAACAGAAAATTGTAGAAAATGTCAAAATATTTATTAGTTCTTCACCTGCAAAGTCTATTAAGCTGGACCTATTCTTTCATCTCCAGATGCCATACCTATAAATCATACATAAATGAGCAAATAAAGCAGAAAACAAAATGGTTAATAAGCTTGAGCTATCAAATACCCACGCACGGCCCACTAAATTTCTATCTGACATCTTGAGGTCTTTCAAACTGTAATTTTACTTTTCTCAAATTTTCAGTAGATTGTAAAGCAGCTCATTTGAACATCCAAAACACAGAAACCTGCATAACTGTTAAATGCTTATTAATCTTACGATATTTGATATCCCCAACACTGACAAAAATTAATATAACTGTGTGCTAATAAACAAATCATACCAAATTTAGCATATTGGTTAACCCACTCATGACAATAACGGCTGTGTTGTTTCTGGACCAAAACACCTGAGCATGGCTGAAAATAAATGACTTTTATGTAAATTGCACCAATTTATTGTCACTTAATGGTAACCTTCAGGCAGTTTAATTTCTAACTTTACAAATGTAATGCTGTTTGCTTGATCAATATCGAGCTTGAATAGAAAAGTATTTGCTGACAGTACCCACCTTTTGCTAAAAATGCACTCTGAGCTTCGATACGCCAAGCTAATATATGAGCAAATTGCCAGCAAAAACTCAGCTCAGAGAGCGCGTTTACGGGCAAAAACTTGGTACTGATAGCGTTAATAGTCATTTGCATGTAAATAGTGTGTCGTTTATATATGTTCCATATCTGAAACTTGTGATCTACTGTATGGACATAATAAGGCTGATTTGAGCAAATAAATCTAAATGAGAGAGTGGTTCAATGGAACACTGCCGAGGTTACTCCAGTTTCTAAGTTCCTAAGTGTGTGTGAGAATATAGTTTAATTTCTCAAGTGCTAAATTACAATACTCTAAAGGTGGCATTTTTGTGACCTAAACACATTCCCTGGTAGGATTTCAAAGTACTGTTAGATTTCAAGGTGATGAAATTCTTAACTTATTAATCAGTCTAGTAATTTGAAGATATACATGTATAGCTAGTTTTCTCACAGCAACGGTTCTCGATAAATAAGCACTGAAAGGCACCTCTATGCCACCCTAACTTGTAGCTTTAGTTACCTAATTATATGTAGAATTATAATTATACCGTACATGCCTGGTCTGATAGTTGCAAGAAATTAGTAGGGGACATCTTAAGACTTATCTATAGTTTAATATCACTAGAGTACGGCCATTCTAGTGGTCTTTTTTCCACTTGAAAAAGGCAGTAACTAGTGATAATAAAATATAAACAAGTCTTAAAGTGTATCCTACTTATTTCTTGCAACTTTTAGTTACATACATACATAATGGACAAGAGCATGATTCGGAAGTGTTTAAAATAGATATCCATGATTATTACTTACTCAAACTTTAAAACAAAAAACTGCAGAAAAGAGCTACCATTCCCTATCATAAGACACAATGGTGGAAAGGTTATGGATCGGAATGTCAGAACCAAAAAAGTTCAATACAACACAAGCATACAATGAAAATAACAACAAAATGACAGAAAAAACAGGACATCTGAATTCATGATAAGTGCCAACATCATAGAAAAGGATTAGCTATCAAGGAGAATCGTTGTAGTCAAAGAACGTAATTCAGTGTTCTTGAGCTGGAAATGATTCACGTCTACGACATACATTAATAGATTAGATGAATTGGATCATATTTGAACATCCTACGATGATTTTGCTTATAAACACCTCAAATAAGTAAGTTCCTCTTGTAGTAGATGAGGAATGTCACATTCTTTAATTCTATTATACACTCTTATTGTAGAGTGCTCGCTCACTTTGGAGCCATATGTGCCAAGTCACCAAGGAGGGGGGTCCACGGTCATTAACAGAGAATTCTGACATTTGAACATTACCAAATGTCCAAAATACATGAACATTCCTCCACTCTTAGTGAACCCATTGATTTGGTGATTTACGGAAAGTTGACTTTTCCCATTATATTGGTGTTCATTCAAGCATGTAGCCACTCACTGTATCGTTAGTTATAATATATAGTAATGCCTTAAATAATCGACTCCTTAACCACAGCAGAATTATGGGTACTTTTTCAGGATTTTGTCGGAAATATGGCTTGTTGCCATTCATTGGAAAGCTCTCAGTGAGAAATTTCTGATGAATAGCAACAAGTCATATTTCCAACTAAATCCTGAAAAATTACCCATAATTCTGCTGTGGTTAAAGAGTCCATTATTTAGGGCATTACTTTATGTTGGTCATATGCAAGAGATTTAGCTTTTCAAAGTTTCAGTTCATTCTGATTACCCATCCGAAAATATCCCTCAAAATTATCATGGGTGAACTTAATTTTTTTAGATGTTTATTTGAACATCCTAAAATAAATGTAAAAATAATTTCATCAACATTGGTATATAATTTAAAACCCATAATGTCAAGAAAAATATACATTTCACATTTCATTTTCTCACTGCAATTTCGTGAAGTCAGCTTTTATAAATTTCGTCAATCACAAGACTCCTTTATTTTATGAAATATAAACAGATGTGTCCTGGTGAAAGATCATGACAACATGGCCATGATATTTTTAAAAAGAGTCTTGAGCTTGAAATAGAGTCATTGTCTAATTGTCTTTTTGGAAGAAATAAGGTGCAAATGACAGTATTTACCTGTAATAGTCAACTTCCCAAAGGATTGTTATGAATCAAATTTAGCAAACAAATTTAGTGTAGAAAAATCTCATATCATCATATTATACGAGTATGTTTTTTTCCCTGTTAAATCAGTAATTTTCACACACAAAACTCAGAATTATTCTGAAAAAAGGTTTCAACAATCATAAGTCTTAGCTTATCTTGAGATTAAATTATAAGAAATATCTTGTACTTAAATAAAGTTAGGAGTGAAATTGACTATACTGCACTACTTGAATCATAGATTTGTCTTCAAACTGTAAGTAAATAACTTCAAACTTAATCAAAACAAAAGTTATTTCTTACTCAATTTCAGGACTGATGCTAACTTCACCTCACCATACAACCCATTCATAAATAGCTAAAATAAATATAAAACAATAGTAATCATCATCTAACAAAACCAGCACATATCAAGTTAAAAATATAGAAAATATCTCTTCATATATAGATGTGTTTGCGTACAATCAGAATGGTATGAATAATGAAGATGTCATTCAATTTATCCCAGATTAGACCATTAAAATACATATCTGTGTTCACAGGCAATTTTATTCCACACCCATTAGCAAGAAGCAGATGTATTCAATGAAATCCCACTATTAAATACATATAGAGGATCTCCAATGAGTTGTGTTGGGATATAAGATTTTATGAAACAAGTTTGATAAATTTGATTCACAACGAGTCGTAAACAAGTTGTGAATCAATTTTAAGAAACAAGTTTCATAAAATCTCATATCCAACAAAACGAGTTGAAGATCTTGTACATCACATGAAAAAAATAGAGCTTTATGCATTTTTAACAAATCAAAATCTTTAAAAGAAGCTGAAAAATGCATGTAAAATGCATACATGCATGGCGTTGGCTGTACAACTTTATATTGCAGTATTGCTTATACGGCAGTATTGCATGCTCTCCAACGAAGTTGGACAATAATTTAACTTTAATGAACAAAGCAATCATTTTGCAATGTCTGGTATTGGTGTCAAGCACGTCTTTTCTAAACAGTATTAATCCGCACGGTAATTTACTTAGCACGATGCCAAGTATCCCGGGAAGCATGCGGCGATTACTCACTAGTGAGAGATATGAAAATATCTAATGGATTTTTCAATGATATTATAGGGGTTTCATGCGATATATTACCATCTCACACCTGTTGAGTATAAGCGGAACTACCTCTTGTTCATATTGATGCACTCAATAAAATTGACAGTTTTTTTAGTCTTCAATTGCAAATATGGTAATTATAGTATCAATGAAATTCACAGCCAAGAATTGGTATATCCTGTTACAAGTGTACGTAATAAATACAGAGCACAACTTCATCCGAATCAGGCCTGATAATATGGTACCAGACGTTTGCAGAATGAATTTCCAGAAACAGGTGTGTAATAAATATCTTGGTAATAGCACTGAATGACAGCATTATGATGATAAGTCAGTTTGTTCCTACAAGTTTTCAGATACACACTGAATTATTATTGCCAGTATGTTGATCCAATTATTCATAATATATTTGTTCTGTTGATCCAACTTACATAAGAACTGAACACTTTTAAAATTGAACGGGAGAATCCATTTAGTATAAAAAGGGTTAAACTAAGTGGCTGGCACTTGTTTCTCGATCCCCTCATCGAGGGTTAGACTATATCAATGACATGTGCAAACTGATAAGACTGCAGGAACAAACCATCTCTTGATTCATGATATGTTGCAACACCTTAATGCCATGGAATGATCAACAACAACTATTTTCAAGCATGCAAATAGCCTGTCTGTCATTTGCAGAATGAGGTCCCCAGATGGTGAATTTAGTGATGCTATCCCGCACAGTGGGCTAGCATACCAAAAAATCACACTCTGGAGACCTCATTCTGTGAAGCATCTATAGTCTCAAATTAACATTGTTTTAGTTACATTTTCCTACTTGGAATTTTCTATATCCTCTAATTTGCAGAAGATAAAATGCATAATTGAGGTGCCCAATGGGAGAACGTCATAAACTTCAACTGAGGAACTTCAATCTAATCCTAGGTCTCCCATAGCAGTTGAGAGCCTAAGCAGAATAAGGTTCCCAGAAGGTGAATTTGGTGATGATAGCCAACTGAGTGGGATAGCGTTACTAAATTCACCCTCTGTGGGACTCATTCTGCCAATGACAGACACGCTCTTTACATGCTTGACTATTTTGCATTTACAATAAAACCCTATACATATATCACAATATACTCCATGGAGAAATGAATGAATCACTGAATAAGAAGTTTATTCAAATCTCATATGGAATCCCATGAATAACGTACTACTTCATATGGGCTCCGATAGGCAACGCGCCATGTCAGATGGTCCATGCATCCAGAAGCATACCATTCACAATCCTGGTGACGGATACACCGATTTTGATAAAGGAATGAGTATTCTCGCTCGCACTCCCATGACACTATGTTCCGGCGCACAAACATTCACTTCAACTCACATTGAAGATAACTCCCAGCTATGCAGGAGTTGTAAATAGTTCCCATATGCATAAACATTTTATATAGCTCCCATCACATAGGAGTTGCATATAACTCCAGGTGTCTCATATATAACACCCATTCACATGAATTGTATATATCAGTGTACACCAGTTGTAAAGAGTTCTCCTCCACACATGAGTATATATATAGCTCCACCTTAAACAGAATAAGATATTTTTCTGCCAATGTGCACACTATTTTTCCATGAATGACTTTCAACCTTATTTTAGACCCTGTAGTCACGCAGAATATCAAGGATTTGATTGAGACTTGGTTTAAAATTATAAAGGAGCTTTAAGGCATGGATGGCCTTCGCGGTGGGTATCGCTGTTAAAATAGTCACATCAGTTAAAACCGCCATAAATAAAAGAATATTAAAACATAGACAGATTAGGTTCTCATACCAATCATAAATATCATTCAAATAGTATGTTATTGTCAAGTTCGAATGCTTTGTTATGTAAACAAATGCCAAAAACGTTAAGAGAACGTGGCTTTTGTTTACATAACACATTGTACGAACTTGACAATAACATACTATTTACGTGATATTTTAATAGGTGTGAATATTTTAACAGCATACCCACAATCAAGGCCAACTGTGCATTTAAGTTCAGTTCAATGACACAAGACAAAGTTAGAATTCCTCTCAGCATCCTAAATATCCTGATCTGTGAAACAGTCTCAACTTGGATCCATATTGTTACAGCATTTTGATTTGCTACGATTAATGCACAAATTCTGACCATGAAATATCTTCTGGCATGGTTGTGTATGTACCATTCTGCTGCAATAGATGAATATTTCTGTTTCAGAATGTGACTACTGCATTGCTGATTTCAGTAACAAACTAAGAGGGCTGTCTATATATTACTGTGACAGGGAGACATTTTTTATCACTCAGTGACAATGGTGCCATTTTTTGTAGTGACAAGAATTTCAACAGATTCCTTTGATCCCAAGATTCCTATATTATCACTCTGTGACAATGATGCCAGTTTTTGTAACGACAGGAATTTCAACATAATCCTTTGATCCCAACAACGGTCTTCCTGATGCAAGATAACTCAAAACTCCAGAAGATGTTTTGTGAATGCACGAGTTGTTCTGTTTGTCTTTTATGATAAATATCACTGCTTTATTTTGCCGAAAGTCACTTCAAGTAAGGATGGATTTTTCTCGAGAATCACAACCAGTAACCGATCGATATAGTTTTTCAGTCGACTGTTACAGTCCTGCTCTTCTTTCACAGCAGCCATCAACTGAAATCAAGGAAAATATTCAATCTATCATCACAACATATGCATGTTAGATTTCACAAAGTATGTTGATGATTTTGAGGTTTGACTTGGAAACATATAGTCAAAGAACATTGGAATGGGTGTTTCCACTGTAAAAGTTCATCTCCCCCTGCACATCTCCCCCGCCCTGATCACCTCCACCCCCCACCTGAATTTTTCGTACCTTAACATGTAGTGGCCAGTTGGTCTTATTTCATCATTCAATATAATATGACTATGTAACCCAGAAATAACTATTATTGGTTACAAGATGGCATGTTTTTTCTTCGGCTGAGGCATTACACTTTGGAATTTTGTTGTTGAAAATTACCCAGTTTATCTCCCCCCTGCCCCCTCAGCATCTAATGGCAGTCACTCACATTTTATCATCCAATATGGCTATGCGACTAAGATAAACTATCATTGGTGACAATGAAGCATGTATTTTCTGTGAAAGAGGCCAATTAAAGTTCGGATAATTTCATTTGTGCCCCCACCCCTGTGCCCCCCACCCCCCTGGTGGAGGGCAGTTGCCTCCCTCTGACCCCAATTTTTTTATGGCGCCTCTGAACATACTTTGTTTCGTCACAGTAATTATCAATTCTAGGTACCAACTTTCATTAAGATAATAGTAAAACTGAAGGTACATACTTCTTCTTTTGTAAGCTGTTCAAGCTCCTCTGCTAGTGTTGCACCCTCTCCCTCTTTCAGCAACGTCCTTCCTTCTTCCATACACTGTGACAGTAACTGTGAACCCAAGTCTTCGTTATAGTTCTTCAATGTCTTGTTCTCCTATGAATGAGATAAGATAAAAACTGTAGTATGACATCCATCTAACTCAATGACTTGTACAAATGAATATACAGGTACATGTACAGTAATGCCTTAAATAATTTACTCCTTAAACACAGCAGAATTATGGGTAATTTTTCAGGATTTAGTCGGAAATATGACTTGTTGCCATTCATCGGAAAGCTCTCTGACTTGTTGCCATTCCGATGAATGGCAACAAGTCATATTTCCGACTAAATCCTGAAAAATTACCCATAACTCTGCTGTGGTTAAAGGTATATTATGGACTTAATGTTCGGGTGCGTGAAACTGATAAGTTAGTATTCAGGTGCTATGTCAACTGGACGATATAGTATTCTACTAATATCGCCGAAAATCTCAAGCAACTCGACCGTACCAGTCCATAGAAAACATCATCTGAACTACGCTCAATTGTAAATATTTACATCTCGATTCGGGACGCAACTATTAGAGATAAACTAACGAAAACGATTTCGCCATCAAGATTCACTGCATGTAATTAATGTATAAGAATGTCAGTGTGGGTTGTCAATTTGGATATAATATTTGTAAAAATAACTAATTTGAGCAAGATTATTCTCCATTTCTATTTTATCACCCTACTGGAGTGTTTCACATCACTTTAAGGAGTCGATTATTTAGGGCATTACCTGGCATTACTGTATAATAATTATAAAACCAATAAGTTCAATTCCTTTTAGTTAGCCCATTCATGACTGGATTTTCTTGAATTTTTGCAAAAACCCTGTTTTTTCCATGACTGACTTTCAACCTTATGCCAAGTTATGGTAACCCTGTAGTCATGCAGAATATAAGGATTTGATTGAGACTTGCTTTGAAATTAATCCTTCCTTTAATGGAGCTTCCAGAAATGCATTCTCTTATATATGCGAGTTTCCTATAGGAAGCCTCTCATATATAAGAAAATACATTGGCCTAACCATATTTACCTTGACCTTGTAAGCCAGTGCATTCTCTTATATATGTGAGTTTCCAAATGGGAGACTCGCATATATAAGAGAATGCACTTGCACAGGATCTTTAATGCTGCACAAGCGCAGCTACCATCATGAAATGGTTATAATTGAAGCTTACGTATTCAAAGAAATAGCCAACACTGAATAAAGATTCTTGTCTTGCATAGGTGGACTATTAGTTGGATCAGCATGTTTATTGACACCAAGAGCGAGGGTGAAAATACATATTGTTATATACAGTAATGCTCTAATTAATCGACTCCTTAACCACAGCAGAATTATTGGTAACTTTTCAGGATTTAGTCGGAAATATGGCTTGTTGCCATTCATCGGAAAGCTCTCCCCAAGAGCTTTCCGATGAATGGCATCAAGCCATATTTCCGACTAAATCCTGAAAAGTTACCCATAATTCTGCTGTGGTTAAGGAGTCGATTACTTAGAGCATTACTGTACTCAAGATCCCCCACACCAACTCAAAGTCGAAAGAATGGACTGTGGAAATCACCAAAATTGCCACACAAATTCCAATTTTTTTATGATGAGATTGGAAACATACTATTGGATATAATAATACTGTAGTTATATGGACCCCATACATGCACGTAGACTATCACATCAACGATAAGGCTATGCTAATATAATTGTTTAATGTTAATTATGACTATTACACTTTACTGACACATGTTATTATTTAGTACAATGCATTTACATTAATGCCTTAAATAATCGACTCACAGCAGAATTATGAGTAACTTTTCAGGATTTAGTCGGAAATATGGCTTGTTGCCATTCATCAGAAAGTTCACTGAGAGCTTGCCGATGAATGGCAACAAGCCATATTTCCGCCTAAATCCTGAAAAGTTACCAATAATTCTGCTGTGGATAAGGAGTCGATTATTTAGGGCATTACTGTATGTACCGGTTTACAGGAAGGGACTTTTCTTTGAATGGTGCACAGAAAATAAATAATAACAAATCAAATCTCCTCCCACTCCATTTTTCAAAAAACCTGATGATAATCTAGGTACATGTATTTATTTTTTATGGCCTTAGCCATTGATTTCTGACTCTTAATACCAATGGTAAATTTTAATATTTCATCTTTTGGGGGACTGTTTTGCATGATATTGCATTTTGTAGTGTATGCAAGGTTTGCTATGAGAACATATGTCAGATAGAAAACTCATGAAACAGAAGCATAGACATTTCTACAGCATAAAAACCTGGAAGTGAACCATCTGAAACCTGCTTAAATGACTAAAGTAACCATAATGTTCTATGAATACCACTAAAATATTTGAGATAAAAATGAATGAAACCTTGCTAGAATAAAAAAGATATGAGCAAATGATTGTTTCTATGCTGCATAAATGAATCGATAATAGTATAAAAACTGATATTTTTGGATGATGACAAAATAAACAAATTAAAGGGGTAGGTCCAGTTTGACATAAGCAGGTCAAAATCACACTCTGTTAACCCTCTCTTTACAAAATACTCATTGACGAGTAGTTCCCTCAGGGAATGTTCAGATATAAGTTCAACAAACGGCCACCAAACTTATCATCTGAATATTTCCCTCCAATGAATAGGAAACATTCTGCGCTTGTATAACTTTTTCGTCAGTCTTGAGCAAAATGAATGGTTAAAGCTGTCAATGCATGTGTCTATCTGCTTTCACAGTCCTGCGGCTGATGCATGTGACCAATGCATGCAGCTATCAGGTTAAGCGCAACCTTTCAAGCAATACATAATAATACACTGGCGCTTTCACAGGGTTGCGGCTGATGCAAAGTTTTGAAATAGGATGCGTTTAACTCCATCAGCCGCAACTTGTGAAGGCACCAGTGATATATATATTGTTTGAAAATTGCACCTAACCCGACAGCCACATGTGCTGGCCGCAGGTCTGTGAAAGCAGCTTTAGCCTACTGGAAACAATTCTGTATGGCCAATTATCAAGATGAGCAATTGGTCAATGAATAAATTATTTAATTTGTTTTATTTATCTTTACACGATGTAAATTACACCTTTATTCTTTAACCGGGAACTGGTTAAATAAGTGGTGGCTTAACTCTGTTTCAGCAACAAGCACATGTAAGCCGAAACTATGGATGGCCAGATGAATATCATAAGTTTAGGCATAATGCAATTAATAAAACCCAAAAATTTTGAAGAAAATGCTTTACACAAAACAGTAATACTGGTATATACTGTATCTATAAGGACAACAGTGATAAATATATACCGGTATCTACATGTACATGTTCAAAATATCTTTTGGTCAGCAACCTACCAATCCACTGACCTGGCCATTTCAAACTTATACTACTTTCCAACGATTTATAATACTCCATTTAAACATTCCATGAGTGGAGTGGAGCTTCCTGAAATTTTGCGAAAATCCTGTGCCAATACATTCTCTTATATATGCAAGGGAGTGTCGCATATATAAGAGAATGTTTTGGCCTAACAATATTTTCCTTGACCTTGTAAGCAAGTGCATTCTCTTATATATGCGAGGCTCCCTATGGTCGACTCGCGTATATAAGAGAATGAACTGTCACATGATCTTTAATACTACACCAACGCAGCTCCCATCATGAACGGGTTAACCAGAATCAAACTTTCAAGCGAGACCTGCCCTTTTAAGTAGAAAGATCTGCCCACATAAATAAATCTAACAGGTTTTCAAAATAATATTTAAAGAAGAGTATAGAAATGGATTCAATAACTCATCCAGGTTATATTATCTATTAAGGAGAGATAACTCTATTTAACTCTTCATACCAGACATGCATGGTGTGAAGGAGACATTTAGATGTGCTACAGGCTACTGGGTATCAACCAAGTCTGAGTTTAGTGTGCCTGTCAATTGCAGAACGAGGTCCCCAGAGGGTGAATTTAGTGACGATATCCCACATAGCAGGCAAGCATCAGCAAATTCACCCTCTAGGGACCTCATTATGCTTATGCCTCATCTGTTATGAGACACATAGACTCAGATTGAAGTTCCCAAATGGTGAATATTGTGATGAACACCCATTGGGAACCTCGATTATACAATCTGCCATCTGCCAATTTTGGGATATAGAGAAACTAAACTATAAAAGAAATAGAATCATGTGAAGACTATAGAAATTTGATAATAAAGAAACTTTCCAGAGGAGATGAGGCCTAAGAGCAGAATTAGGTCACCATAGGGTGAATTTAGTGATGCTAGCCCACATAGCGTCACTAAATTCACCCTGTGGGGACCTCATTCTGCAAATGACAGGCTCACTAAACTCAGGCTTGGTATCAACTTATGTCATGCATCAATTTCCTTCCATTCAAAGTACAGCATTAACCCATCTGTTTTCTAAGCTGAATGCATTTCCGTAATCATATGCAAATAGTTATGGAAACAAGCCAGGATATAGTATGTCTGACATTTGCAGATTTAGAAACTGAACAGAAGGGAAAAAATAACTAAAAACAATTTGAGAATATAGATACTTCCCACAAGATGACGCCTAAGCAGAACAAGGTCCTCAGAGGGTGAATTTGGTAATGCTAGCCCGCTGTGTGGGATAGCATCACTATATTCACCCTCTGGGGATCGCCTTCTGCAAATGTCAGACACACTATATCCAGACTTGTATCTAAATATTACACATCCATGTCTTTATTGTTGTGAAATATAGCAACATACCGGATTTGTCATAATGGTCACAATGTGTGGTTTGTCCAAAGGTGATACAGACTGATTACAATGACAACATCCATGACAACATTAAGAAGGTCAAATGTCATCCTAATTATTCTGAGATGTACCGTACCCTATCAAAAGTATTAACTAGGCCATCTAAATGAAGTAATATTAATACCAAATCCAGTATTCCGCAAACAACAGCCGAAGTGTTGTGAAATAAACTTAGAACAATATATTGAACTTGTTTGCCATGCCGTAATGTAAAACAATTGACTCTCGTTGTACCATCACATCACAACAAACTCATTCAATAACATCAAGTCAAATTTCATTCCATTCAGTTGAGACTATCTAAAGTTATAATCCAGAAGCCAAAAACATACGGATGGACAGAGATGGACGGACGGACCAATAACATCAAGTCAAATTTCATTCCATTCAGTTGAGACTATCTAAAGTTATCATCCAGAAGCCAAAAACAAACAGATGGACATACGGACCAATATCATTACATGTCCTGCTTTAAAAAAAATGGGCATATAAAAATATACAAGTCGGGTAGTGTGTCATGGGCCAGCAGGAATGATGCATAATAGCTTTTTCACAGGTAGTCTTCAATGATTTCAACATGACTATTGGAAGTTCAGTATGTCATCACATGCACTGTTTGATGGAAAGATATTGATTAATGGAATGAAGAAATTTAATTTTGAGTCAAATTGGATAATTTGGAGAATAAGTTTTGAGTTGCTAATATTAACTGCCATGCATAACTCTGATAAAGATAACAGACAAATGGAATAAAGTTCATCTGCAGACTTATTTCGAATGACTTATGTGAATGCCCAAGAAGTAATAGGTATGGTAAAACTGTTTGATACCCAAAGAGCTTGGAACACATCATTTACGACTAAAGTAAAACAAGCAAGATACCAAAATAAATGCTACACATTATGTCAGTACAACATTCGGAATAGATATGGCTGTAAATCTATTATGGCTTTGTTTGTGCATTTGTTCTCTTTTCAGACTAATTTATGAATACTCTCTTTGAAAAAATCTACTGAATGAATTATCTGGAAGCAGTCTGGTTCATCACTAAATATGGATGATATATGTTACATTAATGCCCTAAATAATCAACTCCTTAACCACATTAGAATTATGGATAATTTTTCAGGATTTAGTCGGAAATATGGCTTGTTGCCATTCATCGGAAAGCTCTCATTGAGAACTTTCCCCAATGAATTGCAACAAGCCATATTTCCGACTAAATCCTGAAAAATTACCCATAATTCTGCTGTGGTTAATTAGTCGATTATTTAGGGCATTTCTGTATATGCCAACTTTCGAACTTTGACATTGGTAATAAAAAACTTTTATCTTTTCTTTATAACATGCAAAGAAATAAGAACTCCAACACCAAGATTCTCATAATGGAAGGGATAAGCGACTAAATCCATGTTAGCTTTTAAATTTAAAACCTATATCCTTTTGAGTAATTAGTGAACCATGCTTTAGTGATAAGTCCATTTATCAAATCAGAAGAATCACCATTTTATTTTCCATATTTCAAAGTAACCATCAGTGAAATTCATGCACAACATTAAAGTGATACGAACCTGGATGAGCCTTCTCCAGTCATGCCATACTCCCTTAATGAGGGGAAAAAGCATAGGCTTAGTGGAACATCAATCAGTGATCGGGAGGAGCTTATTGACACATCAATCAGTGATGGGGAGGAGCTTATTGACACATCAATCAGTGATGGGGAGGAGCTGACTAAAACTAACAGTCAGCCATCATAAAAATAGGGCCATGCAAATCACACATTTTATAGAGCTGTGAATAAATTCAGTGGGTGTTTAAATACACATAGCTAAGAAAATTGGTCAAAGTGGTTATTTTTATAAATATGATTCCAACTTGGCATCAAATTGCCATAATTCTTTTATATAACTTCTATATAAATGTGACTATTTTTGGTGGACTCGTGTCCATAAGCTTATAATATAGTCCAAAAGAAGTTATCAATATTCACATTTCTCATTAATTTTGAAATCAAGCTTTCTAAAATAGTACAACCAAGCAACTGCAGTTTTCAATAAATAGTTGAATGTCACATTCTTCAGGCAGGCATGGCGTTGGGAGTATTGAAATGTGAGTTTCAAACATTGAAATCAGTGAGCAATATGCCTTTAATTCAAATATTCATTATGTTGGATCACATTTTCTAATTAAATAGGCCAGTGGATGGAATAAGCAAGGTACAGATAAAACTTGTTAATTGAGCAGGTGTAAGCAATAACAAAATTAACATATATTTTTTATTTTAAATGGCAATTAAGCCATCAACATGCTCCTAGATGTGACCATCACAATAATTTCCCCAGTGATAGCACAATTTGCAGCCCACTTATTTGACCTGTATAGATTACCTTTAGTGTGTTATCAAACTTATCTAAACACAATTATTGCAGTTAAATCATAAAGTAGAGAAATAAATCACAACATCATAAAATAAAGCACAACTGTACATGATAAACTGATTCGCCAATAAAAATCTAAACAGGACATCATAATTAACCCTAAATTAGAGACAATATTCGGATATCAAGTAGATGCCTACTCATCTTTGGCCAAGTAATTTTCCTGGGAACAGGATAAAATGCAATGGTTACAAATGATAAACATTGTCACCATGCACTGCAGGAATTATGTCATTAGAGGGAATGTCAGTTTGAAAACAAAAAATATAAATACAACCCACCCAGTCTGATTTGAAAAAAATTGCCTCTGAAACAAAATATTAACTATTTTGACTAACTGGAAAGAATGTATGAATGAGAGTTTAAATGTGGTTCTTCTAGAGATATATGTAGCAAAATGGTGATGAAATGATGATTTCACTTACTGATCTCAGGTGAGATAACTCCATTTCCATATCCTGCAGTTTACCAGTCTCGGAGCTGACAGAGTTCGTCCGTTCCCTAGACAAATCATTATGTAGTTTATATGCCCGTAGTTCACCTAGTTCTTTACCCATTTCGT
The DNA here is from genome assembly GCA_032622095.1 of Siphonodentalium dalli. Lineage (NCBI taxonomy): Eukaryota > Metazoa > Mollusca > Scaphopoda > Gadilida > Siphonodentaliidae > Siphonodentalium > Siphonodentalium dalli. Next base: position 175,708,090 of record CP136065.1, on the reverse strand, counting down.
CTAAAAGCTATAAAGAATGATAAGACATGATTTAATAAATAATGTGGTTCATGTATGTGTAAAACCAGTCTGATTCAAATACAGACTAATGAACAAGCTACGCATTCCAGAGTCTGAAACAAATAGCAGAGTATCCCATTACTTCAAAGAAGCATTACAGACCTTCTCAAAATAAGTGGCCCTTTTAACGCGGTCATCAATGTGGTTGTAACGCGTTCGTAACGCCAACGCAACGCGGTCTTTGCGTTGATAACGCGTTGGTGATACGTTACGACCGCGTTGGAAATCAACGGACCGCGTTGTAGTTTAACGCAGACTGCATTGAAGTGTAACACAGACCGCGTTTACTTTAAACGCGTTGCGTTAAGGATCAACGCACACACGTTGGAGATTACAATCACCACGCCGAAAAGTAAACAGACGATGAGTCACGTTATTTGGTTTTATACTGTTCAATTTTGTTGGATTTATTTACGATGACCTACATGTATGATTAATTTAGTGTAATTTCACCACTCACCGAAAATCACATATCTACGCATTCGTTCCAAAAAAGGCAGTTTATTTGCAGCTTTTGACTCGTGTTAGACTTTGTTTGTCATACATGTATACATTGTATACGTCATTGTAATAGTGTATCGCATGGAGCGGTCGTGTTTCCCAATGTATATGGAGTAAAACACTACGCACAAAATTATTGCCATACTGTATATGTCCGCTATAGAAATGCTGGCTGCTGGAGAGTATGTACATGTCATTGCAAACGGAACAAAGAATATATCTTATAGGCTTATCAACAGTATATAAACCACTATTAACTATCATTCTGGTTTCGTAGTCGGTTAACTTCGTCAACTATAATAGATTTAAAACGCGCAGTGTAAGCATGATGTTTGTCGTTTCTCCGCAGCAGTATGTCAGTCTCCGTTCAGGGTGTGAATCTGACCAATTAGAAGATCAATTTTCAAATGTGGGTGGAGTTACAGAAAAGTTATCTGGTAGTGGTGGTGTGTTTGTGTTTTTTTTAGCGGGACATTGAATTACCGTATATATTTTGTCCGGCAACGACGTTTGAAATCAAATGGGTAAGCCATTATGTGTAGACTTATGATTTGAATTGCTGATATTTCATGATGTACTTGTCAGCAGAAATGATAACGAATTTCGGAGAATAATGTAAATAAATGTGCAAAAGATAAAATGCACAGGGGGCTGGGAACTTTTTATTTTATTATATTAATTTTTAATTAATGTCATAATAAAATGATAAAAAAAAAAAATGTCCCAGTACCCCTGTGTGAATAAGATATCATTGCACGTTTATCTTGTGGTGGTTATGTTGCAGAATGTGTGCCGTTTTTGCCACCGTCTATCGTACATGTATCATACCATGAACTACATGTAAAGGTTTCTATAATTGACATATGAGGTTTTTATGACCAGATATCGGCTTTCACTTGTTGTCAGTCTTGCAAAAATTCAAATTATCGCTTCTTATAAAAAGCGTCCATATTTCCACCGAAACGTGGTATGTAATAAAGAGCGTTTAAATTATGATAGTTTGTACTAGTTTTCAATGTAAAACCATAATTGTATGTAAATATAGATCGATGGTAAAACGGTGGACATTTTTGTGTGTTTTCGCGATTTCTGTGATGGTGACTACATGTATATTAAAGATTTATTTCAACCCGAGATGCTAGAAAAAATACAATTTTGTCTAATTTGTTATCGATTACGTGGGACCGCGCTTGGATCTTCAAATGTATATATGTTTTCAAATATTTGATGAAGACAAATAAATAATTGAATTATAGTGATTTAATTCTGGTAAGAAAAACAGAATTTAACTGAATTATTAAACTTATATACTACATGTAGTATACTACGATAAAAAGAAAGTTAATATTTATCATATGATTGTCTTTATATACAATAGCGGACAATTACTGAAACGTACATGAAGAACTCTTCGAAGCCGTTTGAATATGATTTCATTATTTTTTCATCATGGAAATAACACGACCTCATCGAGTGGTAATTGTGATGCACGCTGCCCACTAGCCAACCAAAACCGACGAAGTTATTACAGCACAGTGTGTTCAATCGAGAATTCTGTTTGAGTCAAGGGGTATCAATTTCAACTTTAGGCCCAAGTCATTTCCTGTTTGTAAAAATCGACACGGGCGATTTACCGAAGACACGCCCCCTATTGTGTTTGAGTTCATTGACACCGCTGTCAATCATTCGCGGCAGGCGTTTGATCCGCGGTCTGTCAGTGAAAGTGACAAATCATTGGTTACCAAATCAGAGCGCTGTTTGTTTCACAGGAATTGCACAACACATGGATAATTAATATTTTAAATTATTTGCATCGATTACCCACGTGCATGTACATGTGTGTTTTAGTGTACCATCACGAAGATTTCAAATGACATCGGACCCTTGGTGTACAGGTTACCGACCTGTATTAGGTGACGCTGAATATTAAATATTCAAAGAATACATGTACATTGCGACGTGAACTCAAATGTTTTGTTTGTTAGAAATGCCAATTGCATCTCTATTAATTCGCGCAGCGCGATCAATGTGATCTGCATTTATTTATTACATGTACATGTTGTTTTTTTGTTTTTTTTTGGGGAAAAATTCTAAATGTAAATGTAAAACATTATCACCAATAAATCATGCATTACCCAAGCCAAAAACATTGTATTATATTGGCAACATTCCTTTGTGAACCAAATGTTATCGTCTCGATTGATTACAATCGTTCCGTTTCCGATCAGAAAATTGTATCAAACTAACATTGGTGGCCGTCGTTCATTTTCTCTCTTTAATTTTTTTTAATAAAATGAACTCATGTCTGAAAGTTTGAATTCCCTGTGGTGAATATTCTTGTTTGTAATGTTATTCAATAATTATTATTACAGTTGATAAGCTATTGTCTCGACCTCGTTTGTTGCGTTGACGGTTATCGCGACCGCGTTTGTTGCGTTGACGGTCATGCTGACCGCGTTATGTTGCGTTGACGGTTACCTCGACCGCGTTGGAGTAACATTACGACCGCGTTGGAGTAACGCGGTCGTAACGTTACTCCAACGCGGTCGTAACGCGGTTGGGAGGGCCATTACTTTTGAGAAGGCGTGTATGTTGGTGTTAGCCAATCAGAACATTCCACGGTAAAGCCAATTAGAAGTTTGTCCGAATTCCTATACCGTAACAGTGATTCCAGTAAACCTCGCAACATAAATATTTTTTTTTTCACATTTCTATTTCTACAAATTTAGAAATTACGACTACTAACTAAACACTAAAAATTAGCCAATTATACCTAGCAAGGGGAATATTTATTTTCCAAGAATTTCAACAATTAGCATCGTATTTGTAATTTGCAAAAAATGAAACTGAAAGCAGATAACACATTTTTAATGCAATATGTGCTCAGTGACGTCTCACTGCGGAGATTTCCAGGGAAAGCTATTTATAGCAGTATTAATGGGAAGAGTGTTGAAATGTTTCAGACTCTGGAATGCGTAGCTTGTTAAATCAGACTGGAGTAAAACTCAAAATAATCAACAGAAAGGCTCAGACACCTGTACCATGTAACTTCTGATATGCGTTGCTATAATGTATTTGATGCTTGATGTAATATGATTTAGAGATATCAGTTGGTACATGTAAATCAACAGGTGTAGAGCAACCATATAGGCTTATCATCCCATTGTGTCAGACGATATGTGCAAAGTTCTTTGATTGACTACAATGACAATATAATGTATCCTTGCTGTCTAGCGAGCTCTCATAGCGTCGCTTCCTCTCTAACGTTATTGACACTGTCCAAATACCAGAATTTACAAGATTCTTGTAAATTGGAGAAAATACATGTTTAATCATAATTTTATCGTTAACAACACAGACTGATCACATAATACCAGAATCATGTTCAAATCAGTCCATAAATAATAATTGTCAGATTTGAGTGGGACTATTTTGTCTACTTATACCATAGTATTATATCTCATATTGCACTGGCATGCAAGCCTTGAAAAAGGGTGTCTGTCATTTGCAGAATAAGGTCCCCAGAGGGTGAATTTAGTGATGCTACCCCGCATAGCGGGCTAGCATCACCAAATTCACCCTCTGGGGACCTCATTCTGCAAATGACAGACACCCTATTTCAAGGCTTGCTGGCATGTGAATGACACGTTCCACAGAGACAGCTGATACACCACATTGTTTTATACGATACAAGTTTCATGTCTCGCACATTAGCTCAGCCGGTGATAATATTAGGATTAATTTATTAGCAGACGAAAATTTAATTGGTAATTTTATTGGGTGGATAGAAAGACTGACGAGGTCAATCCAGTATACTCTTCCGAGAGTGGGATTAAAATTAAATGATATATTAAAACTCACAGCAGCTGTGTGGAGTCTTTCCTGTTCAAAGTCTTCCTGTTGCCGTCGGAATTTGGTCTGTAATTTCTCATTGTCATCAAGTATTGTGGTCTCTGTATTTGAGCTATCTGCAAGTCTTTCTCCTAACTCAATGTTTTCCTAAAAAGTATCAACGATTTCCAAGAAATGAAATAACATCGAATATCATGTGTTTAACAAAACAGTTCAAAATATTTCTATATTATCTTCCTTATTTCACACACATTATCAGATAATTAATTGAATTTGCATCTGATCACATAGAAAGTAAACTATTAACACAGCAATTTGTGAATGACACTATTCACACTAAATCAAGTTGGCCGACTATTTGGAAAATCATAGTCAAAATATTAAAATATAAATTCTGATTCTGAAAGTCAATCCAGAAATGAACTGTCAGCAGCATTGACTTCTCTGATCGACTGTTGTCTTTCACATTGGTCTTGGCAGTTATAGACATACCACAAAACTGTCAGTGGAAAGAAAGTGCCAAAGGTTCATTTTCAGAAAGAAATCATACCACTGCAGGTAAAAATAACCTAATCTCAGTACACAACAAGCCTGAGTTTAGTGTGCCTGTCATTTGCAGAATGAGGTCCCCATAGGGTGAATTTAATGACACTATCCCGCATAGCAGGCAAGCATCACGAAATTCACCCTCTGGAGACCTCATTCTGCTTAGGCTTCATCTTCTCTGGAGAGTTTCTTTATTATCAAATTTCAATAGAAACTTCTTCACATAGATTCTATTTTGTTTTTAGTTTCTCTATATCCCCAAATTGGCAGACGACACATTGCATAATCGAGGTTCCCAATGGGTGTACATCACAATATTCACCATTTGGGAACTTCAATCTGAGTGTATGTCTCCCATAGTACATGAGGCCATGCAGAATGAGGTTCCCAGAGGGTGAATTTATTGATGCTAGCCTCTATGCGGGATAGCATAACTAAATTCAACATTTGGGGACCTCATTCTGCAAATGACAGGCACACTAAACTCAGACTTCTTACACAACTAAGCACTTATACTCATATCTATTCAATCAGGTTACAGTGCATCCCTTTGCATAAAATATATATCAGCGCTCTTCATGTCTGGATATAGTGTGTCTGACATTTGCAGAACAAGACCCCCAGAGGGTGAATTTACTGATGCTACCCCTCTGGGGACATCATTCTGCTCAGGCCTCATCTTCTGGGAAGTATCTTTAGTCACAAATTAACATTATTTTTTAGTTAATTTTCCCTTATGTTCCAGTTTCTATATCCTATAATTTGCAGATTATAAATTGCATAATCGAAGTGACTAATGGGTGAGCATCACCAACTTCAACTGAGGAAATTCAATCTGATGCTAGGAATTCCATAGCAGTTGAGGCCTAAGCAGAATGAGGTCCCCAGAGGGTGAATTTGGTGATGCTAGACTGCTGTGCGGGATATCGTCACTAAATTCACCATCCGATACCACAATGGAATAAAGAATTACTCATGTCTAAGTTGCTACTCGTGGAGAGGAGAAACTGTCACTTTAATCATTGAGTACTAACCTTTCGTAGACAATCAATGTCTACTTGTAATCTTTTATTTTCCTCTTTGTAAATTTCTATTTCATTCTCTAACTTTTGACATCTGAAAAGAAAAAAAAGACCTTCAAAGTGATGTAGATAAATTTTGAATAGATAGGTTCATTAAAGGCATTCGGTATTAATTATTTTTGGTATAGAAAACACACAAATAGTAATCTCATGGTGTAATATTGGGAGGGCTACCATTAAACCTTTCATGACGGGAGCTGAAATGGTGCAGCATTAAAGACCCTGTGCAAGTGCATTTTCTTATATTTGTGAGTCTGCCATAGGGAGCCTCACATATATAAGAGAATGAACTGGCTTAAAAAGACAAAGTAAATATTGTTAGGCCAATGTATTCTCTTATATATGCGAGGCTCCCTATGGCACAAAAGTTCAGGAAGCTCCAGTCATAGAACCCTTTCTTTGTTAAATACTCATTGACGACAGTGCCCTTAATAGGAAATGTTCAGATAATAAGTTCAACAAATGGTCGTTTGTTGAACTCACTATCTGAAACTTACTCAACAATGAAAATATAAATCCTTCTGAACTTGTATTCTCTGTTTATTTGTATGTTGTGTGCTTATGTTTCCTCAACAGCCCTCCAGGTATATAACAGACCATTCCAATGTACACTTTTATAACTGGGTTGGAAAATTCAGTTAAAAAGGGTTAACAATCCTGAATGGATTTTCCAATTCCCCATTCAATTAATTATTTTGGGATGATAAGGTGATTTACTGGTCTAAACATATTCTGAATGTCTTACAAATAGATGAATGGGAATCAAGTAGCTATCCATCAGGCAGTATCCAGTTATTCCTGCCCTGCCATATTTACAAATCTGTTTGCCCTTATGAGAGGCCAACTTGACTTTTAATAATTATTTGCGCTTAATCACAATTATTTGTGCTTAAGCACAATTATTTTGCACTTAAGCTCAATTATTTGCGCTTATTCACAAATAACGCTTAATAAGCTTACGCACAAATATTTGCGCTTAAGTGCAAATAGGGAAATTAAAAACCATAACCTAACACACCCTGTTGATATTGGCACAGTCCACCACACATTAAAAGTTCAAACATGGGGAAGCCTATTTTATTTTTGAGGGAAGATCTATATTGATGGCGAATGAAATGTACAAATATTTGAGCTTAAGGACAAATATTTGCGCTTAAGCACAAATATTTGCGCTTCAGCTCAAATAATTGTGCTAAGCATAAATAATTGTGCTTAAGTGCAAATACTGTGCTTAAGCACAAATAATTGCGCTTAAAGTGATGTGAAACACTCCGGTGGGGTAATCAAATAGAAATGGAGAATAATATTGCACGGTCAAAGTAACTATTTTTTACAAATATTAATCCAAATTGACAACAAACACGTCATTCTTATATATTAATTAAATACAATGACTCTTGGTGGGGAAATCATTTGTGTTAGTTTATCACCGAGAGTTGCGTCCCGAATCGAGATGTAAATATTTACATTTGAGCGTAGTTCAGACGATGCATTCTCTGGAGTAGTATGGTCGATTTCTTAGAAATTTTCGCAATGTTAGTAGAATGCTACATTCCCCCAGTTGGCATAGCGCCTGAGTACTAACTTATCAGTTCCACACACCCGAACAAGTCCATAATATGTCTTTAAGCACAAATAATTATTAAAAGGGAATTTGGCCTTCCATATACCCTAATTAAGTGTTGAATTGATGAAACAGTCACACGACATAAATGACGTTCACCTGAACCATAAAACAGAACTATAAACTAAAAGCATCATCACACATGACAAAACAAGTGCTGTTTGTGCCTGAATAAACCTTGTCAAACTGTTTTTTTGGATTCACGGATTATAGGACGTGTACAGGTGGCATGTAATAAACACAGAACATGTGTGTTAATTGGTTTGTTGATACAGCACTTGTGCCATCAAATTCTATCCTTCCACACTGGCATGTGTGCCATATCAACAAACCTATTAACACACTCGTATTATTTCAGTGTATTACTGTATAATTGTTGCTAACTGACCTAGTCATGAGGTATTCCATTTTATCTTGCTTAGATCTTGCTTGTCGATTCTGAAAAAAAAGCAAAACAGTTAAATATCTGCATTTGACAGGACAGACATCAAACTACTGAAATATCTACAGAAATATAGCTGCATAATGAAATTGCAACAGATCCACATGACACACATTCACAAAGTGTTCTCTGGACTTCTAAATTTTTAGATATTTCGTGTATTATTCTGAACTTCAATTTTTAATATACTGTATTTTAAGTGTATTGGAGTATACAAAAACACTTTGGCCATACAAAGTCAATGTCCCGTTTCTCAGGCCAAAATTGTTTTAAAAGCACGCAACTGCGCAATTTCCAAATGAATTTTTAACTTCTGGGGCACATGCGAACAAAGACTACACCCCACCCTTCAGTGTGCTGTGGTGACAAAATAGTTTCTTAGTTATTGTAGTCCTGCAAAATCAGCAATAATGTTTATGTTTGTGACAAATGTTGACGATCCACCAAATCAATCAGAAGCATTATGCAGTAATGTACGCAAGAAAGCATTCTATGGATTGTATAAAATTAAGACAGATTCGACCATTCCACCAAAACTCTTTTCATGACTTTTTTACATCTCATCTTGATTATTGCAACTCTCTGTTATATGGTGTACCTCATTGTCAATATGAACGCTTACAGAAAGTGCAAAATTCTTCAGCTTGAGTTGTATGCTTCACCCAATGGTCTGAGCATATGACTCCGGTGCTGATGACTTTACACTGGCTGCCAGTCTCATACCGTGTCATCTTCAAAATTCTATTTTTGGTATATAAATCCAGAAACAATATGGCACCATCTTATATTAATGGTCTTGTTCAGGAGAAAACGGTAAATGTGAATTATGGCCTAAGATCTAATAAAAAAAATTCTTTTGCATGTACGGTACCATTTAACAAATGTAAGACATTTAAAGACAGGACATTTTCATTTGCTGGTCCTCACCTCTGGAACTCACTTCCAGATTCCTTGAAAAATGTCTCAAATGTCAATTCATTCAAGGAGCGCCTTAAAACATTCCTTTTTAAAAGTCATATGCCACAACGTCCAACAAGTAGTTGATTTGTGTCATCAACTTAGTTATTTTTATGCACTGTATTTCATTTAACATTTTTTATCAGAGCTCATTTTTAAAGTGCATTAGAATATGTTCTCATAATTTTTGTGCTATATAAATTCATTTAGTATTGTTATTATTAGAGAATAGATTTAGTACTTGTTACTCACAATATATTCTTGGTGCTGTAGCCTCTCTTGAACTATATCTTCTTTTGATTGAATCTCAACGTGTCGAACCTGCTCCTCTAAAACTTCAATTCTGTAATACATAGGACCCAGTAAATATGGTGCTTACCATAGTGATGATTTCGCATTGTAATTTGTGTACATGGAAGGACAAATAATTATATAACAGAGATGCCATAGCATAGCTAGCAGCAAATCATTTATCCCGACTGTTTGCTTTTGGAACAGTAAACTCATGATAACTATAAATAGATCTGACAGTACAGCATATATCTGATCAGTTCAGTAAATGCGGAGCGATATCGAAATCAGTCATTCAATTTTCCAGCTTCTATTCCTCACTTCTACCAATTGTCAACTAACTGAGAAAATGCCTTTGTTTGCCCTAAAGGGACGAGTATAGGCTAAAGCGTTGAATAAAGCCTGTCGATATTGAGGGAGGAACTATTTCATCTGGCGTCGGATCACATGGGGTAATCACATAATACAGCCTTTTCAGGTAAAACTTCCACCCGATTCGGTCGACAATTATTTTGTGCACCCACCCTCCCACCCAATATTTCTGCTTCAGATTTGGGAGGAGGTACCCTTTGTGCTAACAGCTATGCTTAGTGTGTTTCTGGACTAGATATGTGACCGTAGACCAGGATCCCATGGTTGGCATTTGGGTGGTACCAAAAAGAGCGGATGTAATTGAACATGAAGACTCCGAATATGTAAAAACAAAAATTTAACGGCACATAACATTTTAGAAGTACACCGACAGAAAAATGAATGATACTTCACCACGGTGCTGCCAAACTGAACAAAAGTCATCTTCGGTGATGGTCACAGAACTTGAAATGACATACTTACAACTCGTATATGCCAAGCCATTTATACAACAGCAATTTAATAGCCTGGTTTATGAACACAACTTACTAGTACAACTTTTTTTCCTGTTGTAACACAATAAAAAGTTTTATTGCACACCCAATGGCTTATTTGTGCGAAATACAGCAAAATACACAAGAATACAAAACGTTCAATAAAAAATTGTGTATTGTTCTTGAACAATACAAACATATTACGTCGATAACGTCATTGGCGATGTCAACTTTAACAGAATATTTCTTCACTAAATTATGAGGTAAAGCCTACATTAAGCACACATTTGTTCAATTAAATAAAACAATATCGACCTAAATTTTAGTACATTACAAGCTACAATCTTCAGAGTGTGCAATAAACATAGAACAACACAGCTTTGTGAACATGTTAACGTTATTACACTCATTTGTCGTCCGTGAGGTAAAACTCGAACCTCCGGTTCTCGTTTTACCATCGCATCACAACAAACTTGTGTAATAACGTTAACATGTTCACACACTTGTGTCATTCTATCTCTTTATTGATTAGTTCATGTTCATGCTCACTGGAATAATATGAAAAATTTAGAGAGAAAATAGTTTTGGCCAATATAGATAAATTGCTTGATTTACATCCAACTTTTTTAGAAAAATGGGGCGGGAGGGCGAATTTAATTTTTGTATATTTTATTCTTCCTAACATAAATGGCCATGGACAGTTCTAGATATTGAAGCAGTATCCTATCTTATATATTACAAGGTGATTTCGATTGTCCAAAATGATCAAAATAGACTGATTAATGGATCATTGAAATGTAATTTGATGATTAATCCTTCCATGACTGGAGCTTCCTGCTTTTTTGCGAAAACCCTGTGCCAATGCATTCTCTTATATATGCAAGTCGCCCATAGGGCACCTCGATTATATAAGATAATGCATTGGTCTAACAATATTTACATTGATGTTGTAAGCCAGTGCATTCTCTTATATATGCGAGGCTCTCTATGGGAGACTCGCATATATAAGGGAATGCACTGGCACAGGGTCTTTAATGCTGCACCAGCGCAACTCCCGTTATGAAAGAGTTAAGGCATGAGAAAAATTTGCATAAAAGATATGCATATAAAAAAAATTAAGGAGGGGACTAAAAATAGGGTCGGGAGGGAATCAAAATCTAGCAATTGTTTTTATATTGGCTTTATTAATTATGGCAAGGTTTTTCCAAGGTGTTCTCATTTTTTTCCCTCATTATTTAAACTGTTTTATGAGAAGAAATACCTTACTAGTAGTTTATTTTCATAAATTGATAAAAACTTATTGCTTCCAAAAATCCAGGGAAATTCATATACATTTCCAATATTTGTCTATCGTTAAGACAATGATAAATATTGCTATTATTATTTATTTTCCCTCCTGCACAGTCCTGCATTGACTATTTTTCCACCAATATGTTTGTAAACCAGACTATATTACCAAGAGTTGATACTCTCATACTAACTCACAAAGCATATGGTATGACTTACTTTTTGATAAGATCTATGTTTTCCCCTTTTAACTTGATGTGTTTCGTTTCTGTATTGACTTGTTTGTGTGTCAGAGAAAGAAGCTGGTCCTCTAAGTATTTGACCTGAAATTCAGATTACAATTCATTAAATAGCTCATTTAAGCCTGTCTGTTTGTTGCAGATATCTATTTATTTCACACCCTTATTACAAACTGCTCTTGGCATTTCAAAGGCATTATATTGTTTAAATTCACCCTCTGGCCTCATTCTGCTTAGGCATTTTAAGTTCCCCAGTTGAAGTTGGTGATATTCACCAGTTTGTCACCTAGATTATGCATTTTATCTTCTGCAAATTAGGGGATATAGAAACTGAACAGACGAGAAAAAAAAGTAACTAAAAACAATGATAATTTGAGACAATAGATACCTCCCAGAAGATCAGAGAAGATGAGGACTAAGTAGAATGAGGTCCCCAGAGGGTGAATTTTGTGATGCTAGCCCGCTGTGCAGGGACCTCATCCTGATAATGTCAGGCACACTATTTCAAGGCCTGAATAAACTTACCCTGTCATCGAGATCTTGGAAGCTACCATCTATATCATCGATAAGGTCTTCGGCTTCTATACTTCTCCGTCGCTGTAGAGTGGGACTTTTTTTTTGGAGTTGACTGGAAATAATGAAGTATTCAGTAATCCTTTAAATAAAGGGAGCTGCGCTGGTGCAGCATTAAAGATCCTGTGCTAGTGCATTCTCTTATTTATGCGAGCCTCCATAGGGAGTCTGACATACATGTACATGTATATAAGAGAATGCACTGGCTTACATTAAGGTCAATGTAAATATTGTTAGGCCTATATATTGGAGAATAGCATATATAAGAGAATGCATTGGCACAGGGCTTTTGCAAAATTTCAGGAAGTTCCATCATGGAAGGTTAAATGAAATACAGACTACAGTAATGCTCTAAATAATTGACTCCTTAACCACAGCAGAATCATGGAAGGTTAAATGAAATACAGACTACAGTAATGTTCTAAATAATTGACTCCTTAACCACAGCAGAATTATGGGTAATTTTTCAGGATTTAGTCGGAAATATGGCTTGCTGCCATTCATCGGAAAGCTCTCAGTGAGGCTTTCCGATGAATGGCAACAAGCCATATTTCCGACTAAATCCTGAAAAATTACCCATAATTATGTTGTGGTTAAGGAGTCGATTAATTAGGGCATTATTGTATATGTGGTAGTATGTGTTTGAACTTCCAGAAAATCGTGAATGGATATGAAACTCAAATGCATCACACTTGATGTAATTGTACTATTATGAACTATACACAAGTGTAACAACTGGCTTATTCTAATATCGATGCACTGGGTCCTGTTGTGGTGCCAGGTGGCATCAAACAAGTTAATGTTTTTGTTTTTTTTTCATTATATTACACATTTATGTACAGAACAATTTAATATCTGATAACAACGATTGCATAGAAATAGACGGGGGAATGGTGTGTGGGGTGTCTACATTCGTACACAACTCACACACACCTTGCACACACATTGATATATTAAAAACATTGTATGTGTACAGGTATACACGTATATATATATATATATTTATATTTATATTAAGTTAATGGTTAATTTTTGGTTTTGCTCAAACCTTTGATAAACGGATACCTACTGATTGGTAGTTTATTGATTCCCATTGATTCATTTGCAGGGATATTCAACTAATAAGTTGAAGAAACAATCATATATGCTCTTGAACGTGCTATCTGAACAACCCTACGAATGAATGAAAGGAGGAGAATCCAATGGGTGTTTCTGTTTCTGTCATCTCATATTAGCTGAACATCAAACAAACGGATAATAGACCACTTCATCAGATTTCATTGTATTTTTTTTATATCTGAGTAGATTGCAACCCTTTCATGATGGGAGCTGCACTGGTGCAGCATTAAAGATCATGTGCCAGTGCATTCTCTTCTATATACGAGTCTCCCATAGAGAGCCTTGCATATACATGTATAAGAGAATGCACTGCCTTAGGTCAAGGTAAATATTGTTAGGCCAATGTAATCTCTTATATATGCGAGGCTCCCTATGGGAGACTTGAATAAATAAGAGAATGCACTGGCACAGGGTTTTCGCAAAATTTCAGGAAGTGGACCAGTCATGGAAGGGTTAAGGATCCAAAAATGTTTATGAACAATACATTCACTCACCTAGCGAAGGATGCTGATGATGATCTTTTATGGCCACTACAAAGAGAAAAAGGTCAATTATTAAAAATGGATCACAATTAAATGTGCTTTATATAAATTGGTAATTTAATTATAGGACATTTGGAGCTAAAACTATTTGTTCACTGAAGTATTGGAAACGATATGCCAGTGAGTTGCTGTTTCAGGCTATCCTACTACTAAATATAATACAATGATGAGTGATATACTTTTATGACATGGAGGAACTTTACTTTAATTATGACTGAATTTAGGTGGTCCTTACTTGTATAATACTCATAATTTGAATAAGATTTTAGATATTAACCCTTTCAGTGCCAGGTCCGATTTTTGTATCAACCCATATACCCTGTGCCAATGCATTCTCTTATATTATATTATCCAGTTTGTTTTTAAATTCGCTATAGCATGCTTAAGCATACCCCAAAAAAATTCAACCCAAAAAAAATAAAAAATATATATATATATATTATTTTTCATTTTTTTACGGCCGATTTTACAGACCGTTAATTAGGGCCGATGAGATCGGCCCCTGGCACTTAAAGGGTTAAAGAAACTCTGGACCAGACCCATGCAACAATAAGTTTTCGATCAAGTCTGTAACTTGCACAATATTGCTTCTACATATACATGATTATATTATATGGAAATGTCTTTTATCTGGATCTTATTATTTGTTTCATGTTGTAATTACTTTGGAATTTTGCCTTGTTGTAAGCCTTAGAGATTTAGCAAAACAACGGATCTGGAATATCTCATCGTGTCATATTATTGTTTGGTAAAGCACAAGTCTTTCAATACCATCTGATACAACTACCGAAGAATGTAGAAATGGAATGGTTAATAAACAAATTACAAAACACCCATAATAACCCGCATATCATAAAAGAAGATAATAACCTGGGTCTATAAAGAATAAAAAGTCAGGATATCCTGCCAATATATTGGCTATATGACAGGATTACACCCTGTCCTATACAAATTGCTATAAAAACAAATCAACACTATATTGATAACGCCTAATAGTAGGTCTACCTTGCTAGAGTGCCCAATGTATTTAAATTGGGATATGAATACCTCAATGATCATTAAGTGTAACTGTATTGTTAAACATATACATTTCAAAGTAAATGTCAATATGAACATTATAAGGGTATATGACTGAGGTGAAATGATTGATGGCAGATATAGTTAAGTATATGAGAGAAGACATTAATATCGAAGAAGCCTATAGCTTTTTTGATAAATGGTAGTATTGAGCATATAAAAGCAGGACCATTAGAAATGGTATCCGCTTTGCATGAGTTACCACCATGCAGCAAAGTACAGTTACCCATAATTCTGCTGTCGTTAAGGAGTCGATTACTTAGGGCGCGCATTACTGTAGGTGAGCATGACCAAGCCTCCCGTGGGTCCCTGTTAATAGTGTAGCATAATGTACATGACTATCATTTCAAGTTCAAATAATAAAATGTGTAATACCATATATGTAAATATGTAAAAAAAACAAAACACCAGCATTATTGCATATCCACAGTTTTTTATTTATTAAGATTAAGAGTCAGAGAACTTTCAGCAAGCAAACCTCTTCTGGGTATGTCAAATGGTCAAGGGGAGATATTGACAAACCTAATTTATAGTCTATTAATAAAGCCGAAAACAAGACTGATAAAAATAAAGATCCAAAGTAATTGTAATTCTCAGACATAGTTATTTGGACAGGGAAATATATATGGTCTTAAAAATTCCTTGTTGACACACGTGTCAATATATTGTTGTTTAACTACTGTCTTGCCATTCATGATATATTTGCTGAAATTTTACAAGCATTCATAAAAATTATTTAAAATAAGCGAATTATGCGTACCGCCAGTGATCTCTAGTATTATGGAACATGTTTCTAAATTTTATCCATTAAATTAAATTACACTTTCTACATGCTTTCTATTTAAATTTGGGGAAATAAGAATTCCCATTCTTTTTTATAGGTCATTAACTCAAATATACCAAGGTCCCTTAATGAGCTCAGGCACTGGGAAATTGAGACATTGGGATTGGGTTAGAATGAAATTCAAACAAATCCCATTTCTAATTCATTGTACTAAATACTTCTCAATCCAGACAATTACAAAGTTAATACAAATTCAAACAGAACTAAGTAGATCTAATAGTACAAGTTTACAAAAGAATGAGGATGGAATGAATAAAGTTTGTACAGAATACTACCTGAATAGAAGCCAATGAAAATCAGGGAGTTTATTCCAATATAACAGAACACAAATGACCCAAATACAAACAGCCACTAGTGCGCTCATTCAGTTGTAAGTAGACAACTAGAATTTGGGAAACATGGTGAATCTGACAAACGAAGTACAAAAGACCAAGCCTTGTGACAGAATAATGTTGCAAAATTGCATAAAATATTCAGTGTTATATTGAATATCAAATAAACCCACAGGTTTGTTTATACATGGGGCATAAGAACTCCCATCTGTGATTGTAGTGCTGTCACATATGCATTTGCATGATGGTGTTAAAAAAAATACCCTCGTCAGTAGCTCTAATCAAATTAGTGCCGTCACCTGGGAATCAGAGGTGTCAGTATGTTACCAGCTTTCAGCCAGCCAGTCAATCAATATATTTATACTGATGTAACACTGGTACTAACTGATGATCTGCAATAATATCTATTCAAGGGGCATTACACACTGATTGCTTATTTCAGCATGGACAACTACAGTAATGCTCTAAGAAATCGACCCCCTAACCACAGCAGAATTATGGGTAACTTTTCAGGATTTAGTCGGAAATATGGCTTGTTGACATTCATCGGAAAGCTCTCCCCGAGAGCTTTCCGATGAATGGCAACAAGCCATATTTCCGACTAAATCCTTAAAATTAAGTTACCCATAATTCTGCTTTCGTTAAAGAGTCGATTACTTAGAGCATTACTGTAAATCTTCTGACCTGATACTAGTATGCTGTCATACATCTTTAAAGGTACTCAATCCGATCAGATGGTCCCCATACTATCATGGTATCCAGACGATTGGGACCTTGGACGATTGGGACCTTAAGTTGGACAATTGGGACCTTGGACGATTGGGACCTCGGGACGATTGGGACCTTGGACGTTTGGGACTTTGGACGATTGGGACCTTGAGTCAGGACGATTGGGACCTTATTCAAGTTATTATATTTATTGTGTATATACTTTATATTCATAATGCAGACCATTTCCTATTATATAATTCAATTTACAATTTTGAAACTGAGAATTCAACATTCAAGAGCGTTCATGGATCATGTTAGATAAAGAGCGTTTTATTTTCCGTTCTCGATCTGTTCTATCCCTTCTGGCCAGAGCCAAGACATGGTATCTTGACGGAACGTTCAGCGTCATCGACAAGCCGTTTACACAACTGTTGTCTTCTGTTGCGTCAGAAGATCCACCCAAACGCACAGCTGATGGTAACGTGACTGGAAAGCACAGTATGGAGACCAGAAGAGTGGTGTGTGTTTGGGAGAAGTATCAAAACAAACAACAACGTCGAGGGGTGGCCTACCAGGCTAAATCAACAGGCAACAAACGACAACCTGCCATTCTACCTGCTACTGACATTACTTTACCAAGAGGCATCAGAGATCCCCATACAAGTAAAGTTGGTTAGTGAGGGAAAGCTGAGCCGACAACAGAAAGCAGACGAAAGAGTTGCAGGGGAGGATATACAAGCTGTGGGACAGCTACGACTTAAAAGAAATATCGTCGTCATCACTACTCAAAGAAATTTCCAAACTCTATGCACCAGTTAGACAGAATGAGTAAGGCAACGACCAATAAGATGTTACAGTTAAATGCATGCTCGTTAATCAAATATCATCGTTATTATTGATTTTCATTATATAATTATTATACATGTATATGTTAATTCCTTTACACAAATAAAATTGATTTTAAACTAATATACTTGTACTATAAAAAAGCAATTTCGCAAGGTCCCAATAGTCCTGACTCAAGGTCCCAATCGTCCTGACTCCCAATCGTCCAAGGTCCCAATCGTCCGAGGTCCCAATCGTCCAAGGTCCCAATCGTCCGAGGTCCCAATCGTCCAAGGTCCCAATCGTCCAAGGTCCCAATCGTCCGACAATCACTATCATGATACAACAACAACAACATTTCTTCAAAATACGCTTTAGTTATCAGAATCGATTTATTGCAACAAAATAATGCTAATCACTGTAAACTATGGTATCAAATTTCCCAAAACTTGTTATTTATCAACATTTTGTTCAACAAAATATGGCCATATTATCACTGAAGAATCACAAAATTTTATCGTATTACCACTTGATTTTAGAGTTATCCATCTGCAATTTTGTCCGAGACCCTCCGTTTGATCATATATTTCTGAGCCACATATTATTACACATCTCGAGAAATAACAAACTTCAAAAATTGACATCTGATCACTCTGAGCTTTGATGGGTGGGTTCATCGACTCGAATCAAATATTTTTTACCCCCGAAGCCAAAGAAATAGTAATTTAGGAGCGTCTGATCGGATTGAGTACCTTTAAACCAATGTATTCAATGAAAATATAGAACAATTTACTTGAGAAAGCATTGGCTTAAAGCCACATAGTGGATTGAACTGCAAAACACCTAATATTATATTCTCTTTTGAATTATTCCCGCTATAAAAAGAATGATAAATACAGGTATCTGAACTACATGTACCTTAATTTCTACAGCTTTTAAGATTTTCTTCCCATGGTCTACATTTGCAATATTTGCGTGATGCTGACTAAAAAACTTGAACCGGCACAAAGAAACAATCTCAAAATTATCGAAAAAGGTAAGAAACAAAACACATATTTTCAGCATTATATTGATGGATTTGTTCAGAAATCTTTTGCGTAGCTACATATGTATGTTTTGAGATAACTCTTACCAAATTATGTATAATTCATTTTGGGGTTTGAATGATCCATGTCCGTTTAATAAAAAATTACTAGCAAAATAAGTTACTAATTTACAAAACTTCCTTCAGTGGTTCCTCCATAACTTATTAAACATTAGTCCGCATGAGTTATCAATTATTTCATTATTTCTCAATGAACTAAACAACTAAAAGTGCTTCCTAATAATTCAAGCCACATTACATCACACACATACACCAAATCAACAAGGAAGACACTTGAGATTTCAATGGTGGCTGTATATAAATACATCAATTATGCTTGCAAAGCTGCCCTATTTGTCATGTGAACATGTGTGAAAAAAACATACATGTATTATGCAACCTGGATTTCCCCAATTCATACTGAGTTAAAACATTATTGAAGAAGTTAGGTGCTATAAAGCTTCACTGCTAAAGCAGTGACTTATTATAAAAGGATAAAATTCCTCTAGATCATACTACAAAGCATGGATGATTAGTCAGCAAGATTTAAAAGCCATCACAGAATAATCTTCCAGATCAGAGCTTTTGTCACAAAAAAACATTGTTAAATGGCCACAATGTGGTGATATAATACATATATCAAAAGTGTGGGAAAATGTAATCCTAAAATGCCCTCAGGGCTTCCACAACAAATGAAAGTATGGTATATGGCAAGGTATCAATTTGCGAGGTTCAGTGACTAAGAGTTAGTTTTTCAGACTGAGTTCAAACGTGTTATATATTTCAATGACGTCACTTTCTAGTATATTCATTTTTTTTTTTTACATATAACAAATAAAACAACCATTTAAATTTCAAACATTTTTGAGGAGCTATTTTGTCATTCATTTTATCAATTTACACAGGCTTACAAGTCAGGACTGGATAAACACTACTTGTTCTCAAGTTACTCAGTTCCATATCTATACCTGTAGTCAAAGATTAAACAGACATGGCTCCTTTGAAAAAAATTATGTGGAGATATATCTCAAAACACACATACATGGAAGATTTATGAGCAGATTTGTTGATATATAGTGCCGAAAACACATGTTTTGTTGCTTATATTTTTTGATAAATTAATGATCATTTCATTTTTGTTTAATCATCATCGGTCTGATAAAATTAGACCTGCAGACAATCTAGAAAATCCTGAAACATTTACAGTACTTAATTTTGAGGATTAAAATAAAGATAATGCAGTGCTTGAAATGTTTAAATAAATAGTTTCATGTTAAGTTAAATTAATGCAATCGGCATTTTCCAGACATTCCGTTTCCCACTCCAGAATTCCGATGAATGCAAATAGCACCGTTTTTATAAGGGGCCCATACAGTAATGCCCTAAGTAATCGACTCCTTAACCACAGCAGAATTATGGGAAACTTTTCAGGATTTAGTCAGAAATATGGCAACAAGCCATATTTCCAACTAAATCCTGAAATGTTACCCATAATTCTGCTGTGGTTAAGGAGTCGATTACTTAGGGCATTACTGTACATTGTATTTGAAGTTGTATCATTTATGACTTCAACGCGTCTTTCTGTGACATATATAATGCTCGAAGAAAGGTAGTTTGAATATTCATCAACCTATTTCTAACTGGAAAAAATTCAAATGCAAATATTATTAGGTGTATTTCAGAGCGCAAACCTCCATGTCACTTTAAATGTCATGTCATTTTTTTTCAGATAAAAGAAACCATGCATGTTCAATTTCTACATCCCCTAATCTGCAGAAGATAAAATGCATAATCGAGGTAACTAATAGGTGAGCATCAACAATTTCAACTGGGGAACTTCAATCTGATCCTAAGTCTCCCATAGCAGCTGAGGCTTAAGCAGAATGGGGTCACATGAGGGTGAATTTTGTGATGTTAGCCCACCGTGCAGGATAACATCACTAAATTCACTCTCTGGAGACCTCATTTTGCAAATGACAGACACACTATTTCAAAGCTTGCACATATATGAGATTTATGGAGGCACTGCACTCAATGTCCCCATAAAAATTCTCATATATATGTCTTATATAGATACAGTAATGCCCTAAATAATCGACTCCTTAACCACAGAGGAATTATGGGTAATTTTTCAGGATTTAGTCGGAAATATGGCTTGTTACCATTCATCGGAAAGCTCTCATTGAGAACTTTCCGATGAATGGCAATAAGCCATATTTCCGACTAAATCCTGAAATTACCCATAATTCTGCTGTGGTTAAGGAGTCGATTATTTAGGGCATTACTGTACATGTATACATGTGTATTTTTATGCCAGCAGCTGGATGTAGATGTATTTCATTAAATTGAATGATTGATACAAAAGTGATTTATACAGTTATGGGATATGATCATTGAGTAACATAAAACACATGTTATTTAATCAATAAAGACAGTATTACTGGTGTACTCTATTATGATGCGGAATCATGATCATTCACAATGGAGTGCACACAGGAAATTTATAGGTTGCAGCACAGTGGGAAATATTCTTTCATATCCGCAAATAACCCCACGGTTTCTCCCATTCTACTTTCAACTTAATTGTTTCATTTCAATCAAGCCTGAGTTTAGTGAGCCTGCCATTTGCAGAATGAGGTCCACAGAGGGTGAATTTAGTGGTGCTATCCCGCATAGTGGGCTAGTGTCACAAAATTCACACTCTGGGGACCTCATTCTGCATGACCTCATCTGCTATGTGAGACATATACTCAGATTGAAGTTCCTAAATGGTGAATATTGTGATGTACACCCATTGGGTTAATTGTCTTGCCAATTTGGAGATATAGAGAAACTAAACTTAAAAAGAAATAGAATTAATCAATGTGAAGAAGTTTCTATAGAAATTTGATAATGAAGAAACTTTCCAGAGAAGATGAGGCCTAAAGCAGAATGAGGTTCCCAGAGGGTGAATTTAGTGGGATTAGATAGCGTCATTGGGGACTTCATTCTACAAATGACAGGCACAATAAACTCAGGCTTGATTTCAATCATGAATGCGGAACTGAGAAGGAGGCTGCATTTATATTGTAATCCCCAATTCTACTATATTAACCCTTTCTATAATAAATACTCATTGACGAGTAGTCCCAGGGGGCCTGTGATTTATTTTACACAAAAACTTGGGACTGGGCTTACCTTCGAGATCCCCATGTGTAAAACCTAAGTTTTCAACATAGTGCTGATCTAACACATGAATCTTGATACATATTATTTAATTAAATAAAAATAATTTTGTTTGTGTTTTAGGTATGTATATAAAAGATCTGTATGTCTGTCTGTCTGTCCCCACTATGAAGTGAACTTAGATTAAAATTGCCACCATATTGTTTACAACATACCAATATAGCGCTCGATATATCCTCACCATTCAAGATTTCGGTGTTGAATGGGTCACAGTTAATGATCGACTCTCCCAAAAAAATTGCCACGGCGTTGAGTGTTTTTCTTATTGCACACTCTTAAATACGTGCTGTATATAAACAAATGCTTGGTTCACACAAAGTGTGTTTTGTGGGTAATATCACATTCATACTATCATTGTACTATACTATATTTAGTATATTCATGATGAAATTAATAATTTGTTAACTTTTATTTCGAAATTGTAACCTCCAACCAAGGCCATCCGTGCCTTTAAAACAGCTACATGTAGGATATAGTGTTTGAACCTTAAATTATCCTGTTTTGTGCTGTTACTGGAAATGCTGCATGACAATTACATGCAATAGCTCTCAGTGCACACATATACTACTATGGGAACCACTTTTCTTAATCAATAGAAGAAGTAATTAATTTATCATGCTAATTTTCTAATAATTCAGAATATCAAATTACTGATCCCATTTTCATATCATTCTGGAATTTCTGGTCTTCAGAAAAAAAACACAAAGGCATGTCTGGGGATTCCCCTAAACATGCCCAGTTGAGTGACACATGCAAGGAGCAATCACATTAACTGTGGAATGTGCATAAAACATCAGAATATGATCAATGGGTATAGTATTACTCAATGTACCACAACTAAAAATCAATACGATGAAGGCTAGAACGACTAATCAATTCCGCACTCGATTCACGCTATACATATAAACTTATTATCCAATCAAAGTTCAGAATACTCATCAATGAATGTTATGAGGGATTGATTCATCACCCAAGCTGACATATATGAGAGAGAATATGGAAATTAATTTAATTGATGGGGGGTTTACTGAAGCATTAAAGTCATATCATATAATGCTTGTAACATACAGTATGGTACAATTACTTTCACTTTGTAAAGTGGTTTGCACTAGATATCTTTTATTATAAATTTAGCATTATGCATGCTGCATCAGCTTGCATGGTACGATGCGTGTCATAACGCTGAATCAGAATAAGATAGTCAGCTGTTCAATGATCATCATACATGTACATGTAGCTTAGCATGTAAACTATAAACAGCATATGAACATATGAATTTACATGTTTTTTTAATTCATTAATTTCAGAGGGGGCTGTTCTTCCTGACCTTCTTTACTGAATGTATTCTCCCATTCAATTACATGTACAAAAGTTCATTATTCATTTGAAGAGGTGTTCGGGGAAAAATGAGCAGATGACAGACAGACAAAAAGATAACACATGTTCAGAAGGATTCATATTCCTTGGTGGGAAATGTTGAGATAAAAAGTTCAACAAACGGCCTTTGGTCATATGTTGAACTTAATATTTCAGCAATTCCCAAGGGAACTAAACTCATCCATGAGTATTTAGAAAAGAACTTTTAACTATAGTTAGTGATATAACCTAAATTTCTGAAGGATTATAGTGAGTTTCTATAGTGCATGTTAATTCAAGCCTTGAAAAAGTATGTCTGTCATTTGCAGAATGCATGGTGTCCCCAGAGGGTGAATTTAGTGACATTATCCCAGACAGTGGGCTATATAGCATCACCAAATTCACCCTCTGGGGAAATCATTCTGCTTACAGCTCATCTTCTGGGAATTATCTATAGTCTCAAAATAACACTATTTTTAGTTTCTTATGTTCAGTTTATAATGACAGTAATGGGTGAACATCCCGCATTACCAACTTCAACTCGGGAACTACAATCTGATCCTATAGGTCTCCCATAGCAGTTGAGGCCTAAGCAAAATGACGTTCTCAGAGGGTGAATTTGGTGATGCCAGCTAGCAGTGCGAGATAGCGTAATTAAATTCACCCTCTGGGGAACTCATTCTGCATATAGGGGAGTAAACTAAATAAAAGCCCCTGGGCTTGTTGTTTAAACCCTTTTCCAATTCAGCTATCTAAACTATATTGTCAAAACTGTTGTTAAATGTTCATATATATGTTACATGTATTAGGATTGGAATAAAATATGTTTACACTAACTCATTTTGCAAATGACAGACAAACTATTTCAAGGCTTGGGTTAATCAATGGCAATAGGCTACTTTGAATTCCCCACTCCTCTAATTGACCAGACATATACTTTTGCACATGTACATCTATCATATATATCCATATGAATCGCTGAAATGGCCAATGAGACAAACTTAATTGGTCCATATTTAACAAACAAAAATTACAAGTGAACCATGAAAAGTTGTAATTTAATTGTTAATTTATGCAAAACTATATTGACTAATGTTCAGTTGGTTTGTTGTGAACATAAATGTCTTGGTAGTTTGTTTTTTGTTTTTAGATTGCAAATGTGAGCCAACAGTCTTGATGACAGTGCACACATGTTGATATAAATATTGTTCCAACAGCAAAGGAAATCTATAAACTATATGAGAGAGCTACATGTATATGTACATGTACATTGTATACCAGTTAATGTGTGAAATGTCATCAAATCCATTTCTTGGTAAGAACAAGAAACACTTGCATGTAGGACAACAGAATTGCTGCCTTAACCCTTTGATGATGGGAGCTGCGCTGATGCAACATTAAAGATCCTGTGCCAGTGCATTTTCTAATATATGCGAGTCTATGAGAGCCTCGCATATACCGGTATAAGAGAATGCAATGGCTTACAAGGTCAAGGTAAATAGTGTTCGGCCAATGTATTCTCTTATGTATGCAAGGCTCACTAGGAAACTCGCATATATAAGAGAATGCATTGGCACAGGGTTTTCAAAAACTTTCAGAAAACTCCAATCATGGAAGGGTTAATTCTCCTCTTTGTTGGGAATTTCTACCACTTTGTGATCAGCAGTAGTAATATTGTTGAACTGGCCTACATATCACCTTCCTATGGTGATAGCAATAACCAACACATGTCAGGTGCTGTGTCATCACTGAATACATATGTAAATGATGACTGCCAGGATGTTTCCCATATGTAGACAATAGTGATATATGAACTGGTACATTATTATATTGTTGATGTGCTCATAACAAAGTGTAGCTACCATATGGTCAATGATTATACTGTGTATTCAGGCCACAAAATGAGGTGTGGGACATTTGCAGAATGTGGTCCCAAGAGGGTAAAATTTAGTGGCGCTACCCCATACAAAAGGATAGCATCACTAAATTCATCCTCTGGGGACCTCATTCTGCTATGGGAGGGAGACCTAGACTCAGATTTAGGTTCCCACATGGTGTTGAAGATGGTGATGGGCACCCATTGGGCATCATGATTATGCATTGTGTCATCCAATTTGGGGATATATATAGATAAACTAACTAAAAAAGAAAAAGAAACTTAATTAGTAAAGTTGATATTATTATTATTATTATAAAATACATTTCAAATGCATTCCACAATCAATTAGTTCCAACACGCGTACAAAATAGAAACATCATCACTTTACTTTCAAAAGGAGAGATCGAGTCCTAAGCAGAATGAGGTCCCCAAAAGATGAATTTAATGATGCTAGCCTGCTGTGTGGGGTAGAATCACTAAATTCGCCCTCTGGGGACCTCATTCTGCTAATGTCCAGCATCATATATTGAGGAAGTGTGTGTTTTCAATAAATGGGACTCACAAGATAAGATCACAATAATATTATGTAACAAAACCAGATTTTATATGGCCAGTTGATTTGGAAGAATCAATTTAAATATATAAGTGTTCAAACTGATCGTAACATGTCCATTTCGATAAGAAATGGTAATTTACAAATGGTAATTTGTACATGTACTACTATGAAGTAGTAATGAACACATCATATTTATCATGTGCCTCCACCCATACTGATACTAGGGACATTAATAACCTCCCTCGAGATGTCGCTCGTAAGCTGACTTCCGGTATTCTAAAAAAGGCAATCCGACCGTGGATCCGGAGTAGTGTGTTACATTCTATGGAATCACATGACAATCGATCATTCAAGATCTTTTTGGATTTCGTGCTAAAGCGAAAGCCGAATAAATAAGCTATCCTTTAGTGCTCAAATAAACAACCACGATCAATTAGAACCTGATAAAATAATTTTTCGAAAATTAGGCGGACACTGTAATTGGTCAAATCCGAATCAATCATGGATAAAAACTAATATTTTAGACAGAAAACAAAATAATTTACCTGCCGCGCTCTCACCGGCTACGCGGAAAAATCTGTGGTTATAGACCTGGTTTAACAAATTTTTTAGCGGCTATAAATAGACAAATTAGTATGGCAAGCCGAAGGGGGATAATTCACTGAATAGTTGTCACTTCCGCTTTTGAAATCCTGAAGCAATTCACGTTTACTACGGGACGCGTTTTACGAAGCAAAAGCTATATTTATTGAATATTAACAATATATTTCACTTGTTTGTTTTGTGGTAGGTGAAGCTAAACATTGAATACGTATATTCTGAGTGTCACGACCTTGTTCCCATTTCCTCCGAAACAACTTATCAATTGTTATAATAATAATAATATTTATATAGCGCCTATCCCCCGCAAGGGGCCCTAAGCGCTTTACACATTATATAAATACACAAGAAATGCACATGGAAAATAATCAATAGATATGTGGAATTATATATAATCAGATTTTGTTAGTTTTCTTTGTGTCGGGGTAGCGTCGTCGGAATATGTGAGTTTTTAAAGCAGATCGAAAATCGGTTAGCAAGCAAGATTGTCGCATTTCATTTGGTAGAGAGTTCCAAATGTCGAGACAGGCTACAGAGAAAGCTCTGTCGCCGACGGTCAAAAGATTTGCACCTTGAGGGCAGAGAAGGGACGATTCACCAGAATGAAGTGTTCGCCGGGGAGTGTATGGATATATCAGACTGTTAATATATTCGGGAAGGGATTCAGAGACAACATCCGACGGAAACCAAATGTTGCTATTTTGAATTGTATCCAATCTTTGATAGGTAGCCAGTGAAGGTCGGCGTGCATGGTTGTTACGCTACAGCCTTTCCTTCTTCGGAGTACAATTCTGGCGGCGGTGTCCTGCAAGCATTGAAGTCTGTTGATTTGCGAATCGGGGAGCCGGAATAATAATATGTTACAGTAGTCTAGACGACTCATAACAAACGAAGCAACAAGTTTTTTTGCTGCGTCAACAGTGAGATATTTGCGGACCTGGCCAAGGCGTCGCAGTTCAAAAAATATAGACTTGCAGAGGTGGTCGATATATGTCTCCATAGACAGTGTTTGATCGAGATGGACTCCTAGATTTTTGACACACGAAGAGAAGATAATAGTGTCACGATCTGCTTGCAGTGATGTAATGCACAATTGGTTGACAATGGATGGTTTTGCAACCCACATGGCTTCAGTTTTGTCGTTTTAACAGAGGAAAGACAGCTCTCGATCCTATTCACTAGGTATGAGTCTTGATCGGGTCTGCCGGAAAGGTATAACTGTGTGTCGTCTGCATACACGTGTACACATATGCCTTGAGATCGTATAACAGCACCGATAGGTTTGGTGTAAAGCAGGTATAGAATTGGTCCTAGAACAGAACCCTGGGGCACGCCAAAATCAAGATTGTAATACTTTGATAACAGATTGCCAATTTGTATTCTCTGTTGACGACCAGTTAGGTAAGAAACGAACCACTGTAGGACAGTACCGGAAATGCCAAATGATCTTTCTAGTCGATGTAGCAGAATTTGGTGATCAATCGTGTCGAACGCTGCGCTAAGGTCTAACAAACACAGAATAGAAACGAGACCTTCATCAGACGCAACAAGAAGATCAGATGTTATTTTCAGCATCGCGGTCTCAGTGCTATATATGCCCTGTGCGATAAGCAGACTGGAAAGGTTCCCATAGTTTATTATTATTGAGGTGCGTTTTGAGTTGAAACAGAACAATTTTCTCCAAGACTTTTGATATAAACTGCAGGTTAGAGACTGGTCTGTAGTGATTTAGAGTATCAGGATCGAGACCCGATTTCTTCAAGAGAGAAATCACAATTGCTTCTTTAAAACAGGCGGGAACCGAACCACTAGAAAGTGACGCATTAATCAAGTTGGTCAATGGCTCTATCATGAAGTCGATATGTTTAATTATGAGGTCTGTAGGTATTGGGTCCAGACTGCACGATTTAGGTGAAGACGAAAGAATAATTGTCCTAACGTGGTCGCACGTCACTTCCTCGAATTTACTGATTGAAGTTCCAGTGAATGATTCAAACTCAGGTTGGACGTTGCTCTTGTCGAGCATAGATCTTAAATTATAGATTTTATTAATGAAATAGTCACCGAATGCATCAGGCAATTCCGAATCTTGTACGTTGGTAGGTAAGACTGGCTCAGTTTTCTTCCCATTCAGCTCATTGACAATTGAATAGAGTGTTTTTGATGATTTGGAGCTCGTGATTTTGGAGTTATAGAACTCCGTACGAGCGTTTCTGGTTAGTGTGTCTACTTGATTAGACTTTTGAAAGAAAATTTGGCGATGAATTGTGAGTCTAGATTTGCGCCATCTTCGCTCGGCCTGTCTACATTGTACTTTCACTTCCCTGATAACGTCTGAAAACCAGGGGACGACGGGTCGACTGGAAACAGTCCGCGTAACCGATGGTGCATGTTCGTCCAGAATGGAACGGAGATTCAAAAACCATTCCAATGGAGTTTTTTTTGGGGTGCTGTAAATACTACTAACAATGTCTCCAGCAAGTTTCAGGTGATCAATAGATTTGAAATTCCGTGTAGTAATCGTTCTCTTTGTACACGGTGGGCACGCGATATCCATCTTAAATGATATAACATGATGATCAGAGAAAGCAACATCACTAACGGTGAGGTCCTGGATGGGCGGATCACTGTCGCGCGTGATAACCCAGTCGAGAATGTGATTGTGCCTGTGCGTCCGCGAAGACACAAGTTGTTTCATGTCAGAATCGTGTATCAGAAACTTTAGAGTGCCAACGGCTGTGTTAGTGTTAGAATCATAGTGGAAATTGAAGTCCCCAAGTATGATGAGCTGGAGTTGGTATCCTACATATTTATCAATCAGGTCCGTGAAATCAGAAATAAAAGTTGCAGTTTTTAGGTCATTCTTCTTGTTTGGTGGCGGGCGGTATATACATAAGAAACATGTAGTGCGTCCAGAGACTGTGGCTGTGACTTCAAAGAGTTTGAACGATTTTAAATCAGTTATCTTGCAGCCATTAACACGTATGGAATCACGGTGAAGTAATCCTATGCCACCACCTCGGCGTGATGTTCGAGGGCATGAAAGAAACTGATAGCCCGGTGGGGTCAACTCACGAATCAGTGGTTCATCACCGGACGAACTGAGCCACGTCTCCGTTATGAAAGTTATGTCTGCTGTGCTATTGTTATTGTTGTCATTGCTGATTGCCGTTATCAGTTTTACTAGTTACCTGAGTACCTGGTCAAAACAGCTGATCGCTACAGGTGTTTAATAGATTGGATTTTATTTTGATAGCATTCATATGTATACATGTACATGTTGACAGTGCAGTGTTACAGAAAATAGTATAACTTTATGGGTATATAAACTGTGTTTATTGCTGTTTAACATAAGTAAAATTAGTTTCTATAGATTATACTGTAACTGTGATGTATGTTATGTAATAATCTCATTTAATGTGTAACTGTAAGAGCACAGAATATTGAAAATCAGTTGGGTGCACTCACTGCACTGTCACATGACTGAATGTTAATAACATAATAAGCAGGTCAATGCCCATTTATTTCCAATATGGTCCCCAGTGTGCTCAGGGGGACACAGTTTTTAGTTAATTAAGGGGGAGGTCAAGTGACACGTTTTGAACTTCACATTCTTGGAGTTCTAAAGAGGTGAAAGGCAATATTATCAAGATCTGCAGCATGCTGTGTCGTTCTGTAGGCTGCATTTCAGATATATATATACATTATTCGCAAAATGTTGCAATTTTCTTTCAATTTCATGTTGTCCGCCACTTTCCCCTCAAGGCACATTCATTGCTGCCAATTAATTCCATCAGTTTCATCATATTTCAACAGAATATGACCTTAAGTAAGACAAGGACACAATATTGCCTAACTGAATGAATCCTGGTGTGCTCTATGTCATGGGTTCGACTTTGGAGCATTTCTCGAAATATGAATTTCTCATATCTTAAAACTGAAATTTTTTCAAAGTCAAATTTTCTAACTTATACCAATTCTAAGTTGTGAAACTCAATCAAAGGGTTATGTTTATGTTCTAATTAAGTTACTATAATATGCAAAATATTTCAAAAAAATCTCACAAAGGAAAAAGCATGTTATGTTGCTACTGATACAATGATAGAAATATGGCTCACTTCAAATAGAGAAAAGTGTGTTCCATTTCTGTTGTGTAAAAATGTCAACCAATCAAGTACTATAATAACTAATTCACCAATAATGATTTGCCTGAAATTAAGTTGGTATCATCAATAAAAACTTAAAAACATCCACGTTTTAAGGCTTCATTTGACAACAGGTCAAGCTGTTTTAACTCCATTAATTGTGTCAAATCACTAGCTACATCATGTAACACCAACAGCTTTTTAGGAGAAGTAATCTTCTATCTATATAAAAGCCAGGTGTTTGTCCGTGTGCGTGTATCTATATGTTTATCGGTCACAATTTTGGCTCTTTTAAAAATATATCACCCTCATGTCTGATTGCGCCACAAATTTTGACCATGTCCTGAGGCATATCTTAGAATATGACATGCACAATTTCAGGCCAATTGGTACAAGACAACCTAAGATATAACGCATTTCCCAAAGGTTATCAAGGCAATATATTTACTGATATATAATGCGTTACCTTCTCTATATAAAGACCAATGTGGTTTCAGCGGCATCCGTCATTAATTCCAGACAAATGCCGCGCACCGTTTACCGGCTTTCTTTATAACATTATCAGCTGTGACGATAATTTCCTACATGTCATATTTGTCACCCATCATTTTTGACCTAAGACGACTTATAGGGGCATATACATGTATAAGCAATAAAGATTGTTCATTAGCAGCTTACAATATACATGTACGTAGGAAATTGATACATATTGGTATACATTGATCACATGGCCA
Organism: Siphonodentalium dalli; assembly: GCA_032622095.1. NCBI lineage: Eukaryota > Metazoa > Mollusca > Scaphopoda > Gadilida > Siphonodentaliidae > Siphonodentalium > Siphonodentalium dalli. The sequence goes on along the minus strand of CP136065.1, from coordinate 175,676,762 downwards.
GGGGAATGTCATGGGATAGGCACCTTTGAATTCAGATGACTTAACCCTTTCAGTGACAAGTTCGATTTTTGTATCAACCCATATTTCCTTGATCATTTTTCAAATTTATTGATTATAATAATGTTGTCTAAGAGCTCTTTCCATCAATGTATCACATTATTATAATCAATAAATTTGAAAAATGATCAAGGAAATATGGGTTGATACAAAAATCGGACTTGGCACTGAAAGGGTTAAAGAGGGACTAATAAATTCCATGATTATAATAAGAGCGTTTAATTATTATCAGCTCAGAAAATATGTGGGAAAATTGGTGAATAGAAGTATACATGACAATCAAATTTATTGATTATAATAATGTTGTCTAAGAGCTCTTTCCATCAATGTATCACATTATTATAATCAATAAATTTGAAAAATGATCAAGGAAATATGGGTTGATACAAAAATCGGATTTGGCACTGAAAGGGTTAAAGAGGGACTAATAAATTCCATGATTATAATAAGAGCGTTTAATTATTATCAGCTCAGAAAATATGTGGGAAAATTGGTGAATAGAAGTAACTATATGACACGGCAAATATCATGGGATAGGTGCTGCATGGTGTCCTCAAATGGCTTACAGATCGAGGCACTACTAATTAGCAATAAAACTTGTTTATTATTGACTTAAACTAATTCTTCACACAATGTTCCTGCATGTAATGTTTATCACCCATCATTTTTGATGTGCAAACCCTTAATATAAAGTATAGTTCCAACTTTTGACTGAATCACAATAAAATCATTGCTCGATCTGCTTATATGGAGTATTGGACCATGAGAACCGACTAATATTGAGATATTGTGACATTTTTTAACTTACTGAATGCACTACAACTCCATGCATACCAGCGGATTTACAGTAAACACTGTGTCCCTAGGGGAGATTCTCGCTGCAGACCAATGTTTTACCAGTCAATATTTAGATGTCAACACTCGCCTTTAATGTGAATGGGAACAACAAACAGAAACTTGGGAAGATACAGAGATTTAGATAAGAGCTAGGTGTGTCGACCAATAGTAGAATTAAGTGTTTGAAGGTCTCGATAAGATGATGTCACATCCATGAGAAGGTTACAAAAAATGTCATTATATCACTTTGGGCATTCTTCTCAGGCCTCAGAATAAGGTGCCTGTCATTTGCTGAACGAGATCCCCAGAGGGTGAAATCCTGCACAGCGACTAGCATCACCAAACTCACCCTCTTGGGACCTCATTCTGCAGTGCCTCATCTGCTATGGGAGACATAGGCTCAGATTGAAGTTTCCAAATAGTGAATATTGTGATGTGCTCCCATTGGGAACCTCGATTATGCAATGTGTCGTCTGCCAATTTGGGGATATAAAGAAATTAAACTAAAAAAGAAGTACTCGTAGAATCTATGTGCAAGAATGCAGCAAGGAAATTGCGGTAATAAATATAACCTTGAGCATTGTAGACCCCATTAGGTTAGTCATATTAGTAGTGAAAGAGTTAACCCTTTAACTCTTTCAGTGCCATGGGGCCGATCTTATCGGCCCTAATTTACGGTCTGTAGATTGCCGGGCCGATAAAATCGGCCCTAAAAAAATATTTAAACAAAAACAAAAAATTGGTTTGTATGCTTAAGCATGCTATAGCGAATTTAAAAACAAACTGGATAAATCCGTAGGGGCATGTTATAACTCAAAACTATCACCAAGTATTCATAGTAATAATTTTGATGCCCATGAAAAACCTAAGATTCCCTGGCACTAAACCTACAAAATAAGCCTGGCACTAAAAGAGTTAATGACGGGAGCTGCGTTCTCTTATATATCTGAGTCTCCCATAGGGGAGCCTCACATATATAAGAGAATATACTAGCTTACATGGTCAAGGTAAATTATGCATTCTATTATATATGTGAGTCGCCCTATGTGAGACTCACATATATAAGAGAATTCTTTGACACAGGGCTTTCACAACATTTCAAGAAGCTCCAGTCATGAAAGTGTTAAGCAGCTTTTTAGGCTGTACTGTATTAAGATCACAATTGGCTTATGGCTATGTACTATTAATTGTACCACTTGTGATAATTTTTTATTGCTTGATCATTGATCTGAGCTCTATTATAGGGTTAGAAGTACTAGTATATAGTGACGCTTAGAATGCATGAAATGGCCAATTATTCACCTATGTACCCAGGGTTTATGCACCATATCATTCTTATTGTGTCAGGGACAGCCTGCCTTTAGGGACACTTATATACAACACAAATTTAATGTGACAGCAATTTGCTCATTAGTAATCTTAGTATACCAATAGTCATGCCTCAAAATATGGTGCTGGTCATTTGCAGAATGAGGTCCCAGAGGGTGAATTTAGTGACGCTTACCAGAAAAGCGGGCTGGCATCACTAAATTCATCGTCTAGCGACGAAATTCTGCATGGCCTCATCCGATGCTATGGAGACCTAGATACAGATTTAAGTTCCCAGATGATGAATACATGTATGGTAACTGTGCGCCGATTGGGCAACTCGATGCATTGTGTCGTTGGCTAAATTGGGGATATCGAGAAACTAAACTAAAACAGAAAAAGAATCTTTCTTTTTAAGTTTATAAAGAAACTAAAACACTTGTTAATTTGATAATAAAGATACTTTCCAGAGGAGATGAGGCCTAAGCAGAATGGGGTCCCCAGAACGCGAATTTAGTTATGCTAGCCTGCTATGCGGGCTATATATATATAAAGTTTTTCATCTCTCTACTTTTTTACACCATAGATTCAGAGCTATCAAAATAAATTTTAATCAAAGAAAAAAATCAGCAGAAGTTCTTTAGCTCAATTTTTCTTTCAAGTTGTTTTCTACACATTTTCTTATCAAACTTAAATCCCATTTATAGTAACTAAAATATCAAAGAGTTAAGTTAAGGTTTGAGTTTACCCGATACAAGGGTGCAGCATAAATAAAGAACATAACTTGCATCAGAATTTCAAATCCTTTATCAAATTCATTTTGGATAGTGCATAATAACATTTCAATGGAGCATCCAACTCTCATGAAATATATCCTTGCGCCGTGCGCAACTCATTTGATAAAAGATTCTCGATTAAGACACAAATTGTGTTACTTCTAATTACTACACATTAATTTTTATCAATATCGGCTTCGTTTTAACGATATGCTGAAAACATTTTAAAATTTACTTTTGAAGAACATCAACCAGAACAATGAATTTGATCCCATCAATGATCATGGACGCATCACTTTGTAATTTTAAATAACCAATAAGCAAATAGGTGTCAGTTGGCCCAAATACATTTCTTAGGCATTATATAAAGGGAATATTGTTTTTTTAATTGGCATGTCATGCCTTGTTAAAACTGCACCCTGGGGCAGTCAAATTATAAAGAAAGATTTTGACTAGTTTAATACTAATCTGTATTTGATAACACCCTATGGTATAATAATTACAACTGAATCAAATGTTAGATTGTTGACATCCTCTATTAGTTTTATAGTAAACAGACTAGAATATTTCAGAATGTACCAGTTGTTCAGTAATGCTCGAATTAATTGCTCATTCTGAATATGGGCACCATAAAACCCTGAGAGCTTTCCGATGAATGGCAACAAGCCATATTTCCGACTAAATCCTGAAAAGTTACCCATAATTCTGCTGTGGTTAAGGAGTCGATTAATTAGAGCATTATACTGTATTTACCATTAGAAACTGCTTATTCTTTTTGAGCATCCAGTCAGATCCAGTCAGGAAAAAGAAAATATTATTCAGCTAGATTCCACATTGGTTTTCGGGACCATTTAAAAAAAAAAAAATATTTTTATATAACAATTTTTTTAAGTTTCCTGATCCCCATGGCTACAAATATTCAAATCAACTCCTGATAATTTATAATTACAATAAATCTGAGGAATTTATTAAATTTAAACTATCCTGATGAATCTTCTATTTCGACCCAAGAGAAATTTGCATGGCTTTGGGAAAAATGACAAAAAAGAAATTTAGTTCTGACGTCTATCGGTAAGTGTATCTACACACCAGCACACTACAGATCTCTGTGCAAATACCGGAAGGTGTAGCTAATCGTGACACCTGTGGCCAATGCAAATGAAATGTCTAAGTTCTTTGATGTGTCATCTGAACCATGCCCTCAAATGTTAAAAGGACACTTAAAGGCACGGATGGCCTTCACGGTGGGTATGCTGTTAAAATAGTCACACTCGTTAAAACTGCCATAATCAGAAAGAATATTAAAATTTGGACATATTTTGTTCTTATACCAATTATAAATATCGTGTAAATAGTATGTTATTTTCAAGTTTGGATGCTGTGTTATGTAAACAAAAGCCAGGTTCTGTAACATTTTTGGCTTTTGTTTACATAACAAAGTGTACAAACTTGACAATAACAGACTATTTATACAATATTTAAGGTTGGTATAAGAACAAGGTCTGTCTATATTTTAATATCCTTTGTTTATGGCAGTTTTAACAGTTGTGACTATTTGAACAGCATACCAAGTGTGAAGGCCATCCATGTCTTTAATAGATGATGCATACTAGTATGTGCTAAAATTCAATATCAAACCTCTTAGGACCACAATCATGTTCTGACTCCAAGGAAATGCCCCTGGATATGGTGCCTTTGGTATTTGGTACCTGGGTGTCATATTGGCTTCCCAGTAGGAACCTGGTTCACACTATATAGATACATGTATATGTATAGTAGGAGCTTGCAAAGCAGCCTGCCCATATCAGCCTAATTGCAAAGTTTTCGAAAGAAGCTAGTCACATAGGCCTACACAGTAGAGAATCTTATGTAACAAATGTATGCAGCTTTTTTTGTTGGGTTCCCAAAATGCCATATACATGTATACATCTACCCTCTTATTCTATTCTTTATTCGCTGCTGATATAAAGAGGAAACAAAGAATTCCAATTCACTCATTGGTTTAAATAGATCTTTAATAAGTGTAATTTAGGGCCCTGCAAATTGGCACTTTTCTGCAGATTCACATTTGATATCGAATCGGGAGGCCGATGTCAATATCAAATCTAATCTCGATTCGAATCGGCTAGCTGCCAGTGCATAATATATGTTCCTCAATGTTGGTCTCAAGTTTGTTCCTGTAAGGCCTCGAGAAATGTCAGTAGAACATCATACCAGTACCGGTATGTGCGACTCTCCAGTTGTGTAATTAAAAAAAATTCAAGCCCGAGTTTAGTGTGCCTGTTATTAGCAGAATGAGGTTCCCAGAGGGTGAATTTAGTCACACTATCCCACATAGCAGGCTAGCATCGCTAAATTCACCCTCTGGGGTCCTCATTCTGCTTAGGCCTCATCTTCTCTGGAAAGTTTCTTTATTATCAAATTTCTATAGAAACTTCTTCAAACAGCTTCTATTTCATTTTTAGTTTAGTTTCTCTATATCCTCAAATTGGCAGACGGACACATATTGCATAATCTAGGTTCCCAATGGGTGTACATCACAATATTCACCAATTGGGAACTTCTATCGGAGTCTATGGCTCCCATAGCAGATAAGGCCATGCAGGATGAGGTCCTCAGAGGGTGAATTTGGTGATGCTAGCCTGCTATGCGGGATAGCATCAATAAATCACCCTCTGGTAGTTAAACTAAAATTTGTCAGAGTACATGTATATTCATGCACAGAATAATTATGTAAATTGCTGTTCACTGCCGATGCCCATTCAATTACATGCAAAAAGTACGAGATAATTAACTCGTAGTCGGCAGTGAACATGTTAATGATATAATCTTGATGTGAGTTATTATTAATATGGTCAGATTTTGGTGTAATTGTGTGACACTATAACTAGCAATATATTCACATGTACACACACAATCGCATGCAGCTTACAAAACAGACATAAACCCATCCTGATAATACAATTAACCAGTTACCGATTGATCATGAAATGCTACAGTAATGCCCTAAATAATTGAATCCTTAACCACAGCAGAACTATGGGTAATTTTTCAGGATTTAGTCAGAAATATGGCTTGTTGCCATTCATCGGAAAGCTCTCACTGTGGTTAAGGAGTCGATTATTTAGGGCATTACTGTAGGTCCTTTTGGACAGTTCATCTCTTAATTATTCATTTTTAAACCAGCCTCTGACAATAGGCCATGCATGGTGACAGATATCGCAGATGCATGACTTCCATTTCATAATCACCTTGTGCAAAATTGGCAACAATATGTCAATGATGAGTTAAATTTGATATTCAAAAATATTTGAATTGGGAGTCCGATTCGGTGTTGACACCGACTCACACCGGCGATATCGACATCAAATCGAATATTTGCAGTGTAATTGCAATACTCTATTTTCAAACTTATTAGTTTAACATATATCTACAATTGAATGCAAGGGAACTATAATATACACAAATGCGAGTATATCTTGAGTTATCAAAGGGTTATGTATAAATGCTTTATAATATCAACCAATTATCGCAAATTATTTATATTATGCACCAAAACCTAATAAGATAAAGGAACGAATCTGTCAAATTAAAGTGACACTCAACCATGACATAAGACAGCATCTTTTGCTCATATTAAATGCAGCTGAAATTAAATATCGTTTTAGATTTAAAAAAAAAACATTTCAGATTTATAGGGCACTTAGGTAAATCACTTTTTTTCCCAAAAGAACAGTGGAGTATTCTTAACACATTAAGAGGTCAATTAAGTTGAGTCTAGACACCAATTATTTTGTGACACAACTACAGTAATGCCCAAAATAATCGACTAAATCCTGAAAAGTTACCCATAACTCTGATGTGGTTAAGGAGTCGATTATTTAGGGCATTACTGTAAGAATGATATAATTATTCAAATATCCCACATACCAGTATGATTTTTGATACAAATCATTGGATGAGTTACCACAGATTAGAATGACATGCATCTTAAATTATTTCAGTGCATATCAAACAGTTTTTCTAAAACTTAGTAATTGCTAAGATGCAGCATCTACATGTATGTACATCTCAACCTTTCTGATAGAAAATATACAGTACATTTATGTTAACTATTTAAATAAAGAATCATAAAAAAACGTGGCTGTTTGAAACCTCAAAATATGTAACTAGTAATGTTTGCTTTTGTCACTATCCTTATTGGTTTTCGGAATCAAATTAGGTACGAATATATAACAAATATTTTAAACAGACTTTATATGAGTTGGAAAGACTTATTGGGAGTCATAGAAATTACCCCTTCGGTGAAATAAAGACGTCTTTTTTTTTACTCCAGTTGATTAACCATGGCATTAGCATGCAATATTATAACGAAGGGGCCATAGCGATGAGTTTGATTGGAAAAATTGTGTAGGTATATTTGAATACCCCCCCCCTCCTAAATTACAGTACATATTTTTGCATATGGCCAGTGTTGTCTTACAAGTGTATAAGTGTACCAACATGAATTATCATTTGTGAAGGCATCAATGACCATTGAGTTGGCCAACTTCAGTGTTAAATACAGATACATCAGAACCTTTCAGATGCCAAACAGCACACTATAAGAATTGATCACATTCCACACACAGCATGTATACTGTAATACACTGGTACTAGTAGGTCTGTTTATTGATTGACCCATACTTTAGAACCTTGAATTGGGAGATGTGTTATTATCAGGATTTGGACCTGCAATAGGTTGTTGTTTTTTAGTGATTAATTATTAAAGACATGATTATGCCTCCCTAAAGGTACAGTCTATAGTAGTGAGTAGAGATATTTATTGTCATATCATTAGAATAGGTGAAACAATGGAGAATGATTTGTTGTTGAATAGCAATGATCAACTGTTCCCAGAGTGTTTCACTCTGAACATCCAAAACATTCCTCCTTTTCTGCAACCCTCTACTTTCTAGAATAATAAACATGTATTCACCTTTACTAAGCATTCATGTACATGCATTTTCACTTGGTTTATTGGGGTATGTCATATTACAACAGGTTATACAGGTGGAGGCAGGCCCACCAAGATGGTTATGTCCATGCTCTGCACATAGAAACCACTGACCCATGGAAACAATTTAACCTCTTCGCTGCTAAATGACATTATGATGTCGTGTTCTGGGCTGTTATATCAGGAATATCACAAGAACCATAAAACTGACTCAGTTGAAAGGCTATTATCATTCACAATCATGGAACATCATACAGTACACTGTTTGAAACCTTGAGATACAGTTATTATAATGAACAAATCTCTAAGTTCCAGTTATGTATAATGGCCTACTGCTAGTGTGCTGAAGTGGGTCCGTAGTACATGTACCTACGGACCATACAGCACACAGCGTGCACTTTTACATCTGTAATAGTTACGGATGTCATAGCAGCGAAGAGGTTAACTGACAACTTGCCCAGATACATGAATCAGGTTACTACCCCTGTACAGTAATGCCCTAAATAATCGACTCCTTAACCGCAGCAGAATTATGGGTAACATTTCAGGATTTAGTTGGAAATATGGCTTGTTGCCATTCATGAATGCAACAAGCCATATTTCCAATTAAATCCTGAAAAGTTACCCATAATTCTGCTGTGGTTAAGGAGTCGATTACTTTGGGCATTACTGTATGTAAATCACAAATCAGCGCTTATCTGGATTTGAATCAGCTTCACAATGGATAGGATGCACCATAACTTTATCAACTTTAGTCACCAGCTGCCCCATGCATGTATGGTATTATACTGATACAAAAAACTTCACTACTTGAAACCAATTTGTGCTATTTTTCAAGTCCAGTCATAATCGTTGATTGATAGAAACCCTTATGTGCTTCTTCATACAGAGGAAACACCCAGATTAAATGTGTATAGTGGGCAGGTATTCTGTAATATCATTAGCAGTAATTAAATGCATGGTTGCAAACAGCAGTTGTTCCTGGTGCAATCTATTTCACATCTAATGATTATCATGCACAAAGGAAGTTTGTTGCAATATAAGTGTTTATTTAGTGTGCACTATATATAAAGACTACTACTTTAGATACTAGTAGCTGTCCACATACCTGCTTTTAAATGAAGAATTATATAATAACAAAAATTATTTGTGATGTTATTTTATTTAAATTTAAACCTTTCCTAACTAAATTGGCGAGTACATGTAGTTCCCTTAGGAAATGTTCAGATAATAAGTTCAACAAACGTTTTTGGTAGGCTTTACATTTAAAAACTTGTCTATAGGAGTACAGTGATGCTCTAAATAATCGACTCCTTAACCACAGCATAATTATGGGTAACTTTTCAGGATTTAGTCAGAAATATGGCTTGTTGCCATTCATCGGAAAGCTCTCGCCGAGAGCTTTCCGATGAATGGCAACAAGCAATAATTCTGCTGTGGTTAAGAGGTCGATTAATTAGAGCATTACTGTACACTGAATGATTTGTTCCGCTACTGTAATAAGATTTTGACAAACAGCATTGAGCTGTCTGTTAAATTCATTATCTGAACAAAAATGAATGAGAATCCATAAGGTGCTTCTCTGCCTGACATCTGCTTATATTATCAGATATGGGACTGGAACCATACTCACATGCAATATTTGTAATTTCTATGTTACATGGGATAAAGTGTAACGTGTCGATAAAACCTCAAGATATATCAGTACATTATGTCGAAGAAAGGATATCGGTCGTTACATAACATGGTGAGGTTGATTTTATTAGCAAACATAGCCTTCAGTCTACGGGCAACTAAAAACAGTATAGATACATGTATCTTCCTTTTCCTCACAATAGGAAGCCAGACCAATCTCATGCAATCCCAATCACCACTGACGTAATTTAATTGAAAACAGATCACCCCAAATATTATTGGTAAACAATGAGTTTAAATAAAATTCAATACCATTATTTCTATTAAATAATTGCATTCACCAAATTAGTCATCCAATCAGTATATTATAAACCTTCTGTCTGCTATAATTGATATAATATCGAGTATGAATGTACATGTAAATGTCACGCTGTGTGCTATATATATGGTCTGTACTGAGCCTACTTTAGCACACTAGCAGTTGGCCATCATTCATAAAGGGAACTGAAAAATTAGAGGCACTGAACCAGTGGTAGTGTACTAGTATCTTGACAGTGTACAGTAATGCCCTAATTAATCGACTTCTTAACCACAGCAGAATTATGGGTAACTTTTCAGGATTTAGTCGGAAATGGCCATATTTCTGACTAAATCCTGAAAAGTTACCCAAATTATGCTGTGGTTAAAGAGTCGATTATTTAGGGCATTACTGTATGTTGTCCAGAGTCTTAAGAGTAGAGTCAGTTTCCTGTTACATTTTTCCACTGCTATAACAACAACGGTAGATAGTACACAACATCATGACATAATTTACATGTAGCAATGAAGAGGTTAAACAGTTCATGTAATATCCCATATTCTCATGTGCATATACATATGCATTGAGTAGACAAGATTCATGATGCAGCTGCAGATGCCAAAGAAATGGTGTAAAGACTCAAGCTCATATAAAAGAAATAATAAAATACTTCAGATAAAAATGAATTCACATGGAAATACTTGAACACTGGCCCACCAGACTGATTACTACCAGTAGGAATCCAAGTGTGTTTATTTGCCAACAAATTTTGCAGGGCAGTCAGAAGGAAGTGGTAAGTAAGTTAATAAGATAAGTAGGTTGAGTAGTTGAAATTATTGGGTTGAGAAATTAACTAATAAAGAAGCTCTTGATTATTTAATAAGCAGACCAATTTTATTTCCTGCGATAAATCCACTCTACAGTATTTTGCAACATAAAAAACTCAAATAATCAAATGCAAGGATTTACAAAATATTAAGAGCTGTTATAAACTCAGGTGTCCTTTTGCAATAAATTCATTGTTGTTAAGTTTTGAATTCAAATACCAGGGATGTGTGAATTCAATGCATGCACATTTAAAACAGAGCGAAAAATAATATTATTGTGCAAATTGAAAGCCACAAATTGTGTCTGAGCTCCTAATTATACATGCGTTATGTCAATTAAATTTCAGCAAAGATTTGAAGCAACAATACAAAGTTAAAGGGTACTCTACACTAAATCTGACCATTTATGAGACCATCTTCTTTTATACTCAACAGAATGTATGCAACAAATGAATGAATTTAAGCAATTGATTAGTGCAAAATACACCTGTGTGCTCAATGAACGATGAAAACAACATGGTAATTATAATGAAAATGAATTTATGACTCCAGTCATAAATTCATTTTCATTATAGTTACCATGTTGTTTGTATCATTCACACCGTAAATGAGCGTATTTTGCACTCATCCATGGCTCAAATTCATTCATTTATTTCATATATTCTGTTGAGTATAAAAGGAGATGGTACCTTAAATGGCCAGATTTAGTGTATAGTACCCCTCTAACAATTTGAAAATATAATTCAAAATTAAATTAAATTAGGTTCTATGATATGAGTTTCTTTTGTGTGAAACATCCAGTACTCTGCAGTATACACTACACTGAGCAAATCTGTATCAAAACTAATCCAATACCGGTAAGCTTAATGTGATCCAAAAGTGGAAGTTTGGTGCAGAGTGATAGGAGAAAATATGAGCCCTTTATCTAGTTCAAACTAGCAATTTTTTATCACTTGTTACAGGTTGTATGGCCATTATACATGTAGGTCACAGAATGGCCAAATCTTGAAAAATGTATCAATTGTAGATGATAACAAAATTAACAGTTGGTTTTGTGCTATAAATTAGTATACATGAAACATGAGTTTGGACACAATTTTTGGCTTTAAATATAAATCAGCAAATCAAATTGGTCTGGCCTAAGCAGATATATGTATTTTATTCAGCTTGCAACTAATGCGAGAAAGAAGAAATATAAGACTGGTACCCTTCTTTGTAACTGGGCATCAATTCACCATTACGAGAATGCTTAAGAAGTCGACTTCGTTTAGGAGTGCTGAAATAAGATATGTTATTCTATAGCTAGAATACTAAATATACTTTGTGTATTTTTAGTGAGTGTGAGACAGCTAAATATAGAGCAGCCTGACAAAAGCACAGACTGAGTATATCTTACACTGAGTCTGTAATACAGTAATGCCCTAAATAATCGACTCCTTAACCACAGAAGAATTATGGGTAATTTTTCAGGATTTAGTCGGAAATATGGCTTGTTGCCATTCATCGCAAAGCTCTCACTCAGAGCTTTCCGATGAATAGCAACAAGCCATATTTCCAACATATATATTTCCTGAAAAATTACCCGTAATTCTGCTGTGGTTAAGGATTCGATTATTTAGTGCATCACTGTATCTGACATCTGATTTCATTTACCCATACATGTACAGCTGTTTAGCCAAATAGTATATGACATAGATCTCTGAAGTCTTGGGTCAATCAGATTTCTTTTGATACATGAACATTCCTATAAATGTACCTACGGGTACAATGTATGCAGTCCACCAGTCTGGAATAAATTACCTACATATTGACAGCAAAATATAATTAATAATCCAAAGAAATACAGACAGAAGAGTTTGATTATTTTAATTTTAGTCAATTGATGTGATAGAAAAAAACAAGCCATCAGATGACAATGCCAAACATGTCAAAACAATTGCCTAATGCATAAAGTAAAGCTAAAAATAATGTCATATATGGTGTGAAACCTCCAAAATATCAGGCAATGAAATCAGATGCTATTTATTCCAGACATTATATAGGACATACCCTGTACATACTATGGTAAGTCTGTGCTTTAGCCAGCCTGCAGTAACTGCTTTGAAGAGAAACAGCACAAAATAACTGTGGTACAGCCTAGATTAATAAAAGCTCATTTAAAACTTAAAAGGACAACAGACCCCATTTGCACTTATAAAGTAGCTGCACACTTTAAGAATTGCACATATGCTCTAAATCTCCTAATTGTCAGTTTAAAATTTACAATTCAAGTATTTTCTTAACTCAGCTTTCTACTGTAAGTTAAACTTGCACGTAAAACGACTACAGGTAGATTCAACATACATAGGAATGCCAAATTTGGAACTTCTTGCAATATTGATAGAAGGCAAAAATTTAGATGGTGACAATGACTTACATGTGATCAATTATCTAGAAGCTTACTGTTATAAACTATACATTTGTTTTATTGACGATCTATACAGTAAATCTGAGTGGAATCACAACGACAGCCTAGATACTCACGTGATCAACACCATGTTCATATATCCAACTCTGGAACTGTATATACCAGTATATACATGTACCGGTATGTATTATACAATCCCCCAGTTCAGTCAGAACAAATGGTTCAGTTTAGCTATGAAGACTACCATTATGATAATTGTACCGGTATATGTACCAGTAAATATTGTTTTAGAGAAGACTGCTGTAGACCATTGGATCAAAATGAACATGGTACCCTCACAGACTCACAATGAGTGAGACAGGTACATGTACATTACAATTATGATCAAATGATAAGCATTTACACCCCAGATAAATGTAAGAAAAAGACAGCCATTCCATGAATAAATGAAGATGTCAAAAATGACATGCAAACTCAACAAAATTCAAAGGCAAAAAAGGTTCGTTGTATATTTCATAGCAAATGATTAAATAACATACATTTATTACCCCCATTTTCAATTGGGTTTTTTTATTACTTCAAAATCAAAATCCACTTTGTGTACATTAGTGCACATGTACATGTATGTTCACTTTCATCTATTACTATTCATAGTCTTAACTTCTTAACTTTTATATACCCTTTAAAAAGCCTGAGGGTAAAAATTATCTTGACTATCACAAAAAGTGACACAAGTAGATTAGATAGCTGTATCCCAAATGGTGTGTCTAATTGCATAGCCATCAATCAAAAAGGTTGCGATTACTCCTATATGAAGATTTGGTGATCATTCAAGGAATTTATCAATGATGGGTGAAATAGCAAGTCAACTGGAATGCATACCAATGCAAATTGCCTGCTTATCCAGTTGTAAGATTTGTGCCTTAAATGTAAATTGAGACACTGAACAAAGAAGAGGCCAATCTTGATAAACTGAGAGATAATTTTAAAATCAATAATTAGATTGCAGATACCTTTGTTTTTTTCTTGAGAGTATTACATACCGTATACTGGTATATGTAGTTGCAAATAGATTATTTGTGTCACTTTATTAGGTCATGTCATTATATAATATCAGCAAAATCAATTGCAATTTTTTCCTGGTGTATTAATTTACAGACTCAATGCTATGTAAACTATAAAAATTCATTATTTTTGCAACCATTTGCTGAAATATTCAGTCACCTGTGCGATAAATATTCAGTCACCCTAGCGATCACATAGTTGAAGCAAAATGATTAGGCTATGTACACTAAGTTGACCTAATGGTATCATATTATGTTACCGTATGTTGAATTTCTTTATGAAGTGATGTGAATACTCTTTTATGAACAGGAGGCAGATTGAAAATGATAAAAAAATAAAATCTTTTGTGTGAAGTGAGTCCATACGGTGGCCAAGGGGCACATGATTTTGCGTCCATACTTAATATAGACAATGTCTTTAACCGAACAAGTTTATTTCTAGACACTAATGGCTGATTGTTAATCAATTTAGAATAATCCACAAAAGCATAATTACAGAAGCCCATCTACTGAAGAAAATGAACATCGCAAACATATATAAAAAGATCCACTACTATTTAAATGTTCTCATTCGTATGCATAGATCAGGCTGTACTGAATATTTTTAATGTTTTCGTCATATGCTCTTGTCCCAAATTCTGCTTGTAAGAGACAATATGATTGATCACAATGCCATGTTCTAACCACCATGCCATCAGTCAGGCAAAAAATCTGGGCTGTTAATCGGTTCCACAGAACATTGAAGGACATGAAAGTCAGGTACACAGATGACTTGAGTACTGGGTAGCTGCGCCCAATCATGGTGTTTTAAGGAGTTGTTTTGACATCACTTGACTCACACGCAAAACTTAAGATTACAGGTCTAATATTTTTAGAGTTAAAACAATCTGACAGAATCAAAAATACAAGTAGACTCGATATCTGGATGTCATTTCGAACACACATTTTTTACTTCAGCTTCAAAATCAACTGCTGATCTAATTTTCGCTGACATTTAGCATACTGGTATGTGGCCACAATTATATACTGCAGGTAAATGTTGACAGTCAAAGAAAAACAAATCTCACCTGTTTATAGACCAATTGTGTTGAAACTGTCACCGCAATATTCAGTGTGACCTGATTCAACTAGCAATAAAGTAAATTTAACCAGTAGCAGATCCTGAATGAAGCGAGAACTAATGCTATCTATGAAGCAAGCACATGTTTAATGAAATGGTACTCACTATTTCTGCCGACTGCCGTCTGATTCGTTGTCACCAAAATCTTCAAAGTTTTCTTCGTCTGTTACACTTAATTTACTACAACAAATATAAAGAGGATGATTTGATACTAAATAATTTCTCAGATAAGCATTCTACCCCAACATTTGAATGTTAACTCATGACTGGAGCTTCTTAAAATTTTGTGAAAACCCTGTGCCAATGCATTCACTTTTATATGCAAGTCTCCCATGTAGGGAGCCTTATATATAAGAGAATAGATTGGC
This sequence comes from Siphonodentalium dalli, assembly GCA_032622095.1. Taxonomy (NCBI): domain Eukaryota; kingdom Metazoa; phylum Mollusca; class Scaphopoda; order Gadilida; family Siphonodentaliidae; genus Siphonodentalium; species Siphonodentalium dalli. The sequence continues at coordinate 175,661,069 of CP136065.1, read as the reverse complement.
TTAACAATATTCACATTGTACCTTAACTTTGTAAGCAATTGAACTCTCTTATATGTGTGAGGATCCCTATGGTAGACTCGGATATATAAGAGAATGCACTGGCACAAAATCTTTAAAGCTTTAAATCTTTAAAGTGCAGATCCTGTCATGGGGCACCTAAATGTCCCCTTGCCCCGCCGCGCAGACAACCAGACTGTTGATAAAAAACAACAGGCATAAAACAAAAGTGAATTTAAAAATTAAATGAAACTCAATTTAAGTGTGTTGATGAAATCATGATACATGTATATACACATAATTAAGTACTACTATGTGTGAAAATTATTGACATTGATATCAGAACAAACAACATTTTTGCCTCTTTCATAATAAGCAAAACTACTAGAACAACCTTGACACTATTAAAAACTCTGGATAATAATGTTAACTTTCTTTCAATTGAATTATATATTTCTGATACGATATAATCTTGACAATTAGAAAATTTAAATTAATTTAATCATTAACATAAAATATATTTGTTTTCTCGATGAAAACAGACCTTAGCACAGGATTATATCACATTACGCCCGTTACACATACTTGGGAGGTGTACCAGTAGTGAGTGTAACCCAGCATAATTATGCCTGATCATTGCATTCATAGCCCAGGTTTATAGCAGAGCCTAGCATAGCCCATCATGATGAATGGAATCACAAATACAGTTAAAAGTGAGTTGAAACAAATTTAAAAAATTTTAAAGTGCCAGAATGGAATCTTAGAAAAGTTAGATACTCAGAGCTATATGTTTGGAATTTGTCACTATCCGTAGAATAAATCTACTCTTAACCCTTCCATGACTGGAGCTTCCTGAAATTTCACGAAAACATTGAGCCAATACATTCTCTTAAATATGGGAGCCTTGCATATATAAGAGAATACAATGGCCTAACAATATTTATCTTACCCTTTTAAGCCATGGCATTCTCTTATAAATGCGAGATTCCCTTTGGGAGACTCACATATTTAAGAGAATGCACTGGCACAGGATCTTTAATTTGCACCTGCGCAGCTCCCGTCATGAAAGGGTTAAAACTACTGAGCCTTCTAATTCCAGCAATTGAGAATAGATGAATATCCAATCACAAATTCTGAATCAGCTCCTGATCATGACCAGCCAATTGACGACACAACAAACTTAGCCGGGTCCAAAAAAACTTCTCGATCCAGTATGTTTATTGCACAATTTTGTCAGTGTACTGTATTGGTATGCTACTCACCTATTCTCATTAAATTCTGAGGCGTTCCCACTTATGGCACTGTCGTCATCGGATATATTTCGGATGTCTATCAGTGGAACGTTGTTATCTCGAGTTGGTGTTGTTTGGTCATCACTATTCAAAAAGTCATACTCACAAAATGTTGATGGACTACCATCAGAATCCTGCAAAAAAAAAAAGAGGGAAAAAAAATTAATTAAATAAATTACCACATGGAATATCTTTCAAATATCTGATAACTTTATGAAAATGGTAATCCCTAAACATGCAATCTTAGTTCCTTCAAAGATGAGTGGTTCAATATATTAAATGATATAAACCCACATAGGGGGCTGTAGCTATAGTCTAATTCTGGAAAAAATAAATCTTCAAAATTAGTTTACCGGTACCAAAACTTCACCAAATAAGACTCAAAATCCAAAGAGTGTACATTTATTGCATGAAGAGGTTCTGGAGTATATCCACTATTGAATCACAGTAATTAAGTCCTCAAATAGGGCTTCATGCACATGGAAGATCCCTGTATACTGCCGGTTATTAAAGACATATTGAGGACTTATTTCATTGAATAAAATCAATATGTTAGTATCCAAACATTATCCCCATTGGAAGAATGTAGCAATATACTAAGATTGTCGAAAATTTCAACCACATCGACTGTACCATTTCAGAGAACACAACGGTTGAACTATGCACAAATGTAAATATTTACTAATTTATTCGGGACGCATTATTGGACATAAACTTTATGGCAATGATTGCGCGAATAATAGTCATTGCGTGTAATTTGTTTATAATATTGATGCTGTTTTCTGGCTATCTGGTTATAAAATTTATGAAAATAACTTATTTTGGCTTTATTAATTGTTATTCCGTTCGAAACACCTGATCTGAGTGTTTCACATCACTTTAAGACAAAATTTTTCAATACTCACCGCTTTGAGGGTTCCACCATTCGTGATATAGAGTGGATCAAAATCTGATAGGTCAATTTTATTGTTAGGTGATGCTGGTGGCGTAAACTCTGGAAATCAGAAGAAATCAGAACAATAAAGTCAAGATACATGTAGCATGTAACAAACTAACAATTACCTCACCAGTCACCTGACCAACTTTAAAGAAATGAGCAAGCAATCATTTGTGGCATGTAAGCAAAATAGTTTAGTACAGTAATGCCCTGAATAATTGACTCCTTATTTAGGGCATTACTGTAGCGTAAATCAACTGAAGAAGGTCTAATTCCGAAAAAACTTTTGAAGACTTATTCTGAAAAATTTAGTTTCTCAACTTTCTGAACACCTTGATACAGTGGTACTAATACATGATGTAAATAAAACAATTTCAAATCAAGTTAAATTTCTTCACATGCTGCTATACTGATTAATTCCTACTAGAATTTTACAGTATATTTGGTATGGTACATACCTGTACAACAGTACATGTGCATGCAAAGTTTTGTAATGTGTATTCCTCATTAAGAATGGCTACTTCAATATAAGGCCAAAGAAAAATAAATATCTGGTTTGGGTTATATGTCAGAAAAAAAAGGGCCGGTAGGTAGGCTTGACATTTTATTTTTTTTAATTATATTATTTTATTTTTACATAGTGTTATGGATTTTCATATCTTGTGCAAGATCTCGATAATGATAACAACTCATTTTGAGACATTGAACATATTTTTTTTTTTTAATTTATAAAACATTTCAGAAAATATTTTGAACATCACGAAAAAAACTTTAGGGCAGGGGGTTTAAAATAGGGTAAGTATAGGGAAACCCAAACCACAAGTATTATTTTCTTTGGCCTAACAATATAAATTAAATTTGCCAGCTGCATTTTATTTTGTACCTGTTTTATTAATAGTTGAGGTACTGAAACTGCTTCTATTTTTAAAAGCACTTGTAATGTAGAGTTGTTACTTGTAACCATGTGTCCAGTAATTCCAGAAAGTGACAGAACGCAATAACAGAGTAAATCTTTAAACACATATATTTCCACTTCTTTATTTTATTTTAAAATGATCGTCATAATTTGATTGTCAAGGTAACATTGGTGCATACAATTTTCAATAAACTTTATTTTGACAGTAAAGATTAACAAGTGGAAATTATGTGGCAGTATGAATCACGATTACCATTGGCTCACTAATGGTGTCATACATCAATGCATAATTATACTGAACTCAAGTAAAGCCACAATGTCATGTTGAGTTTTAATGCTACTGTGTCATCTGTAAAGGTCGAGGTAACATGAGGGTCCTGTGAATACTCAAACTTCAATGAAACAAACATTTTTAGTTGGTTAGAAAAGACAGCATTCCTAAAACACATCAGGAAACTGACAGATACATGTACGTACATGTACTAGTATCTACAAAACCTATTGTTTTGATGTTATAAAGTTCCAGGTCAGAACATCAAAAAGTTCCCATGTTGTGAACTGATGGAATATGATACATCTAAGGGCGTACCAGGCTACCAGCCGGAGTAGATATTCATGACGAATTATGGAAAATTATGGTCCCTTACCTTGTGAATATTGAACTGAGACTATCTCATTTACGCCTCGACAAAAATTCTCAAAGCTGATTTTTCCTTTGCACTCTGGATCTAGCAGAGATGACACAGCAAATAATGTCTGAAAAAGCATAAATATTATTAAGTGTGAGTGGTAAATAGTATTCCATACATGAGTTCGATGACATGCAGGCATTAATAATTTGTTGACAGTGGTCCATAGTGCAATTTATGAATTAACTTTTGGGTACATGTAGTGGATACCTGATGATCAGCAGAAACTTACTAAATAATTCCCAATGATTCATTGATAGGCATATTCAGCTGATACAGGTGGCCTACATACCATACATGTACTTGATGGAATCATATTCTTTTAAAGAGTGTCAATTCTTCTGTAAAAAAAAAAACGCCAGACAATAAAGAGCGTTCTAATTGATAATATTGATTATTCAGTCTTTGAAAAAGTACAGGAATATTTTACAAAGATATTTAACTGATGTAACTATATACAAAAATACACCTCAAATCTAATTCAATTTCTTTTCTTTTTCAAACAGGTTATGGTTCATTCAGCAGACATGTCATCACCCTATCATTCATCCCTGTCACCAGTTGACAATATCTGGCAGTGAATGCGCCTCTTCGACATTTCAAAAGAGTATTTAGTGAGAACCAGATTGGCAATCTAGAATACTTGGATTCTATCGCTCAATTAGTTTGCCATTGAGATTTTTTTTAAACTATTGTTGTGTATTTGTTATGTTTTGTTATCTCCTTGTATATATTTTATTATATTATTTTGCATACCGGTATATAAATAAATAAAACATGACACAGATTATTTCCTAACATCAACATTGAAGAAACGCCAAATGTTTCAAAACCCAAGTTTCCAAATGTGACAAACCATTAAAACCCCAAAAGAAAAGAGGAATAAACTATTAGCACAAATGATTAAACTAAGGGATTATTGACACCTGGAGGTACCCCCATAAACAATAGATCAAGATGATCCCTGACAGACCAGCTAATTAGGTCTATGGTCTGCAGCAGTCCCAATAATATTTAATCGTAATTCAAGATGGCTAGCCTATTTATTGATATTAGAACATTTCATTTTCTGTATCATAAGTTTATTGCCATACATGTACATGTACTAGTACATGCTGTATTCAACATTTCAGCAATTGTGTGTTATCTGTGTCCACTGCTGGGTAATACATAGATGATAGTGTACCACTAACATAACAGATGAAAAAATTGTACTAAGTTTCTGACATGTTGTTTGCAGCTGTGCAGGATTTCTGTGTTGAATGGGTTCACCAATCCTAAACAATCACCACGGCATTCAGTGCTTTGCATATATTGCTCACTATTTACGTGCTGTACTTTATATAAGCAAATACCTCACCAGTGTTGGAGGTTACATGTATTGGTATAATACCGCAGTATTACTGGGGTGACACCACGTTAGATGTCACGTGGTCAATTACTTTAAGTATAGCTGTACATGTACATGTATACCGGTATATATATACCGTATATATTATTACAGGCAATCATTGAAATTTGTGCTTGGTTGACAAATATTCAAAACGTGCTAAAAGTACATGTACCTCTTTCCGAAAGTTGATATCTTGACTATCAAAACCTCCCATCAATGTGTTTATAGGTCCAAAATAAATTTTTTGACATGGAAAACAAACCGAAGGTGATTTAATCATCATATCAGCCAGGGTATCTTTTAAAAAAAAGTAGCCTGCACTGACACATATGCAGTGTTGTCACTGTGTCTACGGTATATTCAAGGCCATGGTCCAACTTTGGGCTAAACTGGACTTGAGAGTGAAAAGTTATAAACACGTGAAGAGCAAGACGGATTTACATACTGTACCGGTACAGACGATGGGGTTTATATCACAGGGCCCAGGGGAAAATACTAAAATACCAATATAGACTACCATATTTATATTGAGAGTTTACTATTTTCCCCAGGGGCCTGTGGTTTATATATATATATATATATATATATATATATACCGGTTCCTGACATGCTGTTTGATGATTTCATTGTAAGCATACGGTACCATAGCCTACTGCATGGTACATGTAGGTATATTGGTATCACTATCTCAATATGTGCACCGCACTTGAGAAAATTTGTAGCAAACTTTGTTAACACATACCGGTACATGTACAGGAATGTACACATGAATTTGACAGATATGTCACACATTTTTTTAAATTGCCCATATTGTTAAAGGTACATGTACATCTCAGATTGTCTCTATATACATGTACATGTATGCAGTTATGGTACTACTGTTGTACTACTAGAAGTGCAGTTTAATACTGAAATGTGTATACAGTAGGTAAATGTACTGTACCGGTATGTGCAGTTACCACGTATGTACATGGATTTTTTTTTTTTTTTAATCTTCAAATCTTACAGAACAAAGGATGTGGTACCATTTTAGTTAAGTACATTAACTGATACTGGTACCATACAGTGGCAGTTTAAATGCAAGTATGCCCATTATGATACCAGTAAGCCAGGCACCTGTACCAATAACTGAATAAGTAATTATGAGGAGCACTTGGTTTGCAGAACACCTTTAATATAGTAAAAGTACAGTACTAGTATGAAACAGTATAAATTACATGTAGTGTATACCTATACAGACCTGTCATAGATAAGAGGATAATGGACATGTGTCCTGCACACTGTGCAGGATTAATGTGGCTGATCTGTTTGGTTAGCTATATGCATCACAGCTGTATAGATTAGAATAGTCAACATAATAATACACCTGCAATCATGACAGTTTACTGGAGTGTCAGTGTAGCATACATGTATGTGACAGCAATACCATTACTTTGGCAATCAGGATACTGTGCAATATAGGCCTTAAACCTTTAACAACATGGCTCATTTGAATTACCGGCACTAAAAAAATTATGAATACCCTAGTATATGTACCCTGCTGGACAAAACAAGTGTCCACTTAACTGCGGTGCAGTTAGCGTTGCCACCATGGCCGAAATGCAACTACACCGCGGCTCCACCTGCTAACTACAGTTGGGCCGCGGCGTAATTGCCATTCGGCATGGTGTAGTTGCTACGGTGTACTTTCATCAAACTGAAAAAAGACAATACAAACCAGAAATCTAACCACGGTGTACATGCCATTCGACCGCGAGGGTAGTTGCCTTTCGGCCGCAGTGAACTTGCCGTTTGGCCGCAGTGTACTTGCCGTTCGGCTGCGGTGCTCAACTGCAGTTACAAACTCTGACACCGCAGCCGAACGGCAAATACACCGCGGTGCCAATGGACACTTGTTTTGTCCAGCGGGGTATGTGACAGCAATACCATTACTTTGACAATCAGCATACTATGCAATAGCTAGGCCTTAAACCTTAAACAACATGGCTCATTTGAATTACCGGTACTAAAAAAATTATGAATACCCTAGCTAGTACATGTATGTACCGCAATTTGATAGTACACAGTGTTATCTGGAGTCTCTACTATCAAATTACAGATACTAGTACATAATTTCCCTACTAAGGACACTACCGGTATACATGTACCGTTAGGTCGCTAAATACACTACATGTATATACCGGTACATAGACCTATCTGGTATGGTAATACAGTGGCGGATTAAGAAAATTGAAAAGGGGGGGGTGGGTGCTATGTATTGCTGTATACATGATGGATACCATAGCATCATCCGAGCCGCTTTGCAGCGAGTGGAGGAGACCATGAGGGGGATTAACCCCCTCTTGTTGGTGGGGGTTCAGGAGACCTCCCCCGGGAAAATTTTGCATATACTACATTTAAAACGACGGGTTTTTTGGGCCCAGTTTATGTAGCTTTATATTAGGCCTACCAGTACATGTACCGGGTATATGGAGCAAGTGACAATATCATTCAGTATAATTACGGTACATGTATACTATGGAGGGTTATATAGTGATGGACGATCAAAGATCCTTTGAACAATGCACTTATTTTCCGAAAGTCTGTGCAAATGATAGTCAATTATCTGGGCGACATCATGATTTCGACGCGCCAGACATGTGTATGGAATGAGCCCCAGAATCACAGGGTCGCTTATGGTGTGGGCCGTTGAATGGGATAATATTTTTTAATTCAGAGTGAATAGTCGCAAAATTTTAGCTTCTAGTACTAGTATAGAGGTGTTTCGGCTGTCAATACAATGCATCTATCCTCCATTGCCCATGCTGAATTTTTCAGTTTTACTCCTATAAGCCATCAGCTTCATGCTGCACCAGCAAAATAAGTCATCAATACAAGCCAAATTGGGGGTCCGCGATCATGTACAATTGTACATGTACTTGTTTTATTAGTATAAACACAGTTTTGCATAAAAAAATACCCGACACCGGACTGATTAACTAATCCCCTATTCATATACCGGTACATGTACATTCCGGTTACATCCATAATGTTAATTAAATTATTGTATGTACCGGTAGATTAATATCTGTTTTGTAAATGTTTGGGTTATGAATAAATATGTTCAGACAATCAACTGACTAATGATGATAATGACACATGAAAACCAATGTTTTGAAGGGCCCGTGACTCTTTTTTTATTAAGCAATGGCAGATGCATATTTGTCGTGACCTAAAGATGTCTTATTAACACACATTTGTTCCAATTAAGGTGACACGTACAACATGTGATGGAAGATATAACCAATTTTAAATGCCATGCATACCAGTAGACATTTTATACCATTAGAAATGAACCATTGTATTCCTATACTAATTCGAAGATATACTACCGGTACATGTATGTATACGGTACATGTACACCATAGTAGTATGGCATATGTGCCTTTATATAATCATCTTATGATGATACTGCCGCCTGTGCTTTATAGTCCGAGTGTTCAATGACCTGATGGCTTCATATAAAGTTTGAGGCAAACCTCTGTACTATCGAATGATTGGACTACATTGTATAGCCAAGAGTACTAGTATAGTCGACTCATGTTTATCAACTGATTTGCTCTTTACATGTACATACCGGTATAGATGGAATTGTCTAAATTTTGACTCCACTGTTAGAATTGCTATATTAATTTTTATTCCATTCCAGGTACTAGTATATCCGACTGTTAAACATATGAACCCTATATATAGGACAATGACTCCTCGGACCAATGAACCCTGGGACTAATGAACCCTGGTTTGTGGGCCGAACTCTGAGCTACACATTAGACACTGTCGAGGGTTTGATTCTAGTATCGGTTGCACCTCGCATTACCATCTGCATCACCTGCACCATGGGTATCACGAATCATCCATCGATGCCATGATCAGCGCTCTGATTGAGAACGCTTCCAGAAGCAAAAGAATCTCAGACAAAATTTGAAAAACAAGAACTGGGCAAATTCCGTACCCAACTCCTCTTGCAATGTCATGACCAGGGATGACATTAGGCTCGGCACACTGTCGGATTTGGTGCCAATGCTAATTTAAATGGCTGTCCCATACTGTATGCAACAATGTACGCATGTTAAATTTAAGATACCTACAGTGGCGAATAAAGTCGCAAATTCGGCAAAAAAAATCCTGAAAAATTGGGCAAATTGGGTGTGGATCTACTCGATCCCAGTGCACCTACATGTATGGACAGGATTGGCCCCTGCAATTTGAAAAAAAATTTTTTGGTCAGAATGTGGATTTTACATGCATTTTCAAATGCCGTACAAGCTACATTAGGACTAGCAAAGGAAAATTTGTATTTCAGTTAAACAGGTACATGTACATGTAGGCATACCCAGTACATGCATGTAGGCCTATAGGTAAGACATACCGGTATCGCATGATATTCACCCCCTCCCTTAGCCTCCCACCCTTTAAAAATATATACATGTACATGTGTACACCCCCTCATAATTTTTTTAGCAGCTTTGACTGATTTGACTGAATGGTGAACGTGGATTCAAATTATTATTCAAAAAATTAGTTGAACATTGCCTTAACAGATCAGTGTTACATGTGTGTACCTTGTATCACGCGGCGTTGTTTGTTTACGTTGTGTCATGATCTGTCAAAGACTCTGACTGTCATTTTAGTTCGACTCACCTCAGGACTCGCTCCACCGAAATGTTCCCGAATTAAATTCTGAAAATGGTCAACAGTAATCACACCCTCTTTGTTAATATCACACAAGTCGAAAATAGATCTCAATTTATCCTCATAATCACCACCCTCTTCCATGTCACAACAGCGAAATATGTGTGAAAATTAAAGCCATGAACGCCCCTAAAATCGTCACCACCTTCCGCATACACCTGATTGATGAACAACACGACGGCTCACTGCCACATAGACCGGAAATGAATTTATAAAATATAGTTTCGTGTTAATTATGGAAAAACAATCAAAAGATATACAAAACTTTGTATAAAATTGATCACCTGGTGAAAGATATAGTATTGTATTCACTATTTAGTAATTTCTATAAAAGTCTTTAGTTGTAACAGTGTCATGTCATTGTGGACTGAAAAATCGATACACGATTTAGGAACTATTTTACAGGTGCAAAATTCCAGCCATTTTAACCACGGCGGTACCGACGACAGATAAATTGAATCTATACTTCTAATTATAACTCCAGCTCTAGTTGATTGATTAATTGGGGAAAGGGGCGTAACGACGGGGTGTGTCCTCAAATTTGACAAACGTTTTCAAGAGTAGGAAATTTCATGCCTGACACAACAGTACGTACAGGTAGTTGCACATTTCAGGCCAATAGAAGTGGGTTAATCGAATGGGTATCCAGACGATTGTGACCTTGGACGATTGGGACCTTAAGTTGGACAATTGGGACCTTGGACGATTGGGACCTCGGGACGATTGGGACATGGGACCTTGGACGATTGGGACCTTGAGTCAGGACGATTGGGACCTTATTCAAGTTATTATATTTATTGTATATACTTTATATTCAAAATGCAGACCATTTCTTATTATATAATTCAATTTACAATTTCGAAACTGAGAATTCAACATTCAAGAGCGTTCATGGATCATGTTAGATAAAGAGCGTTTTATTTTCCGTTCTCGATCTGTTCCATCCCTTCTGCATGGCCAGAGCCAAGACATGGTATCTTGACGGAACGTTCAGCGTCATCGACAAGCCGTTCACACAACTGTTGTCTTCTGTTGCGTCAGAAGATCCACCCAAACGCACAGCTGATGGTAACGTGACTGGAAAGCACAGTGTGGACTCATGGAGCCCAGAAGAGTGGTGTGTGTTTGGGAGAAGTATCAGAACAAATAACGACGTCGAGGGGTGGCATACCAGGCTAAATCAACAGACAACAAACGACAACCTGCCATTCTACTTGCTACTGACATTACTTTACCAAGAGGCATCAGAGATCCCCATACAAGTAAAGTTGGTTAGTGAGGGAAAGCTGAGCCGACAACAGAAAGCAGACGAAAGAGTCGTTGCAGGGGAGGATATACAAGCTGTGGGACAGCTACGACTTAAAAGAAATATCGTCGTCATCACTACTCAAAGAAATTTCCAAACTCTATGCACCAGTTAGACAGAATGAGTAAGGCAATGACCAATAAGATGTTACAGTTAAATGCATGCTCGTTAATCAAATATCATCGTTATTATTGATTTTCATTATATAATTATTATATTTGTTAATTCCTTTACACAAATAAAATTGATTTTAAACTAATATACTTGTACCGGTACTATGAAAAATCAATTACGCAAGGTCCCAATAGTCCTGACTCAAGGTCCCAATCGTCCTGACTCCCAATCGTCCAAGGTCCCAATCGTCCGAGGTCCCAATCGTCCAAGGTCCCAATCGTCCGAGGTCCCAATCGTCCAAGGTCACAATCGTCCGGCAATCATCGAATGGGTGCAAATGGAATTTCATGCCGGAAATTCAAAATTGCCATCCCACGTCACCCCTCCCCAACACACACAAACGGAGATCCACTAATTACGTTATGGTACTGACTGACGATGAGTGAAATAGTAGGCTTGCTACCACATTTAGCCCTTTTATTTCTATTGATTCTCCAATTAAATTATAAAAGTATATATTGGAATGGTATATTATTGATTTAATTGGAGGGATATCCAAACTTACACTTGTAATAAAAGCAGACGACTATGGAGGGTTATTAGGGTCACAATCCTAACTTCACATTTTAATTCTAACTTAACCATCTCAAATGACCTATCATGGAAAACCCACATCACTACCATCACAAATAAAGCCAATGCTACCCTCAGATTCCTAAGACGTAACGTGAGAACAAAAAACTACAAAACAAAAGCCCTTGCCTACAAAACATATGTTAGACCACAACTAGAATACTGTAGCTCAATATGGGACCCATGGCAGCAGTACCTCTCAGAGAAAGTAGAAATTGTACAGAGACGGGCTGCACGCTACACTCTAAATAGATACAACTATGGTAGCGACGACAGAGACAGCATAACTGATCTGCTCCACACACTTAATTGGCAAACCCTCCAACAAAGAAGAATATTCTCCTCTCTAGTCATGCTTTACAAAATCCGCCATCAAGATGTAGACATCTCCCTACCATTTGTGCCTACTAGGGGCCACAAGTTCCTCCGTACTGCTAAAGCTGACAGAAACTATCTCGAAGCTTTCTTTTTTCCACGCACAATCATAAATTGGAACAAACTCCCCCGTGACATATTCTTAAACTGCCACAACACGGACAGTTTCAAATCCGAACTCACAAAACATATGTTCCCACCTGAAAACAAACAGACAGCTTCTAAATAGTATGAAGCTCCAGTATATTTTAATAAATTATCAAAATAACCAAAAAAAATATGCTTTTATGTTTTTAAATCTCATGCGCCTCCACATAATCCTCAGCACATTGAGGATGGAGTACCAAGTAGATGTAGATGTAACATTTTAATTCTTATATTTTAATTCTAACTTAACATTTTAATTCTAACTTAACATTTTAATTCTTATATTTTAACTCTAACTTAATCTTTTAATTCTTACTTATTATTTTAATTCTAACTTAACATTTTAATTTTTATATTTTAATTCTAACTTAACATTTTAACTCTAACTTAATCTTTTAATTCTTACTTATTATTTTAATTCTAACTTAACATTTTAATTCTTAAATTTTAATTCTAACTTTACATTTTAATTCTATCTTGATATTTTAATTGTAACTTCATATTTTAATTCTTACTTAATATCTTAATTCTTATATTTTAATTAAACTCTAACTTTATATTTCAATTATTACTTAATAGTTTTATTTTAATATTTTAAATCTACTGCAAAATTGGAATTAAAATATTATAATTAAAAAGTTTAAATTGAAATGAGCATAAAACGGATCTCAGAATTGAAAGGCAAAAATTAAAACAAACATAAAATGGATTCTAGAAGTTGTAATTGTGACCCAAATAACGCTCCTTCACTTCTGTACCAATTATAACGAAAGGCGTCGCTGCGATCGAACGGCCGGTAGACTGGTACCCTGTCCCAACTCTAACCAGGACGGACCTGACTCCAACCTTGACGCCACATCCGTCCAATCTCGCTACTCTCATCAAGAGTAGCGAGATTGGACGGATGTGGCGTCAAACTCCAACCAAGCATACTTAGTCTATTCGAACAAGACGGCTGTCAATCAAGACTATCCTAACTCCTGCTACTCGCCCTACAGGAGTTGGGACAGGGTACCAGTCTAACGGCCGGACATGACAATCTGCGGGATGGGATGGAATATGGAATAGAATGACAATCTGCGGAACAGAATTTTAAATTGCGTGGAACGGCCGATATCTCGAGGAATACAGTACGTAGAGGAGTACTTTTGGTGTCTAACGAAAGGCCCACATTCGCGCTATCCACACATATTAACCACGCCTCTGATCGGTTCGCAGAAGTTGCATTATTCGATCGACAACTGACCCAACATAAAATTGTCGAAATCAAGGCCGTAGAACAGCTGTAGAAATGTATTTTTACAGCGATAACACTATGCCCACAAGCAGACTTGGTATTAAAATGAAGTTTATCATCTATTGCACAACAAGAGACCGATTAACCCACCCATGCGAACTTGCGAAGGTGCCATGAAACACGAAAAACTGCGTTCGACGTCAATGTTTAGAATTTAGATTTCTCGATGAATACGCTAGCAAACAACAAGTGTTAGGTACCAAATGACATAGTGGAATACTGCGCATTCGTTTTTAGCTACAATATGGCTGTTTTAGAATAATGTAATGGCGAACTCGCAAACACGCGTCGATGAAAACAGCTAAAAATAGACTCGATGTTTACAATAACAGGATCGATTTCAGCTTATATATTCCATATAATGGGGCGTATAGTATATCAAAATGTAGGATTAGACACAGGTCCAACACGCAGTGAAATTGTTGCAGAAATTCGCTCCAAGAAAGAGCGCTACTTTTTCTCGTAAAAAATAGAATGGCGGACTGAAGCCGTTTTATCGTTCCAACTAAGCCTGTTCTTGGCAGCACTTCGTCAACAAAATACGAATATACACCATGTATCAGAAGACGTATCAAATGTGATTTTTTAAGGGCTTTGCGCTCTTCATTTGTTATAATTCGCACTTATTTTTTATTTCTTTTGTGACTAAAAGCCCAGATGCCGACAGTCGGTGTCCGGCGATTACAAGCCAAGTTACAAAATATATTAACTGGGTTGAACGCATGAATATGTCAATAGTGAGACTGTTCGAAAGAATATTCAAATCAAATAGTGTTTATAGACTTAAAAACTTATGTGTCCGCCGGTCATACGCGGTGGAGGTTCTCATATTATCTGCCGGTCATACGCGGGGGAGGTTCTCATATGAGCATATTATCTGCCGGTCAGACGCAGGGGAGGTTCTCATATGAACATATTATCCGCCGGTCATACACGGTGGGGGTTCTCATATTATCCGCGGTCATCTGCGGGGGTGGTTCTCATATTATCCTCCGGTCATACGGGAGAGGTTCTCATATAAACATATTATCCGCTGGTCATACGCGGTGGAGGTTCATATTATTCATGCGAGGGAGGTTCTCATATTATACGCCAGTCAAACACGGGTGAGGTTCTCATATGAGAACCTCCCCCGCGTATGACCGGCAGATAATATGAGAACCTCCACCGCGTATGACCGGCGGACACATAAGTTTTTAAGTCTATAAACACTATTTGATTTGAATATTCTTTCAAACAGTCTCACCATTGACATATTCATGCGTTAATCTATTTTGTAACTTGGCTTGTAATCGCCGGACACCGGCTTCCGGTATCTGGGCTTTTAGTCACAACTGAAATAAAAAATAAGTGCGAATTATAACAAATGAAGAGCGCAAAGCCCTTAAAAAATCACATTTGATACGTCTTCTCATACATGGTGTATATTCGTATTTTGTTGACGAAGTGCTGCTAAGAACAGGATTAGTTGGAATGATAAAACGGCTTCAGTCGGCCATTCTATTTTTTACGAGAAAAAGTAGCGCTCTTTCTGCAACAATTTCACTGCGTGTTGGACCCATTTGGACAATAATTACATTCCCTGTGTCTACATTTTGATATACTATACGCCCCAGTATATGGAATATATCAGCTGAAATCAATCCTGTTATTGTAAACATTGAGTCTATTTTTAGCTGTTTTCATCGGCGCGTGTTTGCGATTTCGCCATTACATTATTCGTACTAAAACAGCCATATTGTAGCTAAAAACGAATGCGCAGTATTCCATTGTGTCATTTGGTACCTAACACTTGTTGTTTGCTAGCGTATTCATCGATAAATCTAAATTCTAAACATTGACGTCGAACGCAGTTTTTCGTGTTTCATGGCACCTTCGCATGGGTGGGTTAATCGGTCTCTTGTTGTGCAATAGATGATAAACTTCGTTTTAATACCAAGTCTGCTTGTGTGCATAGCGTTATCGCTGTAAAAATGCATTTCTACAGCTGTTCCACGGCCTTGATTTCGACAACTTTCATGTTAGGTCAGTTGTCGACCAAATAATGCAACTTCTGGTGTCCGGTCAGTGGGGGGTTAATATGTGTGGATAGGGCGAATGTGGGCCTTTCGTTAATCACAAAAGGAGCCCTCTAT
Organism: Siphonodentalium dalli; assembly: GCA_032622095.1. Taxonomy (NCBI): domain Eukaryota; kingdom Metazoa; phylum Mollusca; class Scaphopoda; order Gadilida; family Siphonodentaliidae; genus Siphonodentalium; species Siphonodentalium dalli. The sequence continues at coordinate 175,645,107 of CP136065.1, read as the reverse complement.
GTGTTGTATTCCTCGAGATATCGGCCGTTACACGCAATTTGAAGTTCTGTGCCGGAGATTGTCGTTCTATTCCATATTCCATTCCATCCCGCAGATTGTCATGTCACGCCGTCCGATCGCAGCGACCCCTTTCGTTATAATTGTTACAGAAGTGCAGGCGTGTTATTAGGGTCACAATTACAACATCTAGAATCCATTTTATGTTTGTTTTAATTTTTGCCTTTCAATTCTGAGATCCGTTTTATGCTCATTTCAATTTCAACAATTATAGAATTAAAATATAAGAATTAAAATGTAAAGTAAGAATTAAAACGTAAAGTTAGAATTAAAATATAAGAATTAAAATGTTAAGTTAGAATTAAAATATTAAGTAAGAATTAAAAGATTAAAGGGGTACTGTACCCCAATTTCAATAAATTCCCGGTGACAGTAGCGATCTAATATGAATATTATATTATAAAATAACTAATTTGAGTCGACGATGTCTACTGAAAACGTTCCGGTTAACAGGCTATCGTAAAAGTAAAATTGAATTATTTAATATAAATTCATTTATGGCTGGAGTCATTAAATGGAGAATTATGCCATTACGAGTTACCGTTCTTGAAATCGCATATGTTGCGTGTCTTTTATCGATGGCCGTTCGCGAACATTATTGAGTTGCAAACAAAACATGTTACCTGCAAAAGACGGGCCCGTTAAACCGATTCGGGAAAAAAGGAGAAAGAAACAAGAGTCATAAAGCGTCAATTATTTTATAGGGAGTGAGATTGTTCGATGGAAGAGATTGAATGCATCAATCGAAGCTGTGAGCAATGAACTTCCGGTTCTTCCTGCGACCTGCGTGTTCTCCGATGAAGGTCAAAAACATGGCGCGTAGTTTGAAATCGTAATATTTTTGTTTCCAAGATCAATATTTTCTTCGCTAAATTAGGTTTATACGAAACTCATATAACACGAACACAAGATTTCTAACTTGAAAGTTATTTCAATGGGAGTAAATAAAAAAATCTCCTATCTTTGTGTACAGAGTTAATAGAATGTTTCTGTAATGTTTATAGAATGTTTCTGTAATGTTTCTAGAATGTTTCTGTAATGTTTCTAGAATGTAAATAGAATGTAAATAGAATGTAAATAGAATGTAAATAGAATGTAAATAGAATTAAAATATAAGAATTAAAATATTAAGTAAGAATTAAAAGATTAAGTTAGAGTTAATAGAATGTTTCTGTAATGTTTCTAGAATGTTTCTGTAATGTTTCTAGAATGTTTCTGTAATGTTTCTAGAATGTATCTGTAATGTTTCTGTAATGTTTCTAGAATGTTTCTGTAATGTTTCTAGAATGTTTCTGTAATGTTTCTAGAATGTAAATAGAATGTAAATAGAATGTAAATAGAATTAAAATATAAGAATTAAAATATTAAGTAAGAATTAAAAGATTAAGTTAGAGTTAATAGAATGTTTCTGTAATGTTTCTAGAATGTTTCTGTAATGTTTCTAGAATGTTTCTGTAATGTTTCTAGAATGTAAATAGAATGTAAATAGAATGTAAATAGAATTAAAATATAAGAATTAAAATATTAAGTAAGAATTAAAAGATTAAGTTAGAGTTAATAGAATGTTTCTGTAATGTTTCTAGAATGTTTCTGTAATGTAAATAGAATGTAAATAGAATGTAAATAGAATGTAAATAGAATGTAAATAGAATGTAAATATAAGAATTAAAATGTTAAGTTAGAATTAAAATGTTAAGTTAGAATTAAAATATAAGAATTAAAATGTTAAGTTAGAATTAAAATGTGAAGTTAGGATTGTGACCCTAATAAACCTCCATAGACGACAGACAGAAAAACAGATCCGGTAATAAAAGTTAAGTTGTCATAACTTGTGCCCCAATCCCTTGCAACTTGTGTTACAATAAATATGTTTAGGCCTAAACCAATATACAAGACCAGAATCATCCATATCAATTGGTGGGAAATGTTCAAATAATAAGTTCAACAAACGACTTATATTTGTTGAACTTATTATGTTATCTGAACATTTCCTAAGGGAACTATTCGTCAATGGGTATTCAGTATAGTAAGGGTTAAAGTAGTACGAATTGATCACTTAGGTCACTTAGTGTACTATATATGTCGATATCGCGGTATAACCAAAGAAAGGGCCGCTGTAGCTAGCCTCCAGATATAGATATAGATACATCCGGTGCATGCCGGTTCTTGAAGTTGAAGAAAAAGCATCAATTCGAAGTGGTGAAATAAGAGGGTGTCACCCCCACACCACCTTTTTTTTGTTGGACTCTGGATTCAGGCTATTTTCAGGTGTTATACGTGGGGTTCATACCGTTATGTTTTAGTCCATGCAGTGTATTAAAGTCATTAGCTTCACTCCCGGTGGGTATATATTTCATGTCAGACAGAACTGTATCCGATATACCATAAGAAAGGTCATAAAAAACTAGAAATAAAACCCCAAGGTTGCATATTATTGATGCGGTATTCGCCCCGTATTAAATTGTTGAAAACTGCGGTCAGAGTAAGAAATCTTCTCAGATACAACCACATTTTCGGCGCGAATCATCGCGTGGAGGTCATGGAATTATATTCGGAAGAAATCGGAACCGCCCGAAAAACGACGATCGGCTGGCTGGCACGCACGGTTAAGAGAACAGCCAAAACAATAGCCGACATGTCGATAACCGAAAGTAGATTCAACAAAACACAAACTAGATAATGTGATTATGTCTTGATTTTTGCATCGATATCTCATGTTTTCTAATTGAAATGTCGAGAATTAATTGGCAACTAACAAAGTGTACACCCTGTGTATATGTTATATATGGATTGTTTGCAAATTTAGGCGTGAATGGGTATTCGTGCACAGCATGCAAAATACGATTGGCACACCTCCGAACCGATCAGCTGATCCAGGTCGTCATGCTTCTCATCGATTGAAAATAAACAAATCGGGGAATTCCTGCCCTTCTTATCAAACGTCAACACATTTGGTCGAATTTAAGATGAAGTTATCTGCAATGGCATTATTGACTTATGTAAATGGAAATTATTAGCAATATTTCAAACGCAGAGAGTGCATGAACCACCGATCGATCTATAAATTATAATAGCCCAATCGGGCTGAACTAGATCGATTGGTCTTCCTGGCATAGTGGTTGCTGCTGTAAGAGAGGGAACTCTAAATTTCTTAAATATTAAAATTTTGTTTGTTTTCAGATTTGTACAAGTTTATAATGAATATTACTAGTAAAAAATATATACCATTGTCTTTCATTAGTTTCAAAATAAATGAGAATTTTTTTTAATTGGTAGAAACAGCTGGTCGAAAGAACAATTTAGAGTACTCCCCTTATCCCAGATTCACTTTATAGTAGCTAATTACACTTAAGCATAAATTATTTATGTTTAAGCATAATTAACTTACGATCAGCGTAATACATTTGAATTACGCTTGAGTGTAATTGGGTTCATCAGCTATCTCACCTCTATGGGAGGAAGCCAAATTAACATTTAATAAATAATTGAGCTAAAGCCCCCCCCCCCCCCCCCCCAATCAAGGAATCTCTAATTACACTTAAGTGCAATAAGAATATTTCTTATCGCGCTTAAGTGTAATAAGAAGATTCCTTATTGCGCTTAGAGATTCCTTATTGCGCTTAAGTGCAATACGATATTCCTTTTTGTGCTTAAGTGCAATAAGATATTCCTTATTGTGCTAAGCGCAATTAGATATTTCCTTATTGAACTTAATCGCAATTATATCTTCCCTTATTATATCGCTTAAGCTCAATTATATCGCTTAAGCTCTATTATTTATTAAATGTTAATTTGGCTCCCCATATACCTCATGTATATTGGTATAACCTGATGTAGGTTACTGGCATTAGTAATGCGGTTGCATCCATTTCAGCTTGAGGGGAGTTCAATGAGAGTGTATATGAATTACGTTTAAGCGTACTTCATTTACGCTTAAGCGCGGAACTCATTTACACTTAAGCATAATTAATATGAATAATGCTTAAGCAAATACCTAACTCCAACTGATTTCCTCTGTCTGAATAATTGAGTCCATCTCATAGTATATGGGGGAGTCTAAACCGATGTTTGATTGATGTCTTATTGCCAGAGTAAATTTGAGTTTAGAGGAAATCGCATGGGAGACAGCCTTTTCAAATATATTATTTATTAGTGTAAATCAATTGCGCTCAAGCGTAAAAAATATGTGTCTAATAATATATTTGCGCTTTAGCATAAAAATTGCCATAAATGTGATCTATTATATGGGAGGCCCTTTTCACATTTATTATTTATTTACGCTTAAGCGCAAATAACCTCTATCATTTGCAATTAAGCAAATAGATCATATTTGCGCTTAAGCGCAAATCATTTGCACTTAAGCGCAAATAAAAATCAATATGCAATGATCCCCCCTGAATTAATTTTACATGGCACAGGCCTAAACACATCACTAAAGTTGATATAGCCCCACCATATGAGGGAAACAATCCCCCAGAAACCCCAAGATCTGTTTTATGACCATGGAAATGATATAGATCTGTGTAGGATATGTCTCTTTTATAAAATATACTATATCTCTGGGATGGCGACACAAATTCTTGGGGACAGGGATGCTGATATTATGAAAATAGGGGTTTTTCCCCAACTTCAAGTCAATGAGTACACCATATGAGGGAAGCAAACCCCAGTAACCCCTAATTCCCTATTTATGGCCATGGAAATGGTATATATCTGTGCAGGAGATAATAAAATATACATGAGCTCTGGGAGTGAGGCACCAAATCTTGGGACACCAGGGACAGAGATGCTGATATGCATATGGAAATATGTTTTTTCTTCAACTTCGAGTCTGTATGGGGCTATTACTATGGGCCCATGCTAATATAATATGAGATGGACTCAATCATTCACATCAGAGGGATGTAATGGAGTGTTAGGTATTTGCGCTTAAGCGCAAATAAATTGATAGACACATATTTGTGCTTAAGCGCAAATGATTTACGCTTAAGCACAAATATTTGCACTTAATGATTTATGCTTAAGCACAAATATTTGCGCTTAAGCGCAAATAAATAATAAATGTGAAAAGGGCCTCCCATACTATTTCCGCTAAAGCGCATATGATTTGTATTTAAGTATAAATGATTTGCTCTTAAGTGCAAATGATTTACACTTAAGCGTAAATGATTTGCGATTAAGCAGAATCAGAATAAATGTGAAAACGGCTTCTCGTATAATCGCTTAAGCATAATTCATTTATGATTAAGTGTAATTAATCTATCAATGAAAATAAATGACCAGTGAGCTTAAGCGTAAATCAATTACGCTTAAGCACACTTTAATCAATTACGCTTAAGCACACTAGTCATAATTCTATTACTCATAGGAGTAATGCTTTATCTACATCATACGGTTAAGCGTAAGTGAAGTACGCTTTATATGTGTTCATTACACCTGAGTGTAATACATTACGCTTAATTGTAATTCACTTACGCTAATGTGCAATTAGCTAATACATGTGAAAAAGGCTTTCCATTATAGTTATCATCCATCAGAATGAATAGTGCTTACTAAAGCTTGACAACAGAATTTGCCATTAAAAACATTTCATGGCCAATGAGCTAACAAATGTTCTGTACTGGCATATTGAATACCAATTATTTGTACTATTGTACAGGTATAATGTAATTAAACAGTTTTGAGTTACAAAAGTAAGACAACTCTTTCTGCACGGTACTGTGCTTGCGGCCAGATTGATGTAAAAATTCGGTCAATGCGCTTACAATTTTCTATAAATAGTAACATTTTGGAATTATTACCTCTCGATCACTGTTCGATTATAATCTTTGCCACTAACTCGGCCAATGTTCTTCCGTTTGTGATTTCACGCAACAATTCCCTTTCTATTCCTTCCCTGTCGAATTGACTACCGATTGCGGTGTCAATTTGTTTTTCGCTTTAATATTCTGATGTGCATGACGCTATTCCAGCGAACGGTCATCCTCCCTAGAAGCCATTTCTGAGAACGAAACCCGATTCAATCCCAATCGAGTCGGAAGTGCTCGGGCATTTCCGTGACTGCACAAGACAACGCATCGGTTTGTATTTTCGTGTTATTATGGTGAGATTAATCGGGACGATTGATGAATATAAATAGTTAGCCGAATGGCCGTATAATGTGTACAAACTGACTTCAGGATGGGGGATTTCGTGTATCTGAGTTATTTTATTCACTCTTCCCACAGAATGACGCAGGGAACTCAATTGTGAGGTTCAATTTACGTTTCACATCACTTTAATGATTCTACCCCAAACTAATAATAATTGCAACAAAATGTTTCTCAGCAAGACAAGAGTAATTATTTTCTTCGGCGTCACAGCAAGAGTTTTCGCTCAATTATTGTCGATAGCGTTAACCATGCTTACACAATTCGGCATCATACAGTGTCAAGTTGCTCCATTCGACGAACGGGCGTGTGATTCGTTGGTAACGCGAGGCTACCTTATACTGTACACAGAATCAGTTGTATCAGTGCAGCATTCGGCAAAGCTCGGTATTCACCGTAAAATGATAACCATGGTTCTGATAAAGTTTGAACGACTGTCATTTTACAACAACAACTTAAAATGGCGACCAACGACGAAGTCTTAAATATTTTTACAACATCGATTAGATTCGATTTACAACAATGATGACGATGATTTAGAAGACTCGTCATTGGTCTTTTTATTGCCACCTTTGTATGTTCAAATTCTTTTATGAACGCAGTGACTGAAAAAGTGATATATAGGACAACATTAGCATTTTGGTTGCCGGCATCTCGAAATTTCACAGGTCAGGCACATCCTGAATTGCACTATTATAGCGATATTCCTCTATTATAGTGATATTTGACTATAACATATTCATGTTTCCTTTATTTGCGTAGGGAATAGAAGACGGCGCATACCAGTGCACAGCCAAATGTCACCCATAAGTCCTAACAATATCGCAGCGAATATGAACAGTCTTCCGACAAAATTCGTTGTGCAATCTCTTGCCGCGCCAGCTTTGATATTCAATAATATTATACTATTACTAATGAGGTTACTTGTGAGGTTGTGTCGCCTTCGGAATGCAAGAAAACATGTGACATTTTACATAATTTGTCATGCAATAAACTTACAAGTGACAAAATGTTGATGTTTCATTGCTTTCGAACCTAATTTGTCGCTTTCGGTGCGCCACAAAAAATGTGATAATGTCAGATGTTTTGTTGTTCACGTTGAAAGCGACAAATTTGTGTTGTACATTATGTTGCTCTCAGCACATGACAAATTAGACCGATATGTACAGATAAAAAACATGCAGCACTTTCGCATGTTTGCTGGTCACAGTAAAGCAATGAAACAATAATTATGTAGTCGTTTTTGGTATGCGACATTTAAAATGTTTTTTTTACATGCTGTAACAATAAATATTAGTGTCGTCGAAATAATAATTATGTCACACATAGTAGTAGGGTGATAACATTTAAACAAAGAAAACCATAAAGAAGTTATTTCCATGAATTTTGTACCGTATCCAATATTATGGCACTCTGGAAACATATTTCTAATTTATCACATACATGTAATTAATTCACAAAACCAGCTTCATAATTATTGGTAAGACACACGTGTAATATTAGTGCGTGCGATGATGTCACATCATAATTTAAATGACTTGTGATCGCTGAAGTTTATGATTGTTGTTTTCAATAAAAACTTTGCATTTATTTAATCATGTAAATTCGATTTGAGCCTCGGTAAACCTTTGCTCAAATCAAATTTAATGAACTCGGTTAATAAATTCCATATACCGGTATTAAATAGAAACTCAACTGAGATCCTTTATAAATGAACTATTTCCAGTATATGTCATTGGCTGGACCATTGGCTTTTGTTTATCAGCGACTTGAGCGTCCTGAGTGTTCCTTGCTTCATATCATTAATTTGAAAGATTGAAATTATCCAATATCTATCTTGAAATGAAACTCTTAAAACATTTTAGCAAAGAAAAACTGGAGGACAATGTCAAAGAACTGGAATCAAGAAATGTTCAATTATTTTGTGGTATGTTGTTTGTTACAGTACTTTTACCCGAAGTTGTGATATTTTCATTAATTGTTAAAATATTTTTAACCATGTCATTAATTATAGTGTTTCACAATTTAAAATTTGAGATTTGACTTGGTGCATTTTTAACACCTTCATGACTGGTGCAGCATTAAATATATTGTGCCAGTCTCCCATATATCCCATAGGGAGCCTCACATACATGTACCTCTTTATAAGTACTATGATACTTTAATAGAACAAAATATTATTTGTTTTTTTTCCTGTTGCACACACTTCTGTAATTATAAGACTAATGGTCGTAACTTCAAATTGCACACTTTTCAGATATTCACCCCAGGCCTCAGGCTAGAGGTTCAGAACAGGGAGACTTGAAGTCTCCCTCCAGGAAATTTAGGGAGACTTCAGGAAATTTAGGGAGACTTAATCTGAAATTTTAACTAAATTGAAGACTTTATTATTTTTAAACTGTTGACTTTATCTGAAGAAATTAATTGTTGACTTCATAACTTTTAATATCTGAAACTGGATTTACAATATTATTATAAATTTTAATTTTTTGGAAATGGCTTTTGGCAGCTGCTGTATTGTGGGTGTCCGTTAAAATAAACAATAAGGACTAACTAATTTCACCCATAGTGGTAAAACCATAAATATATCTCAAGAACAATATTAAATTGCTAAAATAAAATGTAAGGGAGCACTGGCTTATGAGTTATGTGTGTTCATTCTTTGATATTGCCTTATTCCTTTGATATGTGCAGCCCTGTTAAATTGGAGAAAATTGCACAATATTTGCACTTAGCAGGCTTGAATAGATATATTTTCTTGGTCTCAAGTTCAAATGTATAGATTTGAAAAGAAATCTTATACATGTACCATACTGAAATGAAACTCTTCAAACTTTTTAGCTCAGAAGAAACTAGAGGAAAAGAAACAGCAAGATGAACAGAAACAGCAAGATAAACAGCAAGAAATTGGTAACTGTTACTCTCGAGTGCCTATAGTCATACATGTATGTTTATTTGTTTTTTTAATTGAAATGTGCACCTATACGTTCCTTAGTTGGCCCTGTACGTTTAATAATTTTTACCATGTCTGATATGTGAACCTGCCTAATTCTTTGATTAATAAAATGTCAGTATGAACTGCTCAAAAATAGAAGTATACATGTTTACTGCAGTTAATGGGTACATATTTAACTTTATATTCACTAGTGTCTATTGTTAATTTTTACAATAAATTATTGTAAATGTGAGAGATAAACACATGATAAACTATGTACTAGTGTAGGGAATATCTGGTACTCTTATAATTAAGTACCCTGTGCTATTGTTTCAAATTGTACTGTTATTATGATTTTGGAGATTTTCCACCCTGTACTATTATTCCGAATTGTAAGTTCTTCTATTAGTTCACCTAAAAAAAGTTATAGCATGTTGATGGGATAACTGGATGAACGGTTCATCATGAACCTATGGCGATAACACTTGTTTGGTCAAGGCAGGGTTCTTTCGAGTGAATTTAGTGGACCAGATATGGGAGTGGTTCAAAATCATGTCTTTAAAGTCCCACAGAATAACAACTGGTCAAGATCAAGAAGATCCCATGCAGTAATAAGGTCAGTGACACTTAGCAAACACTGATTATCCATGATCCAGTTAACCTATCAACACCTTATTCCATTGAGGGCCAACATTGAAAGTGTGTATTATTGAAATTCATATCTATACTCTGTCACTGCAGACATGTTCAGTGACAGATAATTTATGTATGTCACAAATATAAACTTCTGTTTTCTCCACATATTCTCTCACAGAATTGCACCAGCCAGATGGTGAATCACATGTCACAGAGAAGAGGGTAGAAACAATCTCATCAGATGAAAATACTGGAAGTAGGTGTATTTGAAAACTAGAATTTTTTTTTGCAAGACTAAATCCTTCAGCACACCATACAGGCCACATCCCTCATCTGTTTGTCAAAAAATTTCTATGGATATTTCGGATGAGCTTAAATAGATGTAAGCCATCATTTTTTTGTGGAAAATTCATTAAAATACATGACTATCTTGGATTTTACATTTTGTTTTTATGTTTACCCATACCATAGTATGGTAAACATAGTGTCGTTGTCTGGATTGACCACTTGCCGTGCGTCTGTCTGTCTGTCTGTACGTAGACACTTTACGCATGGTGCGATAACTCAAATATTTTCTATCTGATCGCAACGAAATTTGGTATGTGCGACTGTGAGTTTCTCAGACCAAAATACAGATCAAACTACTTAACTGAGTTATGGCCCTTTTTTGAAAAAAATTATTTGCTAAAAAAAAAAATGTTTAGATTGATTTCCTTACTCAATTTATATATATAAAAAAATGAATATAAATAAATAAATAAAAATAATATATAATAAAATATTTTTTGTTTAAATAATAAAAAAAAACAAATTAAAGTAAAAAAAATTGAAAAACTAACACCATTATAACTCTGCTAAGGGTACCCCGAGTCACCACACCAAATTTGGTTTAAATCGGTCCATAATCTTGTGTTATGTACTGGTAAATTTGTTTGGAGCGACTTTAAACCCAATTCACAAATTCCAACCCATGCCTTTGAATTACTTAGCTATTGATAAGGCTATATTATTTTCTGATGTCTCTTATGCCAATTGATGCGCAAATAATCTGATAAAGAAAGCAATAAACATCACATGGTATTAACATTAGACTTGGACATTTGTGCTGCAGAGTGATATCTTCAGATGGGCTGAAGTCATTATAATTGTTATTGGTTTAATAGAGAGGTCAGTGTTCAACATAAACAATTCTTGTGATTTGTTGACAGCTCTGCCATATAATTGATATTAATGGGTCAGCAGTCAGGTGGCTTATCTGTATATTATATTGTTGTTAGAATTTGATACATTATTATTGTAAACTTAAATTGGACTCTCTTAACCCAAGTATTCCATGTCCAGGCCACCTTTCACATTTAACCCAAGGCTGTGGTGGTTTAGCTGTACCAGTGCATTCTCTTATATAAATGTGAGTGACCTATAAATTCCAATAAGTTTTTTGTTATGGACATTTGTCTATAATAGTACATAACAGTATACTCTAATTCAACACCAAAACTCTCATTTATGATTCCGATCATAGTAATTTCCTATCGCTAAGGGATGGGATAACATCTGCCGATCATGATCGGCCTCTCTTTTTTATGTTTACCCATACCATAGTATGGTAAACATAGTGTCATTGCCCGGATTGACCACTCGTCGTTGGTCCGTCTGTCTGTCCGTCTGTCCGTCTGCCTGTCTGTAGACACTTTACGAGTAATGCGATAACTCAAACATTTTTTATCCGATCGAAACCAAATTTTGTATATGGGTTTCTCAGCCCAAAATACAGATCGAGTTCGAATTTGGGTTTGATCCGAGATTTTGTTACAGAGTCATGGCCCTTTTTCAACTTAGAATTCACGCATTCTGCCATAACTCAAACATTTTTTATCTGATTGGAACCAAATTTGGTATGTGAGTTTCACAGCCCAAAATACAGATCGAGTTCTAATATGGGTTTGATCCGATTAATTTTAAAGGAGTTATGACCCTTTTTCGAAGAAAAAAATTATAAAAAGAAAATCGATTTAAATTTTTTTTTACTTTTAACTTTTATAATAATAATAATAATAAAAATGTCATTGACATTGTCATTTGTTTTCATTTATATATTGATGATTATGATAAAAGTTGATAAAAAGATTTCCAATGTGTCCCTTTAATTTTTTAAAAATAATTAAAAAGTTTTTAAGTTAAAAAAAATTGAAAAACTAACACCATTATAACTCTGTCAAGGGTACCCCGAATCACCATACAAAATTTGATTAAATCGGTCCAAAATCTTGTGATATGTACTGGTAAATCTGTTTGGAGCAACATTAAATCCAATTCACAAAAAATACTTAGCTATTGATAAGGCTATATTATTTTCTGATGTCTCTTATGCCAATGTGCAAATAATCTGATAAAGAAGGCTATGGTATCTAATTTAAAATAAAGATTCAACAATAAACATCACATGATATTAACAGTAGACATCTCTGCTGCAGAGTTATATCTTCAGATGGTCTGATATCATTATAATTGTTATTGGTTTAATAGAGAGGTCAGTGTTCAACATAAACAATTCCTGTGATATTTTGACAGCTCTGCTATATAATTGATATTAATGGGTCAGTGGTGAGGTTGCTTATATGTATACTAGGACACATTATTATTGTAAACTTAAATTGGACTCTCTTAACCCAAGTATTCCATGTCCAGGTCACACCTACACATTTAACCCATGGGCTTGCTGGCTGTGGCGGTTTAGCATTACAGATCCTGTACCAGTGCATTCTCTTATATAAATGCCAGTGACCCATAAATTCCAATAATTTGTGTTATGTACATTTGTCTATAATAGTACATAACAGTATACTCTATAATTCAACACCAAAACTCTCATTTATCCGATCATATTAAATTTTTATCGCCAAGGGATGGGTTAACATCTGCCGATCGTTTTGGATAACTGAATACAATCATCACATCCTACAGGCCACATTCCTCTTCCTCCAATCGTCACCAATTTTTATATATTTACACTCACACATGCATTTGTATTGTGGAATATAAATGCAGGACATTGGTTGGTTGAAATTATGTCTCATGACGTCGCATGCTGACCCCAACTTGCACCATTTTTGTGTAGACGCAACTTGCACCGAGCCACGATAATAATGTTGGAAATGGGCGCTTAAAACTCTTTTAGTCTGCCAGTTGACTTGATTAAATGTGAATATAAGTAATGGATGTTGATTTTGTTTCATAGAGTATGGATGCAAGTTGGTTGATGCAAGTTGGTCGACCAACTTGCATCCATACTCTATGGAACGCAAGCAAATCAACATCTTTTTTTAAAATAGATCTCAGGTATGACCTCTAGATGAGAACCACAGATTTTCCCCCATATTTGATAAAAAAAACATGGCCTCCAGTGACCATCTTAGATTTCACATTTGGATCAATCGCCCACATTAAATTTGATTTACAGACCTACATGTCTGTATTCAAACATTAATTTTGTATTTTCTTCATAGCCAGTCAACAGCGTCAATTGACATATATTGGAAGGGAATTGGGAATTGCTTTGCTGGGAAAGCCTTTTAAACAGGTAAATTATTCTTCAGAGAAAAGCTACTTATTCAAGACATATTGTGGACTTGTTGGTGAAAAATTCAAAAACTTAGTCTGATCAAATTTATTATGTTTTGTCCTACTAATTTGATAAAATGTTATAAATCTTTATGATGTTCAGTCAACTTCAGTGTGATGTTGTGGAAAAATTTGTTAGTCTGAAATAGGCCTGTAATGATTCTGATCATGATTTCATTGTATTGGGGTACACTTTAAAACAATGCCTGTATCATATCGTGCCCATGCCTATGGGAGGCCAAATTCACATTTAATAATGAATTGCGCAATTGATTGCGCTTAAGCGCAATTGATTGCGCTTAAGCGCAAATACCACATATTGTGCTTAAGCGCAAATAGGGCATTTACGCTTAAGCGTAATTGTGACTACTATCTAACCTACCCATAAACTATTAGCATGACCTGGTGTATCACCTAGCAACAAAAGATGAGCATTGGGCTAATTTTGACCTGTACTCAACAGTCAAACTGTGAGTATGTGTTCAACAAGGAGAATCCCCTAATTACATATTATCAGCATCCCTCTATCCAAAGAATTGATGTCGCCTTCCCGGAACTCTAGTAATGTTTTGTATGATGTTTTTAATGTATTTTTGCACAGATTTTAGCCTTTACTATGGTAATATCCTATACATGCATGCGGTGTCACTGCATGAGGGCTTTCTTACCTCATACAGTAATGCTCTATTTAATCGACTTCTTAACCACAGCAGAATTATGGGTAACTTTTCAGGATTTAGTCGGAAATATGGCTTGTTGCCATTCATCGAAAAGCTCTCGAGAGCTTTCTGATGAATGGCAACAAGCCATATTTCCGACTAAATCCTGAAAAGTTATCCATAATTCTGCTGTGGTTAAGGAGTCGATTAATTAGAGCATTACTGTATGGTTTACTTATTGACTTAAATCAGGGGGAAAAAACCCTATTTTCATATTATCAGCATCCCTGTCCAAAAAATGGTGTGTAATTACTGGAGCTTTGGTGTCTCAGTCCTGAAGCTCTAGTTTTTCTTATTAAATCAGCAGCTCTTGCACAAATCTATAGTATTTCCATGATCATATAGTGTGAATGTGGTGTCACCGAGGGCTTGCTTCCCTCATATGGTGTGCCTGTATACTCGAAAATTGAAGAAAATCAATGTCGCCCCGACTAATACAGAAAGTAATGCTATTGCAAGTAGCCCCAACTAATATATACCGAAGATAATATAATGCTATCACGAATCGCTCCAACTAAAACAGAAGGTGATACTATTGCGAGTTAGCCATTTTGATAAAGAAGTTGGGCTAGCTCCCTACCCATCCAAACCAATGAAACCAAGAAGTGACGTGTCAATAGGAGTTAATGCTAAGTTATGGAGAAACCTATTTATTCACCAGGGGTGTTTTGTTACATATAACCATGAATTGCGCTTAAGCGCAATTAATTGTGCTTAAGCGCAATTATTAATTAATTGCGCTTAAGCGCAATGATTGCGCTTAAGCGCAATTGATTGATTGCGCTTAAGCACAATTAACTATTAAATGTGAATTTGGCCTCCCATACATGCCTATCACGATATAGGAACATGATAGGCATGCATAAAAGAGCAACCTTCTTTAATGTTGTCAAGTTTTACATGTACATATATGTGTATTTGACTCAGCTACGGTAGCTAACAATTAAACTTCGTTTCGGTTTAAAATGAGCTCTACCTCTAGGTGATTTAGATTGTCCAATTTGATAAAAGATATCCAAATAAAAACAAACTGAGGAGTTACTTTTAGTTATAAGACATTGTGGACAATTTCAACACTAAATTCTTAGTTAAATTTGGAAACACTTTTTCCAGGCCACTACTCAACATATATGTACAATTTCCCAACCATCTCCTGAACAGTGTCCTTGTAGTCAAATTAAGTCAATGTCACTGTATAGATGATATTGCAGAATAATATACCGGTATGTAAAGAAGAGTGAAAGGTAGTCAGTTTGGACACTAGTAAAGAGGTTTTAATTTTGATTGACAGCATGAAAGTTAGTAACATAATGAACAGGGGGGGGGGGGGGGGCGAAAAAAAACTGCGGGACACAACGTACCGGGTGGGGGGGGTACCTAGGCGTCAAAAATTTACACATAAATTTTTTCCTTATTCATTTAGGGGGGGGGGGTTGTCGGAAAAAATTTTGCATGTAATTTTTTTCCAAATATGTATTTTCAGACTCACAACTTCAATTTTCTCTCATTTGATAGAATATGGATTAACCTTAATATCCAAATCATATATACATGAGTAGTACATTCCACCTAAAACAATTTTGGATAACCACTGTCTTGGTTTACATGCGATATTGACCCCATTAACCCTCTTAATAATGCCGACTAATGCCGACTACCCTGCGATCGCTTTATCTGGCAAAATTTTACTGCAGAACTATCCCATGTATTAAACAATTTCTCCTCCGATGGTATCAGAAAACAGTTATATGCTGGTATCTCACTCATCTCATTTGCATCTTTTTCAAAGTCGAGGTAATGACTAGTTGTCATTTTTTAAAGTGCATACAAAGCGTTGCGATCACCAATATACATGTTTGTACATGTCATGACATCACGAGGTACAAATCTGCGTTCTACTGGTAGACAATGACCATTTTAGTCATAATAATCTAAGTTACCAAGCACCTTCTCGTGAATTGTATGCTCCGGTGTTTATTTCGGTTTCCGGTCAAACCGAGTTGTTGTCCGGCTGGGGTAGATTTGATGGGGGGGGGGGGGGGGGGCAAATGGTTAGTAGAAAAAACTGCAGTTTTTGCTGTTTTGGGGGGGGGGGGGTACCCAAACTGAAGAAAACAGTTTTTTTCCACCCTGTGTCTGCAGTTTTTTTCCGCCCCCCCCCCCCCCCCCCCCCCTGTAATGAACGTATTTTACCTAGGCAATATTATTGCCTAAATATTGCCTAGGCAAACTGATGTTGTCTCTGCTTAAGACCTAGGCTAATTCCCAGGGCTGTAAGTTCAGACTCAGTTCAGCTAACTTACTAAAGTTATCATCCAGAAACAAAAAAAGACAAACAAACAGACAGACATACTAATAACATACATTTTCAATATGTTTTTTTTTTCAAAACAGGCTTATAAAAATTGATCATCCTAATACAGCATTATATGTTTCTATTCTCTTTTAGACTATTGTCTTGGGACAATTGTTGGTGGACGCCAACCATCCAGAGAGATTTGCGGATCTTTTGGTGAATATAACAACCCTGTCCAAGGCACAAGCTGCTGCGAGTAGCAAACCTGATCCAGCAGGATACTTATTCAACCAACACATTGACATGCTGTTCAGCCAGGAAGAGCTGAGTATTAGCTCAGGTCTTGGGCTAAGACAAAAAAACAATGAAAAAACCAAGTCTTGACAATAACAGATGGACTGCGGCAGAAGGTACATTTACATACACACCATCATTAATTAGCTGTAGGTTATCGGCTGCAATAAGTAGAACGCTACCTGTATCATAAGTAACAAAAGCCAATAAGTGAAAAAGTTGGCCAATAAGTAGAAAGGTGGCCAATAAGTCAATGGTAACGTAAATGACATCATATGTATTTAGCTCAATCGGCAAAGAATATTGGGTCAACAGAAGATAGATTACACACATTTGAAGCAAGTATTTTATTGAACCACATGGTCTTTCTGTATATAATATAATAAAAAGAAAACCTTTGTGTCATGAGTGAATACCGGATTTACCTCATACATGGTCACAGTGAGATACTGGAATCATCACATGTGATGATTCCAGTATCTCACTGTGACCACTCATTAGATACTTCCGGTATTCACTCAAAACACACAGGTATCCTCTATGTATAATAAGTTTAAAAAGCCATGATCAACTATGAGAAAAGATGAGAATGGATTTATTTTCACTGCAATTTTTTTCCTCGACCAAAACCAGACCCACCCCATGGTTTCAACTGTTAAAGGGAGAAATTGTGGACAAAAAATTTAATTATTGAGCCCCCTCACTTGTATGAGGCTATATCATGCACCACTATAGGAATCTGATTGTTTCAATTCATTTTGAAGCTGTAATTTGTCTTAGAAATGATTTTGAAAAAAAATTGCATGATATCAGAAAAAATCTGCATTCAGGGCTTGGGATGTATATTCTCACCACAGACACACACAGCGCAATAAGGAATTTGCTTCACGCATAGTGATATGAACATTTCGTCATGTCAACCTGTTTCTAAGCCATCAGTCACTTGATATTCCCATTCATATTTGTCCAAGATCATATAACACTAGCAAGCTACATTTGAATGAAATGCAAGCAATTTTCCTCATAACTAATTGAAATTATGACAACTTCAATTTTAAATGAATGTTACATAAGAACTATTTTCCTAACTACGATGTAGTTTTACTATGGTATAAATATTTTAACACCCAAATTTTCCGTTTAAAGAGCAGATGATGTCCAGACATATTAAAGACATATTATGGACTAGTTCAAGTGTGTAGAACTGACAAGTTAGTACCCAGGCGCTATGCCAACTGTGGGAATGTAGTATTATACTAACATCGCCGAAAAACTCAAAGAAATCAGCCATACCACTCCATAGAAAGCATCGTCTGAACTACGATTAATTGTAAATATTTACATCTCAATTCGGGACGCAACAATCGGCGATAAACTAACACAAATGATTTCGCCACCAAGAGTCATTGCATTTAATTAATATATAAGAATGACGATTTGTGCTATAAATTTTTATTAATATTCGTAAAAATAACTACCATGAGCAAGATTATTCTCCATTTCTATTTGATGACACAAACGGAGTGTTTCATATCACTTTAAGTATCACCGGGGTAGATTTACTATTTTAGTGTTTTTAATATATTTTCTCCATAAAACGTATTTATGCAGATTGTTGTAATTAATAAGCAATCAATGTCATTATCGATGCATAAAACAGTCACATCTGTTAAAGGTACTCAATCTGAATTAACCCTCGCAGATTACTATTTCCTTGACTTCGGACTGCTGCGGAGGTAAAAAATATTTGATCCGGGTCGAGGAACCCACCCATCAAAGCTCAGCGTGATCTGATATAAATTTTTATAAGTCTATTATTTTAATTTTAAGTGGCCCAGTAAACAGCAGACGAGAATAATTTCTCTGACCAAATTGCAGAAAAAGATGGATAACTCTAAAAAAAAAAAAAATTTGGTCAGATATTTGACAAACTGGCAATATTCATTGAACAAAAACTTGATAAATTACAGGTTTTTGTCGATTTTATGCTATAGTTGACTATGGTTAGTATTGATATATTTGAACAATTAATCGATTCTGACAACTGAAAAGGCATTTAAAAAAATCTTGTTGTTGGAATCTGATGATATGGGGACCATCGAATCGGATTTAGTACTTTTAAAACTGCCATAATTCAGGGTTTCCGCTAGGGGGTAGGGGAATGGGGCCTGTAGCCATCAAGGGGAAAAATCCAGGTAGAAGTAACCTGTTTTACTTTCAGCACTGGTTGAATTACTTTCGTTATATCGGCCAATAGAATCGTGTGAGAGTAGAAATGGCAGATTGTTTTGTTCCATTTCTGCCCAAGTGCCAAGCTATCAAACCTTATACACGTACCTGTAACTTTAAAACTAGTAAATTTATTAGATATAAATTAATTTACGAAGTACATGTACAGAACACCAGTAATTCGGATCCTGAGTTAAACATGCTCGTTAATGTTAAAAGACTCACTGTTGAAGACCCAGCAGATATTTTGGATGCATAACGTAATCGGAATATGTTAAGGCTGATTACATATCTGGCCGACGAGTATTCATTGTGGGCAGTGGTAAGATGCCTTGATGTCCGGTGCGGCTACTCCCACATTTTTCTCTCGCTCTATTACAAAGTGAATGATATATTTTGCAGTATAAAACATGACAGGTATGATTAAAATACTGTTCTTTTGCATAACATAACCGGGTACTAACCGCATTGTAACTAACCAGCCTCAAAGGCATAGCTTCTAGTGATGTCAGCTCCGATCACTTCATGTTTCAATTTAACAACGCGTTTAGAGTGTGTACACTCACAAGATATCAAATAAATTCACCTTTTAAAATTCCTTAGTACTATTCCAACAAAATTCAGAAGCTTTAAACATCTTTATACCTTTATAGACATGCAGTATGTCCTGGGGTATGGCAGGAGGGGAAAACTTGCCGGTATAGCGGAAACCCTGCATAATTAGAAAGAATGTAATAGTATAAACAAATATTTTTCTTATACCAATCATAAATATTGGGTTGATTGCATGTTATTGTCGTACTAGTACTCTGTGTTATGTAAACAAACAACATGTTATGTAAACAAACAGTACGTAAAAAATATGTGATAAGCAAAAAAAAAAAAACATTGTGGAGACCCACTTAGAAATGTCACCAAGTTGTTTAGAACATACATGTACCGGTATAGCATTTGCTAATCATTGCCTTTAAAATTTTTGGTGTTGAATGGGTCACTGTGAATCAATCTGCTAAAAAAATGTTGAATGTTTTGCATATTGCTCACTATTTACGTGCTGTATATAAATAAACGCTTGACTCACACATGCAGTGTTTTGTGTTTAATATCACACTCATAATTATACCCCCTTTAAAAAAAAAAAAGGGGGTATAAGTTTTTGCACCTGTCTGTCCGTCCGTGCATCCATCCGTCCGTCCGATGTCTGTTCATGTCATAACTTGAACAGTAGTGCTCGGATCTCAATGAAATTTTGTATGGCTGTTCAATACTATGAGGGCATTCAATAGATGGTTACATCGTTTTGTTCGGATTTTCCATTCTAGAGTTATTCATCTTTGTTTATCTTGAAATGTTGGATTTTTGGTCTGTCTGGTGTCTGTTCATGTCGTAACTTCAACAGTTGTGCTGGGATCTCAATGAAATTTGGTCTGGATGTTCACTACTAGGAGGACATTAAAAAGAGGGTTCCACTGTTTTGTTCGGATTTTCCATTCTAGAGTTATACATCTTCGTTTATCTGGAAATGTTGGCTTTTTGGTCCGTCTGGTGTCTCTTCATGTCGAAACTTCAACAGTTGTGCTGGGATCTCAATGAAATTTGTTCACTACTATGAGGACATTCAATAGAGGGCTCCATTGTTCTGTTCTGTTCTGAGTTATTCATCTTTGTTTATCTGGAAATGTTGGTTGTTTGGTCCATCCAATGTCTGTTCAGCTCATAACTTGAACAGTAATGCTCGGATCTCAATGAAATTTTGTATGGATGTTCACTACTATGAGGACATTCAATAGAGGGCTCCATTGTTCTGTTCTGTTCTGAGTTATTCATCTTTGTTTATCTGGAAATGTTGGTTGTTTGGTCCATCCAATGTCTGTTCAGCTCATAACTTGAACAGTAATGCTCAGATCTCAATGAAATTTTGTATGGATGTTCACCACTATGAGGACATTTAATGGCACATTCAAATGTTTGTTTTGTTTTTATTGTTCTATAGTTACTCATCTTTGTTTATATGAAAATGCTGGTGTTTGGGTCCATCTGTCTGAGTATAGCCCTCATATTATAAAGTTATAGATATGCCCACACGAGGCGGTATGCCACGAGGGGGTATGCACCGGACGACAGTCCATCTCTTGTTTAATACTATCATTATACTATACTATTAGTATATTCTTGAACAAAGTCAATATCCATTCATTTGTCCTCATTGTTTATTTCACCTGCACTGTTTGACATGTGAATAGGCTTTCTTCATTTCAGAGTACACCAAGGCATTTTGCCGAAAGTGCAGATGGGAGGAGCTGTCTCCAAAAGCTCGGCATTAAAAGTTATCCCTGAAGATCACCAATGCAAGGTGCCATAACAAAAAGGTGAGGTCACTTGAAATCATGTTCCATGTTCTCATCAACACTTGTATCAGTTTAAATGGAGGTTTTGTGTACCCTGACATTAGAGATGGTGAAAGATACAAGTTTTTACTTGGCAGCAAACTCTTTCCATTCACTGAGATTTTGACTGAGAAAGGATCATTAACCAAGGATACACAATAGGTAAATTTGCCTTAGGGATAATCGACTCACCAAATGTTAATTTTTAACCCTTCTAGATTTACTACACCAGTCATGGGCCACTTACATCTTTATCGAGAAATACAAGCAACAACTAACTAAGGCGTTGTTAGGACTTGTCCAATCAGAATCAAGGAAAATGAGACAGTAAATACTAAAATAGAGGTTTAAATTATATCAAGATATATTATCAAGATTTATTACATGATCCTACCCTTATTCCATTCAATAAACCCATTCTATAAATTGTGATATTAAACGTTTGTTTAATAACAGGAAATAGTGCCAGGTGACCTTTAACTTCCGGTTTGTCGTCTTTATACATTCCGTACGCTATGTCTCAGAATAATATGGTTTGCAATATTTTTTCCAATAAACTATAATGAATGAAGAGTTTGAAAAGTTATATCATTAAATATACGCAATTATTTACGCCAAAGAGACTTTATTTGTCTGGGACTATTTCTTTACGAGGCAAACAACTCATAGTTACATGAAACTCCATCGCAGGTCTTATATAGAAGCCGATGTTAGTTTCGCATCCCATTTGTTGATTTATGTATGTTTTGTCGAGGTTTTGGATCATGTAATAAATAGAATCTACAACTCATCCCAGTTTATAACAGAGTTAACAAAACTCATCCAGTAAATTAGGTCTGGGACGAGCCTTTCCTAATTTATTGGACTCATTTTGTAAATTCCGCTATAAACTGGGAACTCGTTGTAGATCCTCTACATATATGCTTCACACCCATGAAAATTGTTTGTTCTATTCCAGGTTACTGCACCAGCTGTAACACCAGAAGAATGAGTTCTAGCTGTTATACATGTATATGTATTAATTCAAACATAATTAAATTATACACATCATGGAAATAGCATCTTCATAAATCTATTCCTTTTCTTTGTCATTTCAGACAAATGACTTCAATAATTCCTAGAGTTCCCATTTCAAGATTTTCAAATATATCTCATACATATACATGTACCTCTCTTTTCATATCCTTGAAAGACTTTTTTGGGTCATCAAAGGCCCTAATAACGCGCCTGCACTTCTATAATAATTGTAACGAAAGGTGTCGCTGCGATCGGGCGGCGGGATATGCCAATCTGCGGGATGGGATGGAATATGGAATAGAACGACAATCTGCGGAACAGAATTTCAAATTGCGTGAAACGGTCGATATCTCGAGGAATACAGCACATTGAGGGCTCATTTTGGTGTCTAACGAAAGGCCGATATTCGCCCAAGCCACACATATTAACCCCGCTACTGACTGGACAGCAGAAGTTGCATTATTCGATCGACAACTGAGAACTTCCCCCGCGTATGACCGGCAGATAATAAGTAAGAATTAAAAGATTAAGTTAGAGTTCAAATGTTAAGTTAGACTTGAAATATAAGGATTAAAATGTTAAGTTAGAATTAAAATGTTAAGTTAGAATTAAAATGTTAAGTTAGAATTAAAATATAAGAATTAAAATGTTAAGTTAGAATTAAAATGTTAAATTAGAATTAAAATATAAGAATTAAAATGTTAAGTTAGAATTAAAATATAAGAATTAAAATGTTAAGTTAGAATTAAAATATTAAGTTAGAATTAAAATATAAGAATTAAAATGTTATTAAAGTTGGAATTAAAATCTGTAGTTAGGATTGTGACCCTAATAACCCTCCATAGTGATTATGAGGCTAATGCTCCAATTTATCAACCCATATCGGTATATTTTATCAGCTATTTTACATAAGAATAAGACAGGTACTCAGTGTTTCTTCTTCAGAATGTGGTTCACACTCTATGACACCGAAAACGAAGGAATTACATTTACCTGACTTAATTTTCAGTGATTACATGTTGATATTTACACGTTAACTCGCTATTTCCGAGTTAATTGTGATATAAAGCTCATGTTTTGGTAAAACGGCACTTATGCAGCCTCTGTACATGTATCTGTCAGGAATGTTAATGTATTTAAGATATATATGATTATAGGTGATTTTGTCCCAAATATAATTATTTTTAATCATAAGTAACTGTAACAAATCATTCCTGAACCATCACAATACCGGTGATAGAACACATCCTGATGTATAAGATTGTGGAGAGTGGGATATTGGGAGTCGTTAGAAAGGAGGGAGTCTTTATGGCCACTCTTACAACACCCATCATTTGACCTAAATTGGTCAAGGGACTGGGAAATCACATGGTTGCCCTATTTTGAACCAGTGGCCATTTGGATTGGGTGGAGAGTTGGAGGGGATCGAAAGGGTCTAATGGGGCCAACCTTTATTCAAAAGGGCGTATAAAAACATTTGCAATTCCTGACAATCAACTCATTGTGGTCAGAATTTTATCAATTTGAGCGGGATTCATAATTATTTAGAATTAGAAATGAAATTCACATTTTACATCTAGCTGCTGTCACAATGAGTTCAAAGGAAAAAAGGAGGAAAAATTGATTCCTGATGAAAATGATAACTTTACCTTTATACAAATCTTTTGGGAGTGATAGTGTCAACCTCTATTTGCACTAAAGTGCAAATGAATTGCACTTCAGTGAAAATATTGGATTTGTGCTTAAGCTCAAATGATTTGCACTTAAGTGCAAATGAATTGCGCTTAAGTGCAAATGAATTGCGCTTAAGCACGATTAGGGAATAAATGTGAAAACAACCTCCCATAGGTCATTGGGTTTTGTCTTGAGAACTCAGCTACATGTACATATGTAAAACTTTGTGAAACAAAGGAGTTATTGCCTATGGTTCATGTGTTTGCAAACCGCACAACCACCATTGATTGTCATGATGGATTTATAAGGATTAAAATGTTAAGTTAGAATTAAAATGTTAAGTTAGAATTAAAATGTTAAGTTAGAATTAAAATATAAGAATTAAAATGTTAAGTTAGAATTAAAATGTTAAATTAGAATTAAAATATAAGAATTAAAATGTTAAGTTAGAATTAAAATATAAGAATTAAATTGTTAAGTTAGAATTAAAATATTAAGTTAGAATTAAAATATAAGAATTAAAATGTTATTAAAGTTGGAATTAAAATCTGTAGTTAGGATTGTGACCCTAATAACCCTCCATAGTGATTATGAGGCTAATGCTCCAATTTATCAACCCATATCGGTATATTTTATCAGCTATTTTACATAAGAATAAGACAGGTACTCAGTGTTTCTTCTTCAGAATGTGGTTCACACTCTATGACACCGAAAACGAAGGAATTACATTTACCTGACTTAATTTTCAGTGATTACATGTTGATATTTACACGTTAACTCGCTATTTCCGAGTTAATTGTGATATAAAGTTCATGTTTTGGTAAAACGGCACTTATGCAGCCTCTGTACATGTA
This sequence comes from Siphonodentalium dalli, assembly GCA_032622095.1. NCBI lineage: Eukaryota > Metazoa > Mollusca > Scaphopoda > Gadilida > Siphonodentaliidae > Siphonodentalium > Siphonodentalium dalli. The sequence continues at coordinate 175,620,239 of CP136065.1, read as the reverse complement.
TCTGTCAGGAATGTTAATGTATTTAAGATATATATGATTATAGGTGATTTTGTCCCAAATATAATTATTTTTAATCATAAGTAACTGTAACAAATCATTCCTGAACCATCACAATACCGGTGATAGAACACATCCTGATGTATAAGATTGTGGAGAGTGGGATATTGGGAGTCGTTAGAAAGGAGGGAGTCTTTATGGCCACTCTTACAACACCCATCATTTGACCTAAATTGGTCAAGGGACTGGGAAATCACATGGTTGCCCTATTTTGAACCAGTGGCCATTTGGATTGGGTGGAGAGTTGGAGGGGATCGAAAGGGTCTAATGGGGCCAACCTTTATTCAAAAGGGCGTATAAAAACATTTGCAATTCCTGACAATCAACTCATTGTGGTCAGAATTTTATCAATTTGAGCGGGATTCATAATTATTTAGAATTAGAAATGAAATTCACATTTTACATCTAGCTGCTGTCACAATGAGTTCAAAGGAAAAAAGGAGGTAAAATTGATTCCTGATGAAAATGATAACTTTACCTTTATACAAATCTTTTGGGAGTGATAGTGTCAACCTCTATTTGCACTAAAGTGCAAATGAATTGCACTTCAGTGAAAATATTGGATTTGTGCTTAAGCTCAAATGATTTGCACTTAAGTGCAAATGAATTGCGCTTAATTGCAAATGAATTGCGCTTAAGCACGATTAGGGAATAAATGTGAAAACAACCTCCCATAGGTCATTGGGTTTTGTCTTGAGAACTCAGCTACATGTACATATGTAAAACTTTGTGAAACAAAGGAGTTATTGCCTATGGTTCATGTGTTTGCAAACCGCACAACCACCATTGATTGTCATGATGGAATTTTAAATTGTATAAAAATGGTTCAATTGGAACGTTGAACCTGCCGCTACAGCATAAATTCATGGCACAATTTATAGTTCAACTTTTCTTCTAATGTGAAGGGGTAGTTATGCTTGAGACCCCAACGTCCAATAGTCTGATTGATAATTTATTGTGTGGATGCTAGTAGTATACATGTAGTCAGTCCTACTGTGCATATAAGTGGGTTGTGTGCATAATGAAAGTGTCAATGACACTGTAGCTCAACTTAGGTAGGGGAATAATTTAATGGTTGACAGTAAATGGAGGAATAGGAAAGGTGCTAATTGAAATGTCTTGTGCCAAAGGATTTAGTCATGCAAAGAGTAAAATCCAAGATGGCTGCTGGCAGCCATGTTTTTCAGCCGAACGACCCCAAAATGACTCGTTCCCATCTACATGTCATTGTTAACATCCATGACAAATTTCATGATGTTCCGACCAAAGCTACAACCTGTAGCCAGTGCCAAAGGATTTAGTCATGCAAAGAGTAAAATCCAAGATGGCTGCTGGTGGCCATGTTTTTTTTTTGCCGAATGACCCCAAAATCACTCGTTCCCATCTACATGTCAATATTAACATCTATGACATATTTCATGATGATCAGACGAACAGTACGACCTGCAGCCCGCGCCAATGGATTGAAATTTGAAATCTAAGATGGCCACCAGTATCCCATGTTTTTCGGCCGAACGACCCCATAATGACTCGTTCCCATCTACATGTCAATGTTAACATTCATGACAAATCTCATAAAGATCACACCAAAGGTACGACCTGTAGCCCGCGCCAAAGGAAATTGTTGACGGACACACGCACACACGGACGACGGATGCCAAACCATGGCAATAGCTCAAACTTACAAAGTAAGTTGAGCTAAAAATGGGTCGAGGTATATATTATCTGGGCAGAATCTATCATACAGGCCACCATGTCTTTTTTATCTTCACTTATATTGAGTATAGCAGTATAAATTCTACTGGTATGTACACATGTTGTAAGACTACATTAATGATTAATCCATTGCTGCATCATTGCATGTACATTATTGTATCTGGTTGTTTCAATAAACAAATTAGCATGTGTACTTTTCATGTTTCAGCTTATACAGGTACATGTATCAACTGAATCAGATATATTACGAACAACACCCATCAAAGCAAGGATGGGTTAATCATATTCTGTATTTCTAATGATTACAAATTTAGAAGTATGAGTATTGTATTTGTAATCAGGAATTCTAGAATCCAAAGTATTGTGATTGTAAACAATATTTTCAAATAATTTTTGAATATGTTTAATTACATCTTACCAAAGTATGACTAGATTATTTTGCAGAAAGGTGAGAAAAACATCTTTGAATGGGGCCACTGGATAAAAAATGAACACATCCACAATTTGTTCCATCATATAAAGAGTATTTTTCATTGATATTTTTATCTGAAGCCGATAACAAATTAATGAGCAGCCACGATTTACATGTACATGTATATCAAAACGATGTATACAAATATTACATCTTGACATCTTCAAAACTTGAAGGTACTCAATCAGATTCGATGATCCTCGGGTCATCAGATTCCAACAACAAACATTTTTGAAATACTGATTCAGTTATCAGAATCGATTATTTGCCCAAAAATAGTTCTAACCACAGTCAACTATAGTACAAAATTGCCCAAAACCTGCTATTCAACTGATTCAACCACATTTAGTTCAACAAAATTTTGCCGCTTTGTCAAATATCTGAAACAAAAAAGCCACTTGATTTTAGAGTTATCCATCTTTTATCTGCAACTTGGTCAGAGAAATTATTCTCGTAGACTGTTTGCTGGGCCACATAAAATTAAAATAAATAGATTTAAAACATCGATATCTGATCACTCTGAGCTTTGATGGGTGCGCGTTCATAGACTCTATTCAAACATTTGTTAACCCCAAAACCAAGGAAATAGTAACATGCGAACGTTCTGAGGAGATGGCTCTATATAAGCATCGGATACTTATTGTCAAATCCTATTCCTCCCTTCTAGTCTTCTATTTATTCATGTGTCATGTTTTATAATTATATACTTTTGGGAAGAAATAAAATATTGTTTAAACCAATATGCGAACGTTAATTCAGATTGAGTACCTATAATTGTTTCAGTTAAGATTGTGATAGCTGATATCCCAATAATTAAGTCTGGTACATGTATCACATTTTGTTTTGATAGCACTGGTGTCGACACTGGTGTGGATTAGCCTCTGGCCATCAATGATGCACATTAAGCTGACATACTGGTATTAGTTATGATATCAATGATATGAGAATCTTTTTCTCAGGTTATTTCTCAGTATCAGGCTCCAATACTATCGGTGTATATATATATGTGACATAAACACCAAACAGGTGGAATTAGGTTATGTGAAACTAAATACAAACAAAATAATCGAGAGCTTTCCAATGAATGGCAACAAACCATATTTCTGACTAAATCCTGAAAAATGAACCATAATTCTGCTGTGGTTTAGGAGTCGGATTATTAAGGGCATTACTGTAACATGTCTGTTTTTCATGAATAAAACAAGATTACTGATTCTTAGATAAGTAGTATAAAGTACTAGTAGATGTATGTATCCACATGCCAACTGCAAATGTAGCACAAGATACCTGAAAAATAATTTGTGATTGCCATGCAGTCAATGCTAACAACGATCTTGCATCACAAATTGCACGACCTTTCAAACTCTTGTGACATCATGTTTGTATATATCTGGGGTGTCAAATATTCAAGGTTGACAAAATTAACAGATTTCAAAAATCAAAATCTGATAAGTTTTGAGGGTGGGTTTCTGGACTGAAATAAAATATATTTACCCCAAAGTCGAAGAAAAAGTAAGTTAGGGGCATCAAATCAGATTATCCATTTTTAAAAGTAAACAAAAGTCATGCAGATAGGTGGACAGACATAAAATATTTACTACAGTTCTCTATGCCAAATTTGAGGTACAGTAATGCCCAAATTAATCGACTCCTTTAACCACAGCAGAATTATGGGTAACTTTTCAGGATTTAGTCGGAAATATGGCTTGTTGCCATTCATAGGAAAGTTCTCCCCCGAGAGCTTTCCGATGAATGGCAACAAGCCATTTACACTTGACTAAGAAATCTTAATGATAAATGATTATGAATAGAACCTGGTGTGAAATTATTTACTGCGGAGGCTACGAGCAAATTTTACCTCTGCACAATACAAACCATTAATAACACCATACATGTCATCACTAGCTCGAAGGCGAGTATGACTCGCCACGCAGTAGCATTTCCACCAGGCTCTGATCATAATTCAATTTATGACCCAATGTATATTTGTGTTGAATACAGTAATGCCCTAAGTAATCGACCCCTTATGGGTAACTTTTCAGGATTTAGTCGGAAATACGGCGAGAGCTTTCCGCTGAATGGCAACAAGCAATATTTCCAACTGAATCCTGAAAAGTTACCCATAAGGGGTCGATTACATAATGAAAGTGTCAATGATAACGAAGCTCAGTCTGGAGAGTATGGGTGCAACGATTATTTGTATAATTGAATGACCCCAAAATGACTTGTTCCCATCTAAATGTCAATGTCAACAGCCATGACAAATCTCATAATTATCTGATCAAAGGTACGACCTGTAGCCTGTGCCAAAGGATTTAGTCATGCAAAGAGTAAAATCCAAGATGGCTGCTGGCGGTCATGTTTTTTGGCCGAACAACCCCAAAATGACTCGTTCCCATCTACATGTCAATATTAACATCCATGACAAATTTCATAAAGAACAGACCAAAGGTACGACCTGTAGCTAGCCCGCGCCAAAGGAAATTGCTGACTGACACATCGACATACAGACACAGATTCACACACGGACGAAGGACGCCAACCCATGGCTATTAATAGCTCAAACTTACAAAGTAAGTTGAGCTAAAAACTAGTGTTAACTAGAGGTGTGACTGTCCCAATGGGACTACGGATACCCCCTGTTTTTAAAATACTAAGATGTTTCACATGTCAGTAAACATTTAGTTAAAATAATAAAATAACAGTTCCCATTGCAGGTGAACAACCATAACCCTAATCTTAAACCTATTGACCGAAAAATGTAGGAATAAAAGCTTGGACAAAATTATGTATGTTGCGAAAACATTTCTAAGTCGAAAAAGGGGAATAACTCCACACAAAAAATGTCGGACAGACATCATAATCGCAGGCGCACAGGTTCCCATGGTACTAAATATCAGTGCCAAGATTAAAAAACATTGACCGAAAAATGTAGGAATACAAGCTCGGACAAAATTATGCATGTTGCAAAAAAAGTTTCTAAGTCGAAAAAGGGGGATAACTCCACCAAAAAATGTCAGACAGACGTCATAATCGCAGGTGCACAAGTTCCCATGGTACTAAATATCTGTGCCACGTTTTAACAAAAATGTAGGAATAAAAGTTCGGACAAAAGTATACATGTTGCGAAAATTTTCTAAGTCGAAAAAGGGTGGATAACTACAAAAAAAAAAGTCCGACAGACGTCATAATCGCAGGTTCCCATGGTGGTTGATGTCTGTGCCAAGTTTCACGGACAAATTTGTGTCCACGGACGGACGGACGACAGACAAGCTGACTCCAGTATACCCCCCTAACTTCGTTGCGGGGGGGTATAATTATATTTGTATGAACATGCGATTGTTAATTAACATATTTTGGGTAAGTAGTATCACAACGAAAGAAATTCTAAATTCCTCACTGGAAATTTAATCTACTTCCGGTGTTTTCCTTCTATATAAGTGTGCTTCATATTATACATGAACGAGAGGCCGATCACGATCGGCAGATGTTTAACCCATCCCTTGGCGATAGTAAATTGTTATAATCAGAATCATAATCTTTTAATGTTGAATTATAGAGTATACTGTTATGATCTAAAGTAGTATATGGCAAATGTACATAATAACCAGTAATAACACAAATTATTGGAATGTATGAGTCAATATAGAAGGGTTAAATAACATCTAAACTCTAGAGCCTGTCACCACTATCATAGTGTACGCAGTTCTATTCATGTTGTTGCAAATTGCCATGTGAGATGCCAAAATAATATAATTATTTATTTAATGGAAAAGGTTAAAAGACATGGAATGGGTAAAAGGGGTTAAATCACCTATCTCTGCCCTGTTTGATCCAATGTAGTCCCATCATCCACGGAATTAGAGAGCTCCATTGGTCTAGTTAAATAAATTCACATTAAGTTGTGGTTAATAAGATAGCTAAATCAATTTATCCAATAATTCACCAATTTGTGTCTCTTATACAGAGGGAACATAGGAGGGCTATAAATAACTCTCAATAAACCATGTCTTTTTATCTCTCTCACAGAGAAGCTGTGAGGCTGAGGTATTCATTAATTGTAAGTTACTTGGGTTATAATTGGATAATTCTTAGTTGATAAAGGGCCATATCTCTGGTATAACAAATTGGATCTAACCCATATTCAAACTCGTTCTGTATTTTGAGTTGAGAAACTCATATACCAAATTTGGCTCCTATCAGATGAAAAATGGTTGCTTTATCGAAGTATGTGTGAACTATATGTCAAAGGACCATAACTCCATTAAAAAACATCCGATCAAACCCATATTCGAACTCAATCAGTCAGTATGTTGGTCTGAGAACCTCATATACCATATTTGGTTACAATCAGATAAAAAATGTTTGAGTTATGGCAGAATTCATGAATTCTAAGTAAAAAAAAGGGCCATAACTCTGTAAAAAAAACTCGGATCAAACCCATATTCGAACTCGGTCTGTATTTTGGGCCGAGAAACTCACATACCAAATTTGGTTCTGATCAGATAAAAAATGTTTGAGTTATGGCAGAATGCGTGAATTCTAAGTCGAAAAAGTTCCATAACTCTGTAAAAAAAAGTCGGATCAAACCCATATTCGAACTCGATCTGTATTTTGGGCTGAAAACACCATATACAAAATTTGGTTTTAATCAGGTAGAAAATGTTTGAGTTATCGCATTACACGTAAAGTGTCTACGGACGGACAGACAGACGGACGGACGAACGACGAGTGGTCAATCCGGACAACGACACTATGTTTACCATACATGGTATGGGTAAACATAAAAAGGTATATACAATATACCAAACCTGTGGCGCTAATAACTAAGGAATATATTCCCTGCGTTAGCTTTTTGACTTTATAAGGTTCTCTGCCAAACTTAATAAAAGGTCAACAGACCACAGTGTCCCCCGAAAATGTGGCAAGTCGATGCCGCTTTGTTAAAGAAATAAAAATGAAAGTGTCAATGACACTGTAGCTCAACATGGAAAGGGGATAATTTAATGTGTTACTGTCGATGGAGTGATTAGGAATGTGGAAAGTTGAATGTCTAATACTAGTTTATCAACATGAAGAGATATATATACATGTATATAATAGTAAAATCTAAGATGGTTGCTGGCGGCTATGTTTTCCAACAATTCAAAAACATTTGATAGCTTTAGTCATGCAAAGAGTAGAATCCAAGATGGCCGCTGGCAGCCATGTTTTAATGTCGGTTAACCTAAAATGACTTGTTCCCATCTACATGTCAATGTCAAAAGTCAAGACAAATTTCATAATGATCCGACCAAAGGTACGACCTGTAGCCCATGCCAAAGGATTTAGTCATGCAAAGAGTAAAATCCAAGATGGCTGCTGGCGGCCATTTTTTTTAGCCGAATGACCCCAAAATTACTTGTTCCCATCTACATTCCAATTTCAACAGCCTTGACAAATTTTATGATGATCAGACTAAAGGTACGACCTGTAGCCCGTGCTAAAGGATTTAGTCATACAAAGAATAAAATCCAAGATGGCTGCTGGTGGCCATGTTTTTTGTCCGAATGGCGCCAAAATGACTCGTTCCCATTTAGATGTCATTGTTAACATTCATGACAAATTTCATGATGATCTGACCAAAGGTACGACCTGTAGCCCGTGCTAAAAGTTTTAATCATGCAAAGAGTAAAATCTAAGATGGCTGCCAGCGGCCATGTTTTTTGGCCGAATGACCCCAAAAGTAATCGTTCCCATCTACATGTCAATATTAACATCCATGACAAATTTCATGATGATCAGACGAACAGTACGACCTACACACGCACGACGGATACCAAGCCATGGCAATAGCTCAAACTGTCAAAGCAAAGTTGAGCTAAAAATGTTGAAATTTGTTGAAGTCGAAAAGGGTTAATAACTCCGTAAAAAAAAATAATCCCTCATCTATATACATGTTGCATATCTCCGATGTGTGGGTAACACCATTCTGAAGTTTCAAATATATACGATTAAAACCTGTAGGAGGAGTCGATTACACCATGAAGGTACCCTCATACAGAAAATTTAAAAAAATGTTGAAATTTTCTAAGTCGAAAAAGGTCAAAAACTAATTTTTCCCTCATCTATATACATGTTGCACATCTTCAATATGTGGGTAATAATACTCTGAAGTTTCAAATATCTATGATCAAAACTGTAGGAGGAGTTGTTTACACCATGAAGGTACCCTCATACAGAAAATTAAAAAAAATGTTGATTAAAGGGTTAATAACTCCGTAAAAAAAATTAAAAAAAAAATTCCCTCATCTGTATACATGTTGCATATCTCCGATGTGTGGGTAACACTATTCTGAAGTTTCAAATATATACGATTAAAACCTGTAGGAGGAGTCGATTACACCATGAAGGTACCCTCATACAGAAAAGTCTTCAATATATGGGCAATAATGGGCAATAATATTCTGAAGTTTCAAATTTCTAGGATAAAAACTGTAGGAGGAGTTGATTACACCATGAAAATACTCAAAAGTGTGACGGACGAACGGACGGAGCCCATTTCTATAGTCCCCCGAAAATTAATTTTTCGAGGGACAAAAAAGTTCTCATGTTTTGTACGGATGGAATATGATCTCTATGGGCGTTAGCCAGAGAAGAATGTCGTCGTCGTCATCATCATCATCAAATAAGTCGTCAAGAATATCGATGGTCGCATGTCTCTTTCTGATATATTTAGCCGGGAGAAAACGATTTCTAACATCTATAAAGTGGTTGCATTCGAGCAAGTAATGAAGTTCATCGCCAAGCTTATAATTATTACACAAGGGACATGTTCGTTCCATTACATTAGTGTCGTTCCATCTTCCTCTCTCTATGGGCAGTCTACGATTACATGTTCGGAATTGGCAAAATGTTCTGTTTTTGTTGTCAAGGCAGTCCAAATACATTTTGAAACAGATATTGTGTTTAAAAATCTTGTATATATTACCTCTACTGGATTTGTCTATAGCTGATTTCCAAATGGCCCTATATTGATTAATGAGACTGCATTTAACATATGTGATTATTTCTTCCGAACGTAAACGTGTGTCGGTGTAAAGAAGATACCCTTGGCCACATTGGGTTAGCACTGTATTCACTTTCTCAATCCATTCGAACTTCGCGGATGCATTTTCACTGAGCTGCAATGCCAACAAGTACATAATCTTACAGTATCTAGTGTCGGTCATGTTCCTCACTTTCAGCCAATACTTGATAATACGCAAATCTATAGTGATATTAAGGGGGAAACGGCCACTTTCACCATATATCTAGTGGAATATTTGCTGTTTAGCTCACTGTCACCTATCGTGACTTTAATTTCAACTGACCAGATATACATTTCATTTGTTAAATAAAACATAATATATTTTTAATCCAGTGGTTTGTGATGGTAGGAAGTGTATGGGTGTGTTCCGGTCTCTCATGTGGCTTGAATCCATTGGGGACCATAATGGAAATAAATGGTCTTCGGACTGTTTTCTTATGCTATCACCAATGGTTTTTGGTCACCTGTTAGTGCCGGACAACTCCTAAACTGTCTCATACCCTGTATAAATGCCATACTCATGCTGGGCATTGGCCAACTGCGGAAGTGGTGATGTACCATGTCCTTCCTCAGGTGACCTATGTCCAGTAATAAATCAAATAATTTGATATTCTACATCTTTACCATTTCTGTTAATCTGTTACTTGTTACATGTACATGTATATCACATATATACCATGTATTCCTGTTTATTCTTATCTATGTGTATGTGGGTTGTCCTACACCAATGTGCCTTAAAGACCATTCAAACGTATCTTATCATATCACAAGTAATTTTAAATATGAAAGTGTCAATGACACTGTAGCTCAACTTGGAAAGGGAATAATTTCTTGTGTTACAGTCAATGGAGTGATTCGGAATGTGTTAAGTTGAAAGGCCTACTAGTAGTTATGTAAAGAGTAAAATCCAAGATGGCCACTGGCAGCCATGTTTTTTTGCCGAATGACCCCAAAAAGACTTGTTCCCATTTACATGTCTTTGTTAACATCCATCACAAATTTCATGATGATCCGACAAAAGATACGACCTGTAGCCTGTGTCAAATGATTTAGTCATGCAAAGAGTAAAATCCAAGATGGCTGCTGGCGGACATGTTTTTTGGCGGAACGACCCCAAAATTATTCGTTCCCATCTACATATCTATATTAACATCCATGACAAATTTCACAATGATCAGACGAACAGTACTCTGGTGTCTGGAATAAAAGTGCAGTCTGGAATATAAGTGCAGGGTGGAAAAACCGACCAGAAATAATATAAGTGCAGGCTGGAATATAAGTGCAGGGTGGATATTTTCATCGAAATACAGTCTTTCACTTTACCGGTGGCATTGAATGGGTACCTGACCAAATAGAGTGGGGGTGGATACTATATACTAGTCCTAATATGCTTTTGAAAACAGAGGTTCTGTTTCAAGGTGTTACTAGTAGTCAGTCCTTCCCAGGAGATGGGAGCGATTGCTCTTGCACCCGTATGCACTCGCAATTTTTAATTCACGGGTGCTGAAATTTGCACGAGTTCGTCCAGAGAGTCGTCCCTCTTGTCAAAATGTTCTTGGTCACTGTAATCGTTGATTCAATATTCAAATATTTGAATGTATATTTAGAACCTTTCCCATCTCAGTTAAATTATGGGCATGTGAAAGTGTAACTAGACATGGGTCTATCCCACAGACATTTTGTTTGAGCAAAACCAAACTTATCATTATATCATGGGCGCATTTAATACACCCGTCTTCTGAATTGCGTGAGCAAATAAGTGCTCTTACTGTGTTTTCCTCATGGGAAGGACTGCTAGTAGTCTGGTACTACTGTGGTATTACTGCTTCTTATATACCATAAATTAAACTCCCACCCTAAATAGTAAATACCAATGTTCTTCCATGGGTAAGCTAAGTGCAGCGATTTAAAGATCTTATATACTAGTAGAGCGGCCATATATCGTAAGTTCATCACATGGCCAGTCAAGAAATTCAGCAAAGTCAATCATGTTTTTATCAAATTAATTACATGTACTGAAGCATTGACCGAAGGGACACCACAGGTTGCCACTTATTCCCATGTAGTTATACGAGGTCTAAAATTATTTACCTTGGTACTTATATATGCTAGATACAAATAATATAGATATATTTATACACAATTAAGCCGCATGTGGTTAATATCAGATTTTAAATCCATGTTCCCACAGTGTTTCGGAAGTCTCGTTATTTTGTCTCAAACATGTGACTCCCGGTCAACAATATTACTAGTATATTGACACCTACAGGATTTGATAAACAACACTCGATCAAGATTTGTTGGGGGAAAAAACAAAATTGGTCTGTCAAGACCTGTCTTCCAAAATTACTACTAGTAGTACAATACACGAAATTAATTATACGTGCAGATTGGAATAAGCCTTGTGCAGGGTGGAAAATCATCTGAAATTTAATAAACGTGCATGCACGTTTATTCCAGACATGAGAGTACGACCTGTAGCCCATGCTAATGAATTGAATTTTGAAATCCAAGATGGCCACTGGTGGCCATGTTTTTTGGCCGAATGACCCCAAAATGACTCGTTCCCATCTACATGTCAATATTAACTTCCACGACAAATGTTATGATGATCAGACGAACATTCCGGCCTGTAGTCTGTGCTAATTTATTGAATTATGAAATCCAAGATGGCCACTGGCGGCCATGTTTTTTTGCCGAATGACCCCAAAATGACTCGTTCCCATCTAGATGTCAATGTCAACAGCCATGATAAATTTCATAATGATCCGACCAAAGGTACGACCTGTAGCCCGTGCCAAACGATTTAGTCATGCAAAGAACAAAATCCAAGATGGCTGCTGGTGGCCATGTTTTTTTGCCGAATGACCCCAAAATGACTCGTTCCCATCTACATTTTATTGTTAACATCCATGACAAATTTCATGATGATCAGACGAACGGTAGGACCTGTAGCCCGTGCTAATGGATTGAATTTTGAAATCCAAGATGGCCACTGGCGGCCATGTTTTTTTCCCGAATGACCCCAAAATGACTCGTTCCCATCTACATGTCAATGTCAACAGCTATGACAAATTTGATAATGATCCGACCAAAGGTATGACCTGTAGCCCGTGCTAAAGGAAATTGTTGACGCATCAAACATGCACACACACACGGACGACAAAGCCATGGCAATAGCTCAAACTTTACAAAGTAAAGTTGAGCTAATAAGTTATAACCCAACACAATTTTATGTGGTACTAATCATTCACACTGAAATGGTACCAATAGTCCACAGGGTACGAAACGTCCAGGTACCAATCGTCCCATGGGTACCAGCGGTAACGAATGTTGGTAGCGCGGTGGCACGCGGTAATCCACCGCACAAACGCGGTGACATTACCGCTACGCGGTAGCATTTTTGTAACGAGGTTAATGACGGGATTCGATGGCTGACCGTCAATCTTCCAAAATAGGACGGCCGTTCTCACGATCTCCGTCCATGTTTGTGTACCGTGGCCGCCAGTGGCCATCTTGGATTTCAAAATTCAATCCATTAGCACGGGCTACAGGTCCTACCGTTCGTCTGATCATCATGAAATTTGTCATGGATGTTAACAATAAAATGTAGATGGGAACTTGTACCGGTACCGGTACATGTACTAAAGTCAAAGGTACCAATCGTCCAGAAGCCATTTTGACGACTGAATATATACATGTAGCTTCATTCAGATTGGTTACATGTAGCTGATTTCAGCTATTGCAGCTGAATTTTCATATTTCCCAGACCTGCTCAAATTGTGCGGAACGTCGAAATACCAAGCAGAAACAAGCTGAATAAAACTAAGGCGGAAAATGACACTTAAAGCATGTTTTGTGGTGTATAATGAAGAAATAAACTATAATAATGCACCATGACGTGATTTTATTTGAGTTTTGATGACATAGCGAGCGTAAAAGACTAAAAGTAGAAAACAATGTATAGTGCTGTACCTTCTTGGCACTTATTTTGCACTGATATAAGTTTATAGTGCTGTGCCTTCTTGACACTTATTTTGCACTTGAGATCAGTTTTCTTGGCGCATTTACCCACATTTAAGGGGGAGTTATGTGACTTTGTGATTTATTTATTATTGCCTTGTATGGTAGAAATAAAGATCGTTTCATATTATCATTTAATATTTATTTATTTTTTTATTTGATTTGGAAAACTGATTAAATTTACAAAGTGCGTTTCTTATTTGATTTGAAAACAAATGTCTGATATGGTGCACGGAATAAAGGGCGTTTCTATCATCATTGAGTAAAATTGATTATTGAAATTGTTTAATTATTGAAATTGGAAAATTGGTTTAAATGGAGTAAAACAGATTGAAATTGAGTTAGATCGACATTTGGAACTTCCTAGGCGATCAATTCACACAAAAACTAGGAGTATATATTTGAATCATGTACGTTGCTTGAATATCACTGTCAAAACATCCCTGAAATCTTTTCGGTAAACCAGAGTAATCTGCGATCGCACATCGGTAATTAATCAGAAACAAAGGCTCTGCCGCGTAGTGCTGTAATTATGTTCACGAAAATTAATTATCACCTATCACTGATGAACCCAAGCAGTACCTGTGAATGACGAAATACCAAGCTGAAGTTTTCGCAATCGCCACACTGTTTTCTACTTTTACACTCGCTATGTCATCAAAACTCAAATAAAATCACGTCATGTTGCATTATTATGGTTTATTTCTTCATTACACACCACAAAACATGCTTTAAGTGTCATTTTCTGCCTTATATTTCTTCAGCTTGGTATTTCGACGCACCCAAATTGTGAATCTAATTGAATTCTAATCAGCTAATTTTTATTTCTAACTGCGTAACTCGAAATTTGGTGAACAGAATTAGAATTGCAACGACTCACAAAACCTCCATCAGTCGAAATGATACAACGGTTTATGCCAGTATGTTGCTCGCATATTCCTGCAATAGCTATCGCAGAAATAATTGTGTAATAATAACTATTTAGGGTGTAAATAACGCGAAATTCGCAAGCACAAATTTCATCCTCGGCCATTGTTGAGCCAGCGGTGCATTCGATTGGAACCCCATTCGCCGATTCGGCAAACGCAACAGTCTGTTCTCTAGAAAATATAGCGGCCCTGCACTACTTTTAACCAAAACATTACAACGCCCGTTCGTAAAAACCAACGAACGGGTGTCCAAATGGAGCGTCACCACAGTTTTAGCATTTATTAAATACTAGAAGGGTTACCCGGCGTTGCCCAGGTTAAAGTGATGTGAAACCCTCTGCATACTGTGGATATATGGCGGGAATAGAGGATACTCTTGTTCAAAGCGTTACCCATATTTTCATAAATTATATCCAAATAGCATCACAAAACATGATTCTTACACACGAAATATAAGTAGTAGCTCACCTTGTCGGATCGGAGCGATTGTCATGTTGTTTATCGCGATTACTCCGTCCCACCAATAAAGAACTATTTATTTACAACTGCGTATACTTCAGACGTTATAACATGAACATCATAAACACATTAGTTCGCAAAAATAAAAGACGACAATTGGGTTTCATATATAGAGATGTATCAATCAATCTGGTGGGTTTAACTAAGATTTTAAGGACACCTGGTTATCATATTTCCATGAAGCCTTGGATACAGATATTTTAAAGAAATATCCAGATGCTCCTCTAGCTGTTCATGGTGCTATATACTGGCTAATTATTCTCAGTTTTAAAGAAATGTTGCTATGCAGCAACTATATCAGCTGCATGTGCCCGACTCAGAGCGAGATTTTGAGTTGTTTATATTAGGCGATGAGTCTGTTCTAAAGCATGAATATATCTTCTGTATATTGGGCAGATATAACCTTGTCAGATGTCAGTATTGGAGGATCCTGAAAAGTTATGTTCCACTGACTCCGTTTTCTTTTATCTCAGAAGAAATTATATTTGACGGCACACTGTGATCTATATTGTTGAACAGGCCTTCTATATATACATTTCCATATCTCTTGTAACTTTTGTATATATGGAAACTACATTGAATGGGCAGACTCAATTGTGTTATAATATTAACATGTAACTAATATTTTAACATGTACCATTCTCTTCCTCGTAAAAAGTTACCACTTTTAGAATGCCTTGGTGCCATCTCGATTGTATCTCGTGAAGTTATATATAAAACACATACAGACAGACATATATTTGCATATATATTTAGGCATAAAATGTGACGTTTTAACACGCACGATTTGATTCCTCGTATCATTTGAGAAGAACGTGTATGAATTTGATGTTAATTTGCACTAAACATAATTCTATCAGTTTTGGTAATCCGCCCGTCCCTATTTAGGATTCAAGTGGCACCACATTTGACATAATTAAACCCCAAACTTACGACTCATTATAGAGATGAATATATATATTTTTTTTTAACATTGGCGAGTATACAAATTTAGGGCCCTCACATCTATCACCGAAATGGCACAAATTTGGCGTATTTAAACCACACGATTAGATTCCTCGAATCACGGAGAAGAATATGTATCAGTCTGGTGGAAATCGGCACTAAACTATTGTTTATCAATTGTTGTGTCTCTCTCGCCCTGTCTCGAATGGCACCACTTTTGACATCTTTAAACTACACAATTAGACTCCTGATATCATGGAGATGATTATTTATAAGTTTAGTGCTGATCGGCGACTAAACAATATTTGTTATCAAATTTAGTGCCCACCCCACACCATCTCTCACACAAACATCACCAATATATCGTCTTTAAATCACATGATTTGATTTTTCTTATCATGGATAAGAATGTTTATCAATTTGGTGAAAATTGGCGCTAAAATTATTGTGTATAAATTCTGGTGCCCCTCTCATTTTCAGTGCACCCTGACTCGAATGACGCTACTTTTAACAGTTTTAAGCCACACCATTAGACTCATCATACCATGTGGAGGATTTTTTAAAAGTTTGGTAGCAATTGGTGACTAAAACAATTCTTAACAATGTTAGTGCCCCCCCCCCACAATCTCACATCCAAACGACACCAATTTGGCGTCTTTAAATCACACAATTAGATTCCTAGTTTCATAGATATGTGTATCAATTTGGTGGAAATTGTCGCTAAAATCATTTGTGGATGATTTTGTAAAAGTTTTTGTATAAAATTGCGAGTATACAAATCCGTATACAATTTTGGGCCCCCATATCTCTCAACCAAAACGGCACTAATTTGGCGTATCGAAACCAAACGATTAGATTTCTCGTATCACGGAGAATATATATCAATCTGGTGGAAATCGGCGCTAAACATATTGTTCATCTTTTTTGTGTTCCTCTCACCCTCTATGCATCCTGACTCGAATGGCCTATGTGTGACAGTTTGCGACATCCTTAAACCACCCACTTAGACTCCTCATATCATGGAGATGATTATTGATCAGTTTGGTACTAATCGGCGACTAAACCAGTGTTGATCAAATTTAATGCTCACTAACCCCCAACTGTAACCCAAACAGCACCAACATGGCGTCTTCAAATCACACGATCAGACTCCTCGTATTATGGATAAGAGTGGGTATCACTTATGGCAAGCCAAACCGCTATTTAATATTAATTTTACTTAAGTTAAAGGGGTACTGTACACAAAGATAGGAGATTTTTTTTATTTACTCCCATTGAAATAACTTTCAAGTTAGATTGTGTTCGTGTTATATGAGTTTCGTATAAACCTAATTTAGCGAAGAAAATATTGATCTTGGAAACAAAAATATTACGATTTCAAACTACGCGCCATGTTTTTGACCTTCACCGGAGAATTCGCAGGTCGCAGGAAGAACCGGAAGTTCATTGCTCACAGCTTCGATTGATGCATTCAATTCTTCCATCGAACAATCTCACTCCCTATAAAATACTTGACGCTTTATGACTCTTGTTTCTTTCTCTTTTTTTTCCGAATCGGTTATAACGGGCCTTCTTTTGCAGGTAACATGTTTTGTTTGCAACTCAATAATGTTCGCGAACGGCCGTCGATAAAAGACACGCAACATATGCGATTTCAAGAACGGTAACTCGTAATGGCATAATTCTCCATTTTATGACTCCAGCCATAAATGAATTAATATTAAATAATTCAATTTTACTTTTACGATAGCCTGTTAACCGGAACGTTTTCAGTAGACATCGTCGACTCAAATTAGTGATTTTATAATATAATATCCATATTAGATCGCTATTGTCACCGGGAATTTATTGAAATTGGGGTACAGTACCCCTTTAAATAAAATGACACTTTATTTCACTTAAGTGAAATAAAATGACATTTTATTTTACTTAAGTAAAATAAAGTGTCATTTTATTTTACTTAAGTGAAATAAAGCGCCATCTACATGGTTTTATTTTACTTAAGTAAAATTAAATGGCACTTTATTTTACTTAAGTAAAATAAAATGACATTTTATTTTACTTAAGTAAAATTAAAACGCACACTAATTTTACTTAAGTGAAATAAAATTACCATTATGTTACGCCCTTTTTTTTTATTTTACTTAAGTAAAAAATAATTTTACTTAAGTGAAATAAAACACAGTTTTTATTTAACTTAAGTAAAATTCTTTTTTACTTAAGTAAAATAAATGAACATTTGGGTTTATTTCACTTAAATGAAATAAACGCCATCTACCGGTCATCGATAGATGTCATTTATTTTACTTAAGTAAAATAAAGTGCAACCGGGTGTTAAGCGTTATTAATGATTTCCCCCCAATCAGTTTAGAGACCAACGCCAAATCCCACCAAACCACATGTGACCTTGTTATAAGGACAGCGAGTGTTTTATGATATATAGATGACAGAATGAGATTAGCACCAACCTCATGCAATACAATTGAGAACATTCCACACCCACTGCAAGTACCGCAATAATCAGAGAAAACTGCTAAAATGTGTGATGCGTTTGATGCGTATTGTGCTGAGAACGAGATATAATCACATATCATACTCTTTTAAATATCAGATTTATGGAGGCATGGACTTAGTACGAGTGTTAATTGCTTCAAATGTGCTTGCTGCAGCGAGCGAGACCATTGGTGAATTGATATAGCAACATAATGCCAACATTATGCCGACATTCCAAGTTCGGAGTTGTGGTACAATAGTTAGTGACCACCAGCTGTGGCCGGCTGCAGCTTTCTGTAGCTTTCTACTGCGCATGCCTAGCCGGCTACGACTGTAGCCTGGGTTGCTCAAATACACTCATAATACACAACGGGAGATAACTTTCTCACGAACATGAACAGCACTCCCGACGCACGTGCCAAGGGAGCAATTATTAGTTTGCAAGATGACTCCCATAGTGGGCGCTTTATTTCACTTAAGTGAAATAAACGCCATCTACCGGTCATCGATAGATGTCATTTATTTTACTTAAGTAAAATTAACGCATTATTTTACTTAAGTAGAATTCTTTTTTACTTAAGTAAAATAAAAAATGACCGTTATTTCACTTAAGTGAAATAAAATGACATTTTATTTCACTTAAGTAATATAAAGTGTAATTTTATTTTACTTAAGTAAAATTAATATTAAATAGCGGTTTGGCTTGCCATAATCACTTTGGTGGAAATTGTCGCTAAACTTATTGCGTATCAATCTTGGTGCCCCTCTACCTTTCCCTGACTCAAATGACGCCACTGTTGACGGATTTAAGCCACACCATACCATGGGGATGCTAAGTATAAATGTGGTGACGACTAAACCCATTCAAATTGAGTGCCCCTTCCACAAACTTTCATCCATATGACAGCAATTTGGAGTCTTTAAATCGCACAATTAGATTCCTTTTATCATGAAAAAGAATATACATCAATTTGGTGGAAATCGGCGCTAAAATTAGTTTTATCAATATTGGTGGCCCTCTCCCCTTCCGTGCATCCCTGACGCGAATGGCGCCACGTTTGACATATTTAAACAGCACCATTAGATTCCTCATATCATGGCAATGATTATATAAACTTTTTGTGACAATCGGCGGCAAAATTTTTGTCTGCCCCTCCCCTGTTCTGCCCCTGACAACGGCGTCACTTTAGAGAATTCTAAGCCGCACCATTATCTTTCTCGCAAAACGTTACCCTAGTAGACCCGTTTGGTGCCATCTAGATGGTCCCTCGGTGCTAAACTTAGTTTATCAATTTTGGTGCCCCTCTCCCCTTCTATGCGTCCCTGACTCGAACGGCGCCACGTTTGACATATTTAAACCATACCATCAGATTCCTTATATCACGAGGATGATTATATATAATTTTCGTGGCAATCGGCGACATTTGTTTTTCCTGCCCCTCCCCATTTTTTGCCCTTGACAACAACCGCGTCACTTTAGAAAATTCTAACCAGCACCATTATCTTTCTCGTGAAAAGTTACCCCTAGTAGACCCCTTTAGTGCCATATAGATGGTCCCCTGTGAATTTCTATAGAACACAGACAGACAGACAGACAGACAGACAAACAGACAGACAGACAGACAGACAGACAGACAGACAGACAGACAGACAGACAGACAGACAGACATTCGCAAATATAGATATAGATGTGTTAATTAATTACCGGTGACTGAATGCCGAACAGAAGCTTGTGTTCGGCTTTTCTATGCCGAACACAAAACGCGTTTTACTAAACATCAAATAAAACACTTATTATTGGCCCAAACTCAACCAAACTTCGTATGGTAATAGTCTGAACATGAATACATATGCCTATGAACTTTATTTATTATATTTCCCATTATTTGGGCTTGTGTTCGGCTTTTATGAGGACCGCAAATGGGTCTCAACCAATAGAATCCGACTACCTGTTCGTTTCGTTTCGTTTCAGGAGCGATCGAGCTTACAAACATTTTGTCAAACCAAGATGTCTGCGCCCACTCGACATGATGGCACGGATTATTGTGTCTGAATATTTTAATTGAGATGACACGAATAAAATTGTATTTTGGCAATGCGCAAGGAAATGTTTGTTGGTTTCTGGTTGATCCAGAGAAAACTACTTTTATTTCTGAGCTTATCAATGAAATAAGAGAAAAATTTACTGTTTACATTTCCGACATTGCGCCGACGTCGGGTTCTCAATCTCAGCGTCAGGACCATGAGGCTCAGGAATGCAACGTGCAATTATTTCTTGATGAAATTCTTGTTCCTAGTTGCGAGAAATGTGACATTTTGCGAGACGGAGAAAATATAGTGATAAGGTTATCATATCATTCTTTCTATTAAAGGCCAATTGTTGTTGTTTTCTGTAATCACTCTTATTGAGTCTTAATAGCCCAACAAATTAGACTATTCGGATTAATACATATTTTAATATTTGGACATTTACGATTGTATTAATCCTTCTAAAAGGTCCATAAACGGTGGGGGCGTTTGGTGTGGGGAGGTCTGTACTGTCAAAATAGGAAATTTTCAGTTGGTTTAAAAGGAGTGGTGGGTGGACCAAAATTGTTGTTTTTTTTATTCTTTAAGGCGTTAGCAATTTTATTAGTTGGTTTACGAACCCGCCGAAATGCGAATTTTTTTTTTTTTATTTTCAATGGAAAATTGTACTTTACCCGTTTTATGTCTATGTTTCATTCCGATTCCGGACTAATTAACCCTCGGTAGCTGTCGTAAAAGTATAAACAATAGATTTAATAATGCGACTTAAATAACTACTAAGTCACAAACAATGCGAACGGATGTGTCCATTTCGATTGCGGGAAAAACTGTATAAACGAGTCCATTTTGTACTTTCGGTTTCGTGCATATCCGGCCGTAGCTAGTGGAATTATACGTATTTTAAACGAAGTGTCTTTCTAAATGTTGCTGGTTTGAGAAGTGTGCAGCTGTAGGCCTATTGTTGGCCCTCATTGATGAACAGTAACTGTTCTTAGTAACGGATTAGAGGTACTCATTGTGAACGGAACGTGTACGTTGCAAGACGGTCATTTTGTACTTTCGTTTTCACCCATTCATGTCCGGTTGTAGCCTTTGTAAATCGGGTTCGTTTTTACTTAGGCCTAAAAAATATATACGTTTGTTTCCGCTAACCCGACCGACCCTATTTTAAACCGCCGACTCTAAACTTTTTATTTTGAGATTTTTTTTTTAAATATCTAAATCTCTATTATATTGGAAGAAAACCAACAATGATATTTTTGTTGTTGGTAATTAAAACAAATTAGGCATAATTCCATTGTAATTTGTAACTATTATTAATTAATTCGTTGGAATTACCGGTAGACGAGTGTGCAAGACCTACTTCCGGTATCGTTTCGTTATGAAATTGTCAATGCGTATGAAATAACTGCGGTACGTTTTTTCATTCAAAATTTATTTGAACTTTGACAAAACAATCTATGATCCGAGAATGGGTTAATCCATTAGTTATTGATGACTTCACCACTACAATATAAATACATTAACTATTTAACCACAGCATAACATTTATTTCTACGAACATTTCATATTGGTACGTTGAATAGTGTAAAATAATGATCAAGTTTCCTATTTTCGTGGAAACGAAAATTGGTGGCACGAGAATGCAGTGGGATGAAGTCACTGGTCACCCTTATGCATCTGCGGCCCCGGGAATATGCACTGCAACTGCCCACAATAATGTGGGGAGTTTGATGCAGAAGTGAAACCTGCGTTACGGACATGTTATAAAACAGATAAAATGAACGTTATTGTCCCATTTTAGCTTTGTTATATCTCCCTGAGATTGTGTTTTTGTTTTATCTTTATGGGCTAAACAAATTAGCAATAATATGGCCTGTAATGTCTAAAATTTCCTTAAATATGACACAGTGAATTGCATCCTGAAAAAATAAAAAGATTTAAAAAAAAAAAAAGTTTTGCCTACCTACCTACCCAATTTTTTTTCAGTCCGTTAGCGGAAACAAACGTATAATTTTGTTAGGCCTTATTTTAAACGACGTTTCTGCTTCTATTACAACAACCAACAGGACATTCATTACCATTTTATTTAGGTCTATATATTTATAAAATAAACACAGAAAATTAACTATTGAAAAACAAAGAAAAGAAGTAATTTTACGTGTACAGGTGTCATCTTATTTTTTATTGTTCCTGTTGATTAACGAGCTATAGTCAGGTCAGGCACATCCTGAATTCCACTATTATAGCGATATGCCACTATTATAGTGATATTTGACTATAACATATTCAGGTTTCCTTTATTTGCGTCGGGAATAGAAGGCCGCGCATACCAGTGCACAGCCAAATGTCACTCGTAACAATATCACAGCGAATGAACAGTCTTCCGACAAAATTTGTTGTGCAATCTTTTGCGCTAGCTTTGATATTCAATAATATAATACTATTACTAATATATCCCATTCTAAATGACAATAGCAGGATGACTCAATCGCTCCTTCATAACAATATTTCAACTAATTACATGCTAATTGAGTTGCTTATCGTGTGCCGTCATGATTAATAATTCTCCTGGGCAAACTATATGCATGGTATCGAGTTAGTGCGATCTGATTTTGAATAATATTTGTGGGAAATATGTTTTTGGATTATTCCTCTTTTATCAAATTAACAAAACGGTACCGTAATGGTCAAATACCACTATCATAGTAGAATTCAGGATGTGCCTGACCTGATAGTGGTTTAATTATTTTTTTAAATTCAACCCCTTGCTCAATTTAATAACAAACAAAAAAAACATATTAAATTAAAAAATAAACATTTCTTCAATGAAAGTAGTAAGACTCTTTTAACTATTTTCTCTGGAACCACCATGCTGATTAATCTGACATGGTGTGAAGGGGCCATGGATGTTAGATATTCAGATACCGGTATATCTCCTTTCACCCACCCGTATAAACACCAGTGATGTGCGATTTAACGGTTTCTCGGTTTTATTTCAAAACCAAACCACAACCGATATATTCTATAAAACCTGTACTTCCGGTTTCAATTAACCCACACCTCTGGTCGCTTTTTCAAGATGTTTGATTAGCGTGCACTTTTGTCAGCTGCTAATTGCCACCACTATAGCAGTTACAAGTTGGAACATTTTGGTGCATATGGGCAATAATCGCACATGCTGCCACATAGACTGGAAATCACTGGAAAATGGCTGGAATTATTATGCCATATGTTTTAGGGCCATTATTGAGTGAATTTTAGGGACCAAAAGGAGTGAGAAGATTAACATCGATGGCCATCAGATTTTCATTGTTTTTATCTCAAGAACAGTAATCAATGGTTTTCTTATTTATATGTATGAAATGTAGTGTTGAAATGACTAGGGTATTTACAGTCATGTTTAGGATCACCTCTAGATGGGAGCTATATCATTTTAGTGATTTTCGATGAAAAACATGGTTGCCAGCAGCCATCTTGAATTTTACTCTTTGCATGACTAAATCATTTGGCACACCCTACAAACCACATCCCTCATCTGATCACCACCAAACTTCATATGGATCTTCAGTGTGACCTCTGGATGGGAGTCTTCGATTTTTCCCAAATTCTTTAAAAAAACATAACCACCAGCAGCCATCTTGGATTTCAAATTTGAATCCATCGATTTCAAATTTGAGTCCATCGGCACACCCTGCAGCCTGCATATATCGAAGAAATGTTTTGAAAATTTACAGTCATGTTTAGGATCACCTCTAGATGGGAGCTATAAAATTTTAACGATTTTTTTTTATGAAAAACATGGCCGTCAGACGTCAGTAGTGATGAGCCGATTGTCAAATAGAGCCGTGCGCCGATTGCCGATTATTTGAGATCACAATCGGCCCATTCAGGTGCCGATTCCGATTATTTCAATAATGTATAGCAGAATATGTTATATGTGTTATATAATACTTAGAATTAGAAGCTATCAACAAACGTAGTAATATGCCAGTACACTGTATACATAAGTATATGTTTGGGTAAGTAGATAGGTGGGTATGGGTATGAAAGTTTGATGTAGCCACGTGCATGACGACATGTCCATGGTCCGTTTTTGATAACAATTCATCAAACGGCATTTTTCTTTGATCCCAATTCAAAGACATCACGTCAAAGGAAATGAGCCGACTGAACTAGTTGCAAGTTACACCATGTTCATGTCAATTTCACAGACACGATTCGATTTCGGCGTGGTCATCATAATAATCATTTGTGGTGACATACGTGACGTCACACGAGGCTGACTGGATGGGTAGAGGATAGCTGCTATCCATGATTAGGTGTTGTCTTCAACTATTTAAAGTCACGTGACATGCTCTTTCGGTTTCTATAGTAGTGTTTATACCTGTTACGCTGTATGTACTATATAGATACCTTTGTTGTACTGCGTATGCATACATTTTGATTTTTGATAGTTTGACATACATAAATCAAAATGTCTACATGTTGACGAACAATAAAGTTACATGACATGTACGTTGTGTACATCACAATGCTAAAGAAATCAATCGAATTATTATGCGCAATCACGGCGTCATGCTCGCTGCCTCACTCTAACTCTAAGTGTCACGTGCTTCCCGGCGACCCCCACTAATATATTGTTCACACATGGACCCAGGTACGGCCGGGGTATTGCAGAGGGCATGTATGTATATCAAGTTTGTGTTTGGTATCACTTTCCCCATATTTACTGGTCATTTATTCAACGAAACATCGTCATATTTAAAACAGTTTATTAAAGAAAAACAAGCACTCATTTATTATTTAGACAATCGGAAATCCCGATGTTCAAACCCGAGTACCGATTGTCATCCGATGGGCCACAATCGGCCGATTCCGATTGTCGTTCCCGATTATCGGCTCATCACTAGACGTCAGTAGCCATCTTGGATTTTGCTCTTTGTATGACTCAATCCTTTGGCACACCCAACATGCCACATCCCTCATCTGATCATCACCAAACTTAATACTGATCTTCGGGGTGACCTTAAGATGGGACTCTTAGATTTTTTCCGACATAAAAAAAACATGGCCACCAGCAGCCACCTTGGATTTCAAATTTGAATCCATCGGCACATCCTGCAGCCTGCATATATTGAAGAAATGTTTTGAACATTTACAGTCATGTTTAGGATCACTCTCTAGCCCTTCTTCGTTTATTGGGAACGGGCCAGATCTAAGTGTCGGCAATTGTTGTATGTACATGTATATATACATGTACATGTATATATACATGTATATATGGCAATAAAATATGTTTAAACTAAATCTTGGATTTTACGCTTTCCATGATTAAATCCATCGGCACATCCTATAGGCCACATCCCTACAGACCACATCCTTCATCCAATTGTCACCAAACCGCATATGGATCTTCTGGCTGACCTCTAGATTGGATTATTTCGGAAATTCGTATTAAAACATGGCTGCCAGCAGCCATCTTGGATTTCAAATTTGAATTCATCGGCACACCATGCAGCCCACATTTATTGGTGAAATATTTGAAATGAAAAATATTTCATCTACACAATTCAAGACCTTCACTGTAACGTTTTAACTTTTACTTTCTTTCTTCTTTATCATTCTAATCATTGCTTAGCAAAAATTAACTCCTTCCAAACTTGAGCTGTTTAGAGTGTCATTGACACTTTCATTTTACGCCTAATCATTGCTCACTGCCTTCTAATCTACGTTCCACGCCTGGTCTTAAAAATATAGTTTATTATGTTTCCGGTATGGTAACATAGGGAAAAATCTAAGATGGGCGGGTGGAAATATAATTTTTTTAATTATCCGGGGTACATGTATATGGAATATTTTCATGCTCATTGTATGCCCTGGCAGGACACATGATATAACATGACACAATGAGCTTGTTACTGTAGGTACATTTATCATGCTGACCTACTAGAGGTTCATTCTCATTTATGATGGACAATTAGGTGCCGTTTACACATAGCCAGTGAGCGATCTAAGCGGCAAACCCGTTTACCGAAAGTTAACTGCAGAGTGTTTACACATCGCCGGCGAAGATACGCAATATTCATGTGTCTCCTTTACTTGTTAATAGTTTTCCTTTTAGTTCTCACCAAACTGCAATATGATATTGCTGTACACCTGTAAACATCTAGCCGCTTCCTGCTAGAGGTATGGTTGGGCAAGTTTAGTGAAGTGAAAAATTTTAGAAATGGAAATGCCAAAATTATTAATATCCAACTCAAACTTTCAGGTATTGCTATTGGTAATTTTAAAGATATTTAAACAACATTGTTGTAAAGGTTTGTTTGAGTACATAGACAATCTGTGAAGTGATTGTCGCGCCAAAAGCATGGTCATTGTCAGTTTTGAGATCTTTTCGTCGCATACATCTACAAATTGGTGTCTAATCATTCGGATTGGAATTTATATTATATATTATATATATAAATTTCAACATCGTGAATCAAATGTGACACATTTTCCGTTTGCACATTATACAATAAAATATGTTTTTCATTTTATTTGGGCGTTCACCATGTCCATTATACAGGGCCGTGGCGATGGGGGGGGGGGGGGGTGGGTGTCTCATCCCAACTTTAATCAAAATATTCAAAAGCTGGAAATTTCATACCTGACACAACATCAGTTGGAAATTTGACATCAACAACATTTGCTTATTTTTTGGCCAAATTATTGGACTGAAATGGCCATCAGTTGGAAATGATCCAACCTTAGAGGTGTGTCAAGTTTGGAAAATGTCCAACAATGGAAATCTTAAGGCAAGTCTGGATGCAAGGATTTAGCAATTTTCAGGGTTCAGATTTCAAAAATTTCTCAAACCTGGCCATAAGCATGGTCGGTCGATAATATTATGTCTTGGTCCCGCCCCCATTGTCAGTCAAACAGGTATCTAATTTAACTGACGTCGGACCACTACACATGTCAGGATTGGGCAATTTCCAGGTTTAGACACAGGTTCAGATCTAAAGGAAATCGCTCAATACGGGGCCGCCTAGAGGATTACTGTGAGTGGTAAGTTAGATTAAAGCCCAATGGATTTACGCGAACTTGTGAGCTTGGTGAGATTCAAGATTTGGTGCAGTTGGAAATTCCAAAGATAAACAGTCACACCCCTCCAAATCAGGCCATCTAGATGGTCCCTGTATTATATATATGTCCACGACACACTCAGATTTAGATTATTGAACTAATTGTCCATTTCGTTTGAATCCATTGAAACGTGCCTTCCCATTTCTTCCATATAAATGAACATACATGCACATTTAATTCCTTCGAATGCGCAACAAATGTACCATGCACATGCTTATAATCAAGGTGCGTGACCACCGATGGACGGCTGATTAGAGACAATCAAACTGACATACTGACCCATATACACAGGCGAAAAGCGGACTGGTCTATCAGTGCTAACACCACAGTATTGCTTGAGTTAATTGTTGAAAGGCAATCATCCGTGATGGCATGATACCAGATAAAGATCTAACTTAAATGCAGAGCGAATTAGAATCTATACGACATACAAGTTGCTTGTATTGAATAATTTAATCCAGAAAATGAAAACCGGATAGCTGCATATCTGGATAGCTGAAATTCTTACCCGGCGAGGTATAAACACTCTATTGTTATCGCTAACCAGCTAAAGCGAATAGGATCTTAGCCGGCTAATGTATAAACACCCCCTTAGTGAAGCCAGTGCGTAATAAGCAAACAAAACACAGAGAGCTATGTGTCTTGTATAAGTTTTATGTCAGTTGGGTTGGGAAATATGGAAAATATTCACTGCATTTTACACGCATTGCTATTTTCCGGGAATAATAGCAAAAGTAGCCCTAAATGATACATACGTTACTGAAGCCAGCCAACGGTTCATATGCTCAAACAGTCCATTTATCTTGAATGGGGACAATTTCCGATATTGTTTACTTTTCTGGCTTCAATGATAGTGTAGTGACTTAGCGTTTTTTTTTGGAATGGACTGGCCAAAAGTGCCATTTTTTTATATTTTGTCAAGTTATGTGTGCTCTTTCTGAAAGTGAACTAAAAACAGGTTTCTGATCAATATTAACCCTTGTTTCCAGTATAAATCCAAGATGGCTGTCAAATTCAATCATTATTTCACCCTGACGTTCCAACTGGTATAAAATTTGAGGCCAATGCATAATAAAGGCGTCATTCAACCTGACATTGTCATATTTTGAAGATAGTAGCAACCCAGGCTTACCAAATTGGAAATTTATCACTTTTTGTACCAAAAATATGCAATTTTGTCATATAATCATTCTCGTTTCAATTATTTCGGAATAATAAACAGACAATTTCTCAAAAATGTTTCAGTGTAGATCAAAGGTTAAGGTCTTAAGCATATTTGGACATGTATACTCTAATCAAAACATACAATATCTAGGACACATTCTTAACCGTATTTTAGAAATTTTGGATTATGTTACCCCATACCCCAAAAATCATGAAATATTGTTTTTGTGATAAACATCCGATAGAACATGGATGAGAATCTATAAAGGACACTATTTGATCACATTTCTAAATACTGCAATGGCAATTACATACACAATGACCAAAGTTGAAATATAACATCTTTTTCGACAAAACATATGCAATTTTGTAAGAAAATCCTCTTCATTTCAAATATTTTGGTCCAATAAATGGTCATTTACTCATAGGATATTAGCGATAGTTCACAATGTTCGGTCTTATATGTTTTGGACATATATACTGAAAACGATGAATACATTTTATGTGTTTAATATGTAACAACGTTTCAGAAAACTTGGTTTATGTTACCCCTCACCCCAAAAATCACGAAAATGTGACTTGTTGTAAGGATTCAATAAATCTTTGGTTAAACCTTATAAAGTGAGTTTGTCGATCGCCATTCGTCATATATTATAATGTATCAATCTCATTGTCAGTATACTGTTGAAATTAACAATTGTATGCCTAATAACAATTTATTTGATCATTTCAAATATGTTCAACCAATAGAATGGCAATATGCAATAATATACAATATGCGGTCTTAAAAGTTTCGAAAATGAACATCGAATATATATACAACACATATAAGGGTATATACATGTAATGTTTTGGTGAAATACAATAAAAATAAAAGAATCTATAATACCATTAATGGATATATTTGACCCAATATCATTGACTTATGTAATCTAGCATTCAAGAGGGGTGTATATATAGATATGCATTTCAGGTCACAACTTTAAATTGTCAATCAATAATACACATAAAGATGGCTTATCTTTGTTTATACTGTGTTCTTAAATTCATGTTTGTTATGTTATATAACTATAATGTTCACAGACTGATAATACCAGCCGATAGATAGCAACTCATAGATTGTCATGTTATAATCATCGCTGCCTGTGTTTACACGTTGAACACAATATTTTAAGCACACAATTACATCTACATAACTCTGTGTATGGTAAATCAGCGTTTACACATTTGCATCTGTTACAAGTTTGTGATTTGCAACAACACTTAATGAGTTCTGAGCACACAGCTGCAGCTTGTCATGACAAGTGTACCACAATCCTACATGTACCTGGTAGGCAGCTCGTTTCATATGTCTCACACTACATATATGACAGTAACACTTCTTAGTCTGTAGAGTAGAAACTTCATTAGTGACTGGGCGTAATCATTAAAAGTAGATACTATATCGCAGGTACAATCATATCCACAAGAACGCCTCCATCAAATATCTTGCACTGAACATTTTTAGGTGGGTCCGATATATCTCCAATTGCTTCCCTGATACATTACAGTAAATCAGATTGTGTCCCCTTGAATTTACCTCCCGTTGATACTAGTAAGGCGGGGGAAATAGCCGACTCTCACATGGGGGGGGTCGGAAAAAAATTTCAGGCACGTATGGCATTTTTTCCCTTTCGATCATTTTTTGTACCCACCCACCCCCACCGCCAATTTTTTTTTCCGTTTTCGGCAGTTTTTTCCGACCATTTTTTGACACCCACCCCCCTTTTAACACTAAAACAGAGATTTGCGGGGGGGGGGGGGGGGGGGGGGGAAATTCACTGTAAACAGCTGTATATGAATTTCTGTGCATACTATTTATCATGGATGTTAACATGGACATGTAAATAGGAATGAGTCATTTTGAGGTCATTCGGCCAAAAAAACATGGCTGCCAGCGGCCATCTTGGATTTCAAAATTTGCAACAAAATACAACACGATAACTGCCTGCAGTCAGTTTACAGTTAGAATTACATTATTTCTCTCATTCAAAGTGGGTTTGAAGCCCAACTCATTGCCAAAACACTAAAAAACAAGCAGGAATTTTTTTTTTAGTTGCGGAAAAAATTGCTTGTTGGTGGCTTTGACCACCCACCCACCCCGGCATACGTGCCGGAATTTTTTTCTTCACCCCCCCCCTGACTCTCATGAGAGAAAAACACATTTGGTTCGGGGAGTTCTAGCCATCTCGTTATTGTTGATGAGCTCTCTGTTAAACCTACCAACCCTCCATTTCCTTTCAATGTCTCCTGTTCCTGCACTTGATCGTTTGGAATAGCGGAGAAGCGATTTCGGGTTTTTTGAACTGCCCAAATGTTGTTCGAACACACTATTACAAGAAATAAAATATTGGAAATACGTGCAAGATATTTGATGGAGCCGTTCTTGTGCATACAATTGTGCCTGCGATAGGATCTACATGTACACTTTTAATGATTAAAGTCACCAATGAAGTTTCTACTCTACAAACTAAGAAGTGTTAATGTCATGTGTGTTGTGTGGGATAGGTATTTTGAAGGCAGCACAAAAGGCAGCACTAATGAGAATCGTGGTATAGGTCTTGGACGAAAAGTTGGTGGCCATACTAAGATTCCAAAAATTATCCATGCGCTTTCTTGTGGGCTGACGACCATCCGTGTTTGGATTGTTGACACAGATGTCCTGGTAATGTTCATCGGTCTGTTTTCAAAGTTTACGGATGCTAACAGTGGTGGTGATACATGTGTTTTTCTAGGAACAGCCAAAACTAAAACATTGTACCATGACAACAGCACATTTTCCGCTCTGGGCGATGACAATTGTTATCACTACCCAATTTTCATTCGATATCTGGTTTTGATACCACTTTGTTCTTCCATATAAAGGGCAGAAAAAGTTTCTGGATAGCATGGAAATATTATCCCGTTATCACAGATAAATGTACATTTCTTCTATAGGCGTATCAACCTTTTATTCAACTAGATTCGTCCTCATATATTTTCAAAGAACTCGACGTTTCATTACCATTAATTATAATAAAGGTTGTCAAAAGTTGCTGATAACGAGGCATATGAAGAGAATTCTCCAAAACTTGTCACTCAAAAGGGGCCCTAATACAGCATATGAAATGAGCCATATACCAGGCAGGATTGTGGTACACTTGTCATGACATAACAATTCCAATACATGGCCCGCATGACTGGGAATGGACAGTTGAAGATCATGGATGTAAACCCATTGTGGACTACATTACCAGAAGCTGCAGCTGTGTGTTCAGAACTCATCAAGTGTTGTTGCAAATCCCAAACTTGTAACAGGTGCAAATGTGCAATAGCTGATTTACCATGCACATAATTATGCAGTTGTAACTTGTAACAGTAATTGTAATATTAAGAATGCCTAAAATATTTGTTCAATGTATCAACATGGTCACCGGTGATTATAACATGACAATCTATGAGTTGCTATATATCCGCTTGTATGATCAGACTGTGCACATTATAGTTATACAGGTACAACATAACAAACGTGAATTTAAGAACAGAGTATAAACAAAGATAGACCATCTTTATGTTATGTGTATTATTGATAGACAAATTAAAGTTGTGATCTGAACTACATGTCTATATATACCCCCTCTTGTATGCTACATTTGTAGATTATATAAGTCAACACCTTCAAATTATTTATGGTATAATAGATTTTTTGAATTTTATTCTATTTCACCAAGACATGACATGTATACACCTTTAAATGTGTTGTATTCGACAGTCATTTTCGAAACTTTCAAGGCCGCATGTGGTATACGATCTTGGGAAATGTTTGAGAAATTGCCCATATAATGGTTGAAAATATTTGAAATTATGGTTATTTTACCATAACATATAGCTGTTATTAGGCATACAATTGTAAATTTAAACAGTATACTGTCAATGAGATTGTTACATAACAATATATGACTAATTGTCATCGACAAACTCACTTTATAAGATTTAACCAAAGATTTATTGAATCTTTACAACCAAGTCACATTTTCGTGATTTTTGGGGTGAGGGGTAACATAAATCAAATTTTCTGAAACGTTGTTACATATTAACCACATTAAATGTATTCGTTGTTTTCAGTATATATGTCCAAAACATTTAAGACCAAACATTTTGAACTATCGCAAATAGCCTATGAGTAAATTACCATTTATTGGACCAAAATATTTGAAATGACGAGGATTTGTTTACCAAATTGCATATTTTAGTCGAAAAAGTTGTAAATTTCAACTTTGGTCATTGTGTGTGTAATTGCAATTACAGTATTTAGTAATGTGATCGAATAGTGTCCTTTATAGATTCTCATCCATGTTATATCGGATGTTTATCACAAAAACAAAATTTCATGATTTTTGGGGTGAGTGGTAACATAATCAAAAATGTCTAAAATATGGTTACGAATTTGTCCTAGATGTTGTATATTTTGTTTGCAGTATACATTTCTGAAATTTTTTAGATCTTAACCTTTGATCTGCACTGAAACACTTTTGAGAAATTGTCTGTTTATTATTCCAAAATAATTGAAACGAGAATGATTTTATGACAAAATTTCATGCTTTTGGTCCAAAAAGTGATAATTTTCAAATTTGGTCATCCTGGATTGCTAAAATCTTCAAAATATGACAATGCCGGATGGAATGACGCCTTTATTATGCATGTGCCTTAAATTGTATACCAGTTGGAACGTCATGGTGAAATAATGATTGAATTTGGCCGCCATCTTGGATTTATACTGGAAACAAGGGTTAATATTGATCAGAAACCTGTTTCTAGTTCACTTTCTGAAAGAGCACACCTAACTTGACATAATATAAAAAAATGGCACTTTTGGCCAGTCCGTTCCAATATGACAAAATTTTGTCGCTAAGTCACTACACTATGAGGTCTTATCTTATTGTCATATTTAGCAGATAAATACTATGTATAAGCCAAGTAGATCTTGGCACCAGCGACTTAACTGTCTGAAGCCAGGATCATGATACATACTTTACGATTTGAGGAAAATGTATCGGAGATAATTTATTTTTGCAAGAAAATATTTATATTGTATATTCTTAGAATTCCATATGAAGTACCATCCAGAAAATATTAGATATAATCGTCCAGAGGCTTATTATAGTATTGTTTGATGCAACTTAATTGTGAGGTCGGTGGTTATAAAATAGATGATACATACCTTTCTGTCCCCTATTTTTGTCACCCATTGGACAATGAATAAAAAATGATAGCACCCACTCAAATTGTCTGTACATAGATCAGTATCAGACAAATTGTTTGATGAGGATGATATATACGTTATGGATAGTATCGGTAATCATACATACATTACCACTCATGAAAGTGATATTAGAATATGACTGAATTTTGGCAATTCAGCCACCCAATCAATTGTCTAATCATGCTTATCAATTTCCGACCAATTATATACTATGTGCACCCATTGGTGTAACCTAATCTTGTTGAAATAGTGAAGGTCACATGTTTCTGAACTTATTTTTCCTTATTTGCAACAGATGTGTTCAGAGGGAATTCCACTGTCCACAATGTGGCTGTCAGCTGAGTATAGATCCTGTGTCACTCTCGCCCATGATCAATAGCGGAAATTTCAAGAAGAAGAAAAAGAAGAAGGGAAAGCATGCTGAATCATTTGATGACTCGGAGCAGGAAGGTTTGGATCCTTACTATGCAGATTTTTTATATTCTTACGGTCTAATCGAAACTCGTCAGTCAGTAAAGTGCAAGGATAAATTCTTGAAAATCCTGGATATGTGATCCACACAAAGGGATCTGAATCATGTACAGTAATGCCCTAAATATTCGACTCCTTAACCACAGCAGAATTATGGGTAACTTATCAGATGGCTTGTTGCCATTCATCGGAAAGCTCTCAGTGAGAGCTTTCCGATGAATGGCAACAAGCCATATTTCCGACTAAATCCTGAAAAATTTCCCCATAATTCTGCTGTGGTTAAGGAGTCGATTATTTAGATCATTACTGCATATGGGCCAGTTTGTGGCTGACGAATAGCTGGGTTTTTACTGTCAGACATTGTCTGATGCAAAACAGTGACTGCCAGATCGTTTGTATTTGTGCTTGACATTTGGTCTGACAGTATTTTTTGGAGTTTAACAAAACATCAACATATACCGGTATAAAAGAGTAGGATCTGTCTGTCTGTCTGTTTGAGATTTTTCTCCCAGACCCCTGGACCGAATTCCACCAAATTGTGTGTAGTGACTTGGGGTACCCCGGTGGATGTTATAGTGACATTAGTTTTTTTCATTGAATTTAAATTTTTGTTTATTAATAAATAAAAAAATTTAGAAGATCAAAATGTGCACAAAAGGCCCCTGCACACAAATGGGCCACAGGCCCCTCTGTGCATGGGCCACAGCCCCTACATCACTGAATAAAGGCATGTTTCAGCTATTTTTTTATATTTCATAAATCACAAAAATACACACTAGACAAAACTTATTGATTGACTGTGGTTTAACATTGTTTCAACCGCTAGGCCAGTCTAAATAAACTTAGACCGTGTTTCATTTCAATTAACTTACGGTCTAAGGACTCTCATGGTTAAAATTATTTCAAATGAGAGTAATCGAGCCATTCTGCAGCGAAAGATTCGTTGCCTGACCAATTAATTCAATTAATTCAATTAATATTCTCTTATTCATACAAGCCACACCTGCAGTATTTGATATGAACTTATCAAATAAACTACATGTTAACATCTCGTATCTTAACCGACCAAACATCAATGTACAAAATCAAAACTAACGTATATTTATTCATAATTGGGAGAATGGGCAGACAGAATGAGTATACATAATATAATTGTATTTGCCAAGATATTCAAAATTGGTTAAATTTAGTTAGTATTTTCTCCTAGCCTATGGATATTATGTCACGTGCCAAATAAGGATCGTTACAACTAAGGCCAAAAAAAAAAGATATTATGTTTCCGATAACGGAGTGAAAAATTTAGGGTAGGTAGGTAGGGAAATTTGTTTTTTTAATTTTATTTTGATATTTTTTATCCAGCTGTAGAAATATTGAATTACCTCGACCAAAGTGACATAAAATGCCAACTTGTGTTGTGGGGAAAGTATTACTTGATAAATACAGTGGAAATATACTTTAAGATTGATGAAAGATCAAACTTACTTCATGCTTAAGTATGTTATCTATTATTCACATACCACATTTTCATAAATTTGGCTATAAACTTGGTATGAAATTGATGTCACTAACTTTTATTAGAATTTTACCCATAATACTGCCATTATACCAAACTTGTATTGTGATGACTACCTCTTGTATGGAGCCTGGAGGTAGCCAGTACACACAACCTAGCATGCCTGGTTTTTGGAAACAGTAGCTGTATCCCTACTTAAACATATGTGGTGATAACCTCTATACAATTATATATACAGATACACTCACACCATGTCTGTTGATAGTGTTCCTACCGGTACTCTCGGGCTCCAAATAAATGTTCAGGCCCAAATAATAGTGCAGGGGGGGGATTACATTGAAAGTTAATAACAGTACAGACCCAAATAATTGCACAGGGGAAACTCTTGAGCAAAACATCAACTATAGTTAAAAATTTATAGTACATGTAGGTCAAGCATAGGAATCAACACAGTATGTGTCATGTAGTGTTTTATTCAATATTTAAATGTTCACATGTATGCCAAAATGTAATTGAATATGTACATGGATAAAACTATAAGCTCATCAATTTGGTATCAGAATCATATAAAAATCTTGAGTTTGTGCTGATTTCAATTTTCATAGCCTCAAAATTAATAAACTTGCAGACTCAAATAATCACTGTGCAGGGGGGAAACTTCCTAAGAAAATAATAAATGTGAATGCATGTTTATTTGGAATCCATGAGTATGTTCCGTAAGTCCCAAATCAAGGCATACAGGTAAAGCAGGCATGAGATCCACTCTCATGAAATTAAAATTGCAAAATTCATGCCCATCAATCCAAAACCCATCTCACACCTGGGGCTTTTGAGACAACAGTCATTTCATGGTCACTTTTCACAGGCATTTGTTAGAAACCATGTGTTTTGCACACTAATGATCATCAATATTTATGAGCATTAGTAGTAAAAACAGTTAAAAAAAAATAAAAAATAAAGAAAATTTTGAATTTTCTCAAAATATCAATAAAAAGTTTAGGGTCGGCGGGTTATTTTTAGGGTCGGTCGATGTACGGAAACATAGTATCTTTTTTCTTTGGCCTAACTAACTAATTGTAAAATAAATTGTCATGCGTGTATTCTAAATAAGGAGATGATGCAACATGGCTGCGGTACAGCTCAATAATATTTGTTATAGCGTGCTTATCGCTATATCTTCATTGCATTGTTCTTTATTATATAGCATCTGAATGGCGAAACTTGTATATATATTCTGCATGTATGGTGAAGCAAACCTTGAAATGCACATTTTATTGCATGATAATTGGTTAGAGGAAGAGTGACTACTCTTGCATGTTTACACGAACTCAGGCGCATGTTTCTAGATCTATGTGGTTATTGCAATGATAAACATTGCCTTATTGGGATGCATGAATATTAATGAGTTTTCAACAAAAAAGGGGATTCTCCCTTCAACTCAGAAATCAGTTACCGGTAGTATGCCTGTGTTATCAGACATAGTTGAAAGTAATGAAACGGAGTCTGGATATTAATAAGACTGCCGCTAGGCCATATCATGACTAAAACAAAACTGATTGATTGATTGTGGTTTAATGTTACAGTTACTTCTATAATGTGAATAAACTCAAAACATCTTGTACCAAAATGTTGTCAGGCACACTGTTGAAAATGTCAGACATGCTGTTCGTGTCTGATATTTGACAGATGGTCCTCAAAAAATTTAATCCAGGCTTTGGCTGACAAATATTAGCCATATCCCCACTGTGAAGAGACAGAAGTTTTCACTTTCACACTAGTGATGTGTAACCGATTCACTTACAAGTACCAATATGATCCCAGTTTAACTATAGTATAAATACATGGAACATTGCCGTGTAAAGTCAAATTTGACCTTAACAAAAACTGTTGAATTTCTTTGGAAACATCTATAACAAATTGGAAGTATTTTTTTTCATTGACATATTTTAGTCATCATCCCACACATATGACAATTAACCTCTTCGCTGCTAAATGACGTTACGACGTCGTGTGCTGGGCCTTTGACATTATTGACATTTTCCAGTGGGAAAATATAACGGGAATATCACAAGAACCATAAAACTGACTCAGTTGAAAGGCTATTACCGTTCACAGCCGTGAAACATCATACACTGTTTGAAATTTCGAGATAGTCATTCCGATGAACGGACGTCATAGCAGCGAAGAGGTTAAACATTACATGTAAGAAGGAATACAAATGGGGATTAAGCAAAAGTTATTTCATGTACAACTTACAGGGCACTCCTCTCCCCAGTGTATAATGTCTTTTGTTGTTGTTGTTGTATCATTTATTTTCGTGACATGTGCATGATTACAAATTATACAAATATTATACATCAATAACAATTCGCACCCGGCCCGAAGGACCTATATGTCACGTCAAAATGTTTATAAACCGCATGTACGGTCGAACTGTTGATCATCTCGGGAATAAAATATAAAATATATATATGTGTGTAATGTAACCCTTTCAGAAATATTTAATATACATGTATATATATATATATATATATATACTGTTTTTTTTTTTTTTTTAAAGTATCATTCTGATTTTTTGTATAAAAAGTATTTCTTTTATTGAGGGCAGCGTCAAGATATTTTGCAAATTTTCGGGGGTGGGCGTTAACTATTTCGGCCAGTGCTGTATCAACTAAATTGTGTTCTATAAGATCTGATATTCTGTCGTGTATCGACAGTAAAAGTGTATTTCTAAGTTCTTTATAGAATGGACATATCAAGAGAAGATGTTTTTCATCTTCATCTTTGTTCAAGTTGCACATGAGACAGGTGCGTTCTCCGACTTTTTCATTCCGGAATCGACCGGTTTCAATTCTTAATGGAAGAATAGCACATCTAAATTGTGCTAATATCGAGCGATGTGATCGACTCAAGTTCATAGAAACATAGGACTCGGTTTCAAATTTATTTTTAAATATCTTGTATGTGCGTAATTTCAGAACATATTCTAAACTTGTAAACTTTTGAGTGCATACTGACAAAATGTCAATCGTGAACGAGACACTCATGAGATAACTTTCAAGGAGATATGGGTTGATACAAAAATCGGACTTGGCACTGAAAGTGTTAAGAGTACCAGTTGTAGTGATTATAACAGTTTGTGTAACTCTTCTGCTAACCTATGGGTTACATAAGCAAAAACCAGGCAAATGAAAAATAGGTTATGCATAATTTTGAAATCTGCAGGCCTGCCGTTGTCTAAATAGTCCCTATATTATTCTAGCCAAAATGCACCTTCTATCATTTTAGCTGCTCCAGATAAGAATACTGATTCAAAAAAGAAACTAGAGGACCACAACAAGATTTCAATAGATAAAACAGAAGAAAAAATATCAACGACTCTCTCAAGTGTAGCATTAGGGTTAAACAAAAAAATAACAAGCACCATCAGTAATTCTAACAATGACACAATTAATGGATTTTCAAAAGGTCATTCAAAGTCTCTTTCAAATGACGATGTATCACATTTCAGCAAAAGTGAATCAGATGTCATCAATGGTGTTAACACAAATGCACATCAGTCTGCAATGGACACTGATTCTCATGTTTCTGCCGCTGAATTTGATACTTCTGCAGACACTTCAATAAATAGTACAGATATTCCTAAGGACTCTCCTTCAGATAAAGTTGAGGGCAGAAAACGTAAAAGAAAGCGAACACGAAAATCGAAAAAGACGCAGCCAGCTTCAGAGAATGGGAGCTTCAAAAAACCTGAAGCTCCAACAGGAAGATGGATTGGACGCAAGGTTGCTACATCAGCGTTTCTCCCACAATTCAGTTTGGAAAACAAGAATCATATCAAGTTTAATGCTGGCGAGGAGAATGATGAGGTGTCAAACTCTGACACTGATACGAGTGATGCTGTGTATGAAATATCCTTCAACCAGAGCAGAAATACTCCAGCTATCATAGCAGAGGCGTCTAACGTCAGGATTCCGTCTCCAGAGAAGTTACCATTTGGGCATGTTATTCCACTGGATATTCCGACTAGTGGGATTAACCCACAAGATTCTGTAGCTGATATAGCGACTTCACAAAATCATGTCAAAGAGAAAGCATCCACTCTGTCAGACTCCGCTATCAGTCAGACATACTACTCACCACACAAAGATACTGAAGATAATCAGAGAAAATCCGAAGAGAGGAAATTTACTAAGATTGGGAATAGCAATGCAGCAATCGTAGATTTTCATCCAAACAGGTCTTCAACGTCTAATGTTTCGGATGATATGGAATCTTCCGGTGTAGCCAGTGACAAAAAATTGTCGACAAAAGTTGAATTAAAAGGAGGTGTTCCAGTGTTCAGTCGCCCACGGAAACCCAGAGGTAAAGGGCGGTCAGTGCAGATGACAGCAGAGCCGAATGAACATGATATCAGTGGCTTAAATACAAATTCTTCTTGTGTGATCCAGGTAATAGTAATTCATGAATACATTTGGTATCACATCCAGTAATGCCCTAAGTAATCAACTCCTTAGCCACAGCAGAATTATGGGTAACTTTTCAGGATTTAGTCGGAAATATGGCTTGTTGCCATTCAATGGAAAGCTCTCGGGGAGAGCTTTCCGATGATTGGCAACAAGCCATAATTCCGAATAAATCCTGACAAGTTACTCATAATTCTTCTTTGGTTAAGGAGTCAATTACTTAAGGCATTACTGTATCATGAATCATGAAGTTATACTATTATGTCAATAGCAGAGCTATTATCAAATACCTAATGTTGGAGAAAGTGTGGAAAATTCTCCATTTAAATTTAAATATTTCTATTTTGATAACCATTTTGCCTTTCTTGCTATGTTATGACTATACAAGCTCTATAATTCTTTAATACATGCACATGTATTTTGTTGAGTGTCTAGATTAAATGAAAATGATTTTGAAATTCTCTTGCATAAGTGCATTTGAAAAGATTGGCTGAAAGAAGAACAAAGATGGTGGGACTAAGTGCTTTACCATAATCTAAGGTACAGTAATTCCCTAAATAATCGACTCCTTAACCACAGCAGAATTATGGGTAACTTTTCAGGATTTACTGAGAGCTTTCCGATCAATGGCAACAAGATTCACTGAGAGCTTTCCGATCAATGGCAACAAGTCAAATTTCCGACTAAATCCTGAAAAGTTACCCATAATTCTGCTGTGGTTAAGGAGTCGATTATTTAGGGCATTACTGTACTATATGGCATTCTTACAAGAAATACTCAACCACCATAATCACTTTCCATAGGACATTAGAATATTATAGTATTTTCCTTGACAGCTGAAATTTTAAGGGTTTGTTTTTCTGTTTCTCTTTCAGAATAATAGTGTTGAAGAGAATATACCAGTACCTTTGAAGCCAGCAATAAAGGACTACACACAGTATAAAAACCTGTCTGGCACTCCAAATGTTAATGACATCATAGCTTTCAAGGTAAATATACTGAATATTAATATGTCTTAATTAGGGCTGTGGATAATCAATTACCATTTTGGTAATTGACTAATCGGTATTATTGTATTGTTGTTTTTTGGCACTGTTTTATTTTCCGGTCGCGCTGTCGAAGATTAACATGTATTGGTTCTTGCTTGGCATATATAAACAGTATTTTAACAAAACGGACATTTCCCCACTGGACATTTCCCCACCTTGCATTTGTTGGTCAACATGTTGGACACCTTGGAAGCCAATTATTATGACATCCAATTTGTCTCGGTGTGCTCGATTTAGCTGGCAGTATAATACACATGCTGTTCTTAAATTCTCGCACTTATTTTTAGTAGCACCACACAAAGGGCAGTGGTCTCAGCACAAGCTCACTGTCGTAGTTTTCTTTACAAACATGAAACGCCGCCTCGTGATATATGCTGTCATGTGTTTTTACAAACATCGTCACTATGAAGCCATCTTAACATGTGTTCTTGCAAGGAGCAGTAGTAACTTATTCTCACCTATACCTGTGTTAATTGTCCCGAGTGTGGACTATCGCTTATGCGATTGAGCTGTATATCGTGGCCACCGGCCAATTTGGGTTGATCTCACTGTCCCCACAGGTCATAGGAGAGAAAGTTTGATACAGCGGATTAACATGGGAGTACGGCATAAGGATTAGCTCTATTATACCCTAGATGTCCCAATTTCATCTGTACCTTATTTACAAATTATTACACTATATTTCATTTCAGTATAGTATTTTCCCACTGGTCGCCATCTGTGTATTCCTGTTGCCCGCATCTTATTCGTAACTCAAAGTAACCATTTTACGTTTGTCAATTTATTGTCCTGACAATAATAGACACCAGAAACAAACAGCAGTCAGTTTTTAATTAAAACTCGCCTTACCAGATAAAATATGAAAGGTCTTATATTGCAGTCATTATAATATATGTACCATTAATCGATAATCAGTGATTATTGTTGGCTGATAATAAGTCTCTTATTATGAACAAACAATGGGTGTATTAACTCTTTCATGATGGGAGCTGCACTAGTGCAGCATTAACAATCCTTTGCCAATGCATTATCTTATATATGCGAGTCTCCCATAGGGAGCCTTGCATATGTAAGAGAATGCATTGGCTTACAAGGTCAAGGTAATTATTGTTAGGCCCATATATTCTCTTATGTATGCGAGCTCTCTATGGGAGACTCGCATATATAACATATGCGAGCTCTCTATGGGAGACTCGCTTATATAAGAGACTGCATTGGCACAGGGTTTTTGCAAAATTTCAGGAAGCTCCAGTCATGGAAGGGTTTAACCGTTTGGAGAGTAGAACGACACATATGTTGCCATACGGTTGGCAAGTGGAACGACATATATGTCGTTTCAGGAAGTGTCATTTTTATGTAGACATAACTTCAATTGATCATCTGATTTATAAATGATTTGTATAGGAGATATTTTTATAAATATAATGTCCCAATGTATAAATGCAATAGATTATGATCGCACACGTAAACAGAAAATACACATTAATTAAAACAAATTATTGGACCTTTTGACCTGAATTTGTTAATAATTATTGCTATGACGTTGAAATTAAACTCACACATGACGTCATGTATATGACGTTATAGATACTCTCCAAAGGGTTAAGACAAGTTCCAGCAGTGCACTTGTTTTAGAATGCCATTCTTTTCTAAAATCCCTTCCACATGTTATCTGAGTCATGCAAATTTGCCAACTTTGAATAACTGTGCGACTCGCCAGCAACACCACCATCAGATTTGTTGTTTGCATTGGCTTAAGATACAAGAAGAAGTATACAATGTAGGAAATGTTATTCATCTAAACTAGCATGGTCAAGGAAGGTATTTCTAAGGAAAATGTAATTTGAGTCATACAGGCATTAACCCTTTGAACCCGACTGGCCGCAAAAGCGGTCAGCCAGAAAACGTCCATACACCCGACTGGCCGCTTTTGCGGCCAATAGCATTAGGTGACGTCATAAACATATGTAGCATGTTTATATGTGTTATAACCATTGGTATATCCACTTATATCTATGTAAATGATTCCCAGGAACTTCAGCAGTGCTATGTGTTCATTTGTGTGGGTTTGTTGCCGACTAGTTGGGGTTGGAAAATGTGCGCATGCGCATAGCGCAGAATTCAACAAACGTACATTATTTGAAGCAATTCGCGTAAC
This sequence comes from Siphonodentalium dalli, assembly GCA_032622095.1. NCBI lineage: Eukaryota > Metazoa > Mollusca > Scaphopoda > Gadilida > Siphonodentaliidae > Siphonodentalium > Siphonodentalium dalli. The sequence goes on along the minus strand of CP136065.1, from coordinate 175,576,755 downwards.
GCTATATATACATTGTTGAGCGGTTTGCAGGATTTGTAGAAAGACACCATTTTGATCACCCTTATGCGTTTAAATTATTCTTGTATACATAATCAGTGTTCTGGCATATGCGAGGAAGGAGCAGTCACTTATTTGAGTGGATTTGTTCGCGCATGTGCATAGGATACAATGTATGGGTTTTTGTGTAACAATACAATCACACCAAGGATCCCCACAGCATATGAGTTTGCATTATACAGTTACTCGTTTCGACATTGCATCAGAGTAGTCCTGTGGAAAGGGATTGCATGGTCACAATATCATCTAGTGTTATCTACTTGCGCGTGCGCATTACAAACGCGTGTCAAATCTTGCTTTATTGAGCAATTCTGTAAAGTTTAAGACCTGTGGCACCATTTGAGTATGACCATCACCATGCCCCTATGCGATGTATAAAATGGGACATAATACCATTGTATGCACAGGGAAGTAGTATTATTCGATGACTTGGGGGTATATGCTTAGCAACCATTGATACCGTTAAATACAAGTTGGGTTCACTCAGATATATCTCAAATTTCACAACATGGAATTGACTGCATAGAAAACGCAGTTTCTTAGCGCTGAATTACGACGCTATGAGCTATAATTGCATATTACTTTCAATTCCGGGTAGTTGCATAGAAACCGTTACCAGGGAATGATCGTGTGGCAATGTTTACCAATCTTAAAAATACTCTGTGGTCCATTGGAACATAACTGTAAAGTTTCAGACATGTGGCACAATTTGAACATAACCATCACCATGTACATGCCATGGAATGTTAAAATTGGGGCATAATACAATTGAATACACAGGGCAATTATGTCATTCTATCATTTGGAGTATTTGCTTAGCAACCGTTGCTACCCTTAGATACAAGTTAGGTTCACTCTTCTGGTCAGATATATCTCAAATTTCACAATAGGGTATTGACTGCCTCAAAAACACCACTTCCTTGGGCTGAATTACGACGATAAAGCTATAATTGTATTTTACTTTCAATATCGGGTAGTTGCCTAGCAACTGTTGCCAGGGAGTGACCATGTGGAAATGTGACCAGATCTTAAAATAATCAGTGGTCCATGGGGAACATACCTCTAAAGTTTCAGACATGTGGCACCACTTGAACATAAACAACACTGTACGCCTAAACATTGCATACTATGAGTCAAAATACCACTGGGAGCCCAGGGTCAGGGTGTCGATCGTTGTGGGGAGCTAGGTTTCAAAGGGTTAAGAGACTCTACACAATATATAACTGGTGAATTACAATGTAATTACATGGTAATTCGGTAATTCGTTGAAGACACAGAATTCACTGATGCTGGGAGCATGGCATGATTCGCACATGTCATATGCCATATGGAAAAATATTTATGGAAATGAAACATTCCCTTATTGAAATGCTATTTACAAAGATCAGAAAATTACGCCAGACACTGGTCACATGTTCTTTCCGATCAGTTCGATTTGCTATCAGTTTTACTCAATGTGAACTCAAATGATTCTTTTCCAGACTTTAGAGATGGATTCCAGTTACCAACCTGTCCTATCTGAATATAAGGTATGGCAGACTTTCATTTTTAGAAAATGAAGGCGCGCATAGTCTCGCTTGCTGGTTTGGGCCCAGGCGCACAGTTTCTATCAAGATAAAATAAACAGCGGATTGCCGGAAATCCGAAATACATTCATAAATGCCGCGTAAATTGAATTAGTTAACTCACGATCGATGTCCAGTGAATCTCTTTGATGGTTTAACACTGCTTAATCCACTATCCATAAGCACAAGTGAATGTTACACACTATGTTTTATATTGTACATGCTCCTATACTACATAATTATTAATAAAGAATCAATTTAATACTCCGATTCCATGCTGACAGAATAATATCAACTTCTCCCGGCCACGTGGTCTCGCTTTGATTTTCCAGGAATTTATGTGACGTCATAAGCCATACATAGAAATCATTCAAATGTATTTTTAGCTTCGAATCATTCAGACAGATTGTGCATTCGACACCGTGTGACCTCAAATAATTTACTGGTGTCGGTGATCAAACGTCGTGCGGGTTGATTGACACCGCACTGTGAATGGAAAGTTGTGGAATTGGTAACTAGGTCGCGGCACCTTTGATCTCGCGACACATCACACAGGCATTCTCGCAACGCGGTAATAAAAACGGAAAATGGGACACATTATTAACCAATCTCGTCTGGGTAGACACTGAAAATATCGTTATCAGGTTCGGCCAACTTCGCTCGCTGTATTTGGCCTAGGTGCGCAATCGATCGCTCGCTGGTATTCAATTTCAGGCGCGCAATGGTGCGCAAGAGCGATCGCGCGCCTCAAAAATGAAAGTCTGGTATGGGCTAAGAACTTACTCCAAATTATCCGATAACTGGATTGCAATGAATCATTGTGTGAATTGTTGAATCTTTTTTCAAATGACATGCAGGCTTACTTCAAAATATTGTGACACTGGCACTCGTGCACTATTGGATATGAAAAGCAAAGCACCTGAAACTTGCTTCAAATTATTTGGTGTGTTGAGACATTACTTCACCAAGATAACACGAGATTGCAACAAGCAATGTGAGAATGAAATTTGGTATTATACTGCCCATGAGAATTTGATAACTTCTTTCAACACCAACTAGATAACTTAGCCATGGGCTATTCATTCTCAACAAATTGTTCTGACCGCAGTATGAAATGTTCCGGATTGTTTTGCCCTTAAAGAGATGTAGAGTATTCCACTATTCAATTTGGTATTAAACTGTGATTGTCTTTTTAAAAAATTGTATCTCTTTGTGATTTTGTTTTGAGTTACCCTCACCTTTATCATTGTTAACAGACACAACAATTGCAGCTTTAAGGCCACTAAATTTGATACCTGATTCATACAACTCATTCTCGCTCAATTGAAACAATAGATAGAATGATAATTTCTTCAAATCAATACACTGTTTTCTTCTGTCAGCTGCTCATCTCAGGAAATTTCTTCAACAGACTAGAGTTGCTCCTCTTCCACATGTATGCTGCGTTCTCATGTAAACAACTTTATTTGCACCCATTCTTCTTGGAGTTACTTTCTTTAGCAAACAACATGAACAACAATTTTCTGTAAAATATGTTTTTTTTTAACCCTTTCTATTCTAAATACTCAATGAGGAGTAATTATCCCATGGGAAATGTTCAGATAATAAGTTCAACAAACCATAGGTTGTTTGTTGAACTTATTATCTGAACATTTCCCACCAATGATTTGGATTCCTTCTGCACTTTCTATTGTCTGTTGTCTGCTCATGTTTCATGAACATCCCTCCAGCTGAATAATAGACCCTTCCAACATTATACTTTTATGACTTGAGTGGGAGATTCCATTTAGTATACAGTAGAAAAGGTTAAAAACAACTCAGAAAAGAGGAAGCACCTAGAGATCTCAAATAGGAAGAAGTGAATTTATTAAAAAGAAAAGGACTTGTTATCAAGGAGAAGTCATATACATGTAGGCCCCTGCGAATAGTGGGCTTTTAATGAAATCAAATTTTGAACTGAATAGCTCTCAAAATATTAGAAAACGAATCGAATTTCTAAACAAATATTTCATAATCTTTCTCGCCGAAATGATAAGATAAAGAAATGTTTCCCATTTTCGTCTGTATGTCAGAATTATTTATTAAATAAAACATGTTGTCATCTTTTTTGTGAATGGTGGATCGACATTTAAAGACATAATTTCTTCAAAATATAACAAACATTTTGGAAAATACAATTTTTGTGTGTGGTAACTAAAAACTTTCGACGTCACTAGTGGCGATTCCACATCAATTCAAAATGCAGAATGGGAGATGGACCATTGCAGAATTACGTCTGTCTCAACTATAAAATGTGGGTTTGATTAAAGGGGCACATTCGCGAACGACATTACAACTGTTACTGCAAGTTAAAACTGAGCAAAGACAATCAAATAATGAAAAGATGATGCATCTAATAGCGTTTATGCGATGAAGTGTCTTCATGTCGATCTCCAATTGATTGTCCACCGAATAAATTATAACTTAACCATTTTATTCACTTTCGCGAAAACCAGAAGGTTAGAACAGTTAAAATTAACTTAAAACAACAGCTTGTGAGGGAATACTTGTGACTGTATCTAATTTTTATACTTTGCAATAGTTACGAATTTTCAAATATTACCGATAAATGCATTAAGTTCACGTTCACTGGATTGGTGTATTTGAAATACTATTCGTTGTTTCAAAGTCAAATCAAATTCGAATCGAATATTGAGGTCGAATCTAATATCAAAACGAATATTGAAAATTTGCAGGGGCCTAAAGTTATAGTATTTGAGCTTAATACCACAATACCGTAGCATCTTGCAGATGACGTTGGAATTACAGATTGCAGTGGAAAAAATATGATGGGAATGTCACGAAAACCATACAAATGACTTCGCGAAAAGGCTAATATCATTACTGATCCTTGAACAGCATACATTGATTGAAATGTCGAGCTACACTGGTTCAGTTGCACCAATGTCTGAGTTCCCATTATGAATGATGGCCGTCTGCTAGTGCATGGAAGTAGGTTCGTACTCAGTACTGACGTATAGCACACAGCGTGACATTTTGGGTCCGTACTCAGTACTGACGTATAGCAGCCGAGGTTAATTAGCAAATATTTCACTAATGAGGTCCAGGTAGAAGCTATCTCCCTTTACACCTCTAGGCTGGTCCCTTCATGATAGTTTTAAGTGATTGTTCTCTTACATTTCAGGAAGGATGTGTAGTCAACTTTGAAATGGGAACTGTATACATCAAGCTGGAAGCTGACAATATTGTGAGAGGTAAGGCCAAAAAAAAACCTGTGTTTCAGGTATAGGCATTGAAAAAAATGGGGGGGGGGGGGTGGTATTTTAATATTTTTTGTCTTGTTCCTGAATACCGCTCCCAAACCACTCTCCCTCCATAAATGGGCTAACTAAATAATGCAAATAGATGAGATAGTGAACTTTATTATTCTTGTAGACCTGCAGACTGGCTGCGTAACAACTGGAACAACTCTTTCATAGTGGAAATACTGTTTTATAATACTTCGTCAATGAAACCCTTGTTCCAACTGGCTCCCCACATTGAGCACAAATGTCAATGCCACCAAGTCGACATCGAGCACAGGTGTCAACGACACCAAATCAAAGTATGGCACCAAGAGATTGACCAGTTTTTATGTTTACCCATACCATAGTATGGTAAACATAGTGTCGTTGCCCGGATTGACCACTCGTCGTTGGTCCGTTTGTCTGTCTGTCCGTCTGTCCGTAGACACTTTACGAGTAATGCGATAACTCAAACATTTTTTATCCGATCGAAACCAAATTTTGTATATGGGTTTCTCAGCCCAAAATACAGATCGAGTTCGAATTTGGGTTTGATCCGAGATTTTGTTACAGAGTTATGGCCCTTTTTCAACTTAGAATTCACGCATTCTGCCATAACTCAAACATTTTTTATCTGATTGGAACCAAATTTGGTAATCTTTGAACACATATGAGACTGTTGTGAGATCTGAATAATAGATATTAAATATACATTTATTTTCTTAACACGTTGGCTGTAACTCGTAGTAGTGTTCATACCACATAAATAACAACACAAACCACAAGCAATGTTGGTGTATGCGCCAATACATGCCCAACGATCCCATTGATCGATTTTATATGTATAATTACAATGGCTTGAGATGCAGCGATTACCGCATCCCGAACAAGGGGTGGGGTGCAGTTAGAAATTTTGCTAGGATACTCCAATTCACCAGGATCTCTTCTGTACGTCCCTGACCCATGCTATACATGTGCAAATATACCTTTCCCGGACACATATAGAGGGCTTTCATTGCATAATTCAGTAATTAGTTTGCTCTGGATTGTTCAGGTTTCATTTGAAGCTATATGCCTATAACTGATAATACACCCTATGGGTGCAAGCCACTGGAAGGTCCACTAAATACATAAGTTTGGCTATGTAACATACAATAGAACAACACTTACATGTGTGTTGAGATTAGTTAGAACTCAGCACCCTGGTTGAGTGTGCTAATTTCTAACTTACCTGATTATCAGCCGTGGTTCTATGTTTATTACACATCTCTTACTTTTATAGCACTATTGTATTATCGTATATAGTGCCAGAGGCTGTTGGAAACTGCTGCTAGCCCTACATCAAGTGTATGATCAAGCAGATACACATGGCTTGTATACCCATGCATGCAAGTTAATTTCTCTGGCAATGGGTGTACAAGTGTGTATATATAAATTAATCTATCGTGTTTATACAATTTTAGTCGATCAAATTCGGGTCAAATGAAGATGAAACGTGTTATAAATCTACTACGATATAACTCGTAGTCGGCACCTGGGACGAAATTCACCAGTGGTCATCGCTGGTGCCAGCTATGAGTTATCTCGTAGGTAAATACATATTATGTTTCGACGTCTTATGCGACGTAGCCTGTACCAGTAATCATGTATAAATTCATTTACCGTGTCTTATACACGATATGCTTGTACCTGTATAGCACTCTTCGTCATCTAAGCCACCGACAACGTAATTGTATTTACCTACGAGATAACTCGTAGCTGGCACCAGCGATGAAACACTAATAAATGCCATCCCAGTTGTCGACTACGAGTTATCTCGTAGTAGCCTTATAACATGTTTCAGCATCATATAACCCGATATTGGTCGAACCATTACTCATACATATGTAAAATATCAACTACTATCAGCAAAACATCAAATCCCATGTTGGCATACGGGATGGAATTTCCCATTGGTTTTCGGCAGTGAACGTGTTCAAATCAGATGTTCAACTTTGACTTATCATTGTCACAGCGACTGCTGATAACAATCTGTGATCTATTTAGCGATTGGAGAAAAAATGCAATCGGTTGATCTAAAAGACACTTTAGAGTTCAATTCAACAATAGGCCTTTATGTCAAACTTCTCATGCACACAAATATATTTCTATCAGTGTGCACTGGTATTTTGCATATGATCGGAACTCCACTGTTCTCCGAACAGACTCAACTACAAGGAATGTAAAATTAACAGCAATGATCCATCTCCAATTCCAAATTTCACCTTTTGTCATAAAACAATGGACTAAGGCTTACCATTTTTTGACGTTATTTGGAAGTTTAATTTTGTTGAAAATTTCTCGTGACAGGCTGCTGATATAAGATGGGTGAAAATTAATGTTCTTTACAACTTCTTTACAATACTAGTATGTTTGCCATTTTTGGTGAAATAATATCCTCAGTTCATTCACCAATCATGGAAACAGTTGTGATTGTTTAGTTATATTTGTAGCAACAGAAATGGTAAAATATACACCGTAATAAAGAAATCTCATAGATTGCAAGCGCCAAGACTATGAAATATTCAAATCAATTTTCAATATCTGAATATTTATTCGATTCGAAATTTGATTAAAGTGAAAAAGTGGTATTCGCAGGGCCCTAGCTGATGTTCAGAATGTTTGTTTATAATAATTATCTCATTTATCTTTGCATAGGTGACAGAAATGGAAAGTTTGATGTATGCATTGAAGGGGAGGACTACTCGCTGACAAATGTTGCTGAGGATGAGATAGTAAGTTGATATAGATTGAATATATTTTGAAGGGTTCAGCTCCATCAAAGTCACATTGAGTGTTTAACCCTTTCATGACTGGAGCTTCCTGAAATTTTGCGAAAACTCTGTGCCAATGCATTCTTTTATATATGTGAGTCGCCCTTAGGGCTCCTCGCATATATAAGAGAATGCATTGGCCTAACAATAATTAACTTGATCTTGTAAACCAGTGCATTCTCTTATATATACAGTGACCTATGGGAGACTCATATATATAAGAGAATGCACTGGCACAAGATCTTTAATGTTGCTCATGCGCAGCTCCCATCATGAAAAGGTTAAACCTCTAATTTATTACATGCCTGTTACTGAAAAGCACGCATTCCATCATCTTGGGTCATTCATGTGTGGAATCGGATGATGTCGACAGCACATGACACAATTGACATTCACCTTCCATGAAACTGGAACTGTAAAATAAAAGCATTGTCATGTCTCTTTCTGATTAAACTTTGTAAGTCTTTTTTTTTCAATTACGGTAATCAATTCTAGGACAGGTGGGTGCAATAAACAGTCATGGCTGTTTGTGCATACCGACTCCATTGGTTAGAAAACTCCTGCTCTAAATGTTGCACAACTGAATGGCCAATTCGTTTCAAAATTTACTAAATTAAAAAAATATCTTGTCGATCTTGATATTGTCGTTTTATCTCGATAATGATACAATAATTAAAAATATATAGATATTCGATATGATATCGATAAACATTTGAGCTCTGCGTGCGTCCGGACGGGCACAAGACCATAAGCCCGATAACTCAAACAAACATCAATCGATTTATTTGATATTTGGTATATGGGCCAGTTGCAAAAATATCTAGTTCGAGTTTTTTCGAAAACCAGGTTTGTCTAATCTTTTATTGGAGAGTTATGGGCCTTAGTTTGTCTATTTTTATCTATTTTTATCGTTCGCGACCGTTAGCGCGATAACTCAAACAAATGTCAATCGATTTAATCGTATTTGGTGTATGGGTCTCTGGGCCTTAGTTTCCGAATTTTGTTAAAAATATGGCTGCCAGTGGCCATCTTAGATTTTACTCTTTGTGTGACTAAATCCTTTAGCTAAATCCTCGAGCACACCTTACAGGTCACCTTACTTCTCATCCAATCATCACCAAACTTCATAAGGATCTTCAGGATGACCTCTAGATGGGAGCCTCCCTTTTTTCCCAAAATTCTTTAAAAAAACATGGCCACCAGCAGCCATCTTGGATTTCAGATATGAATCCCTCAGCACACCCTGCAGCCCACATTTATTGGAGAATTGTTTTGAAAATTTACAGCCTTATTTAGGATCACCTGTAGATGGGAGCTATCAAATTTGAATGATTCTCGATGAAAAACATGGCTGCTGGCAGCCATCTTGTTTTTACCTGACTTATGGCCCTTAGTTCTGGTTAATAGTTCGTCCATTTTCAGTGATTCGCAGTCAGACAGATGCACTCTTATGGAGAAAAAACTCGACCAAGTCATCTTTGATGCACAACCCTTGTATAAAGCATCATATGATATTCACTTCATATTTGAAGATTAATTGAGTACATGTATTATAGGGGCCTGCAAATTGGGGGTTTAATTTGGAATCAAATCGAGCGAAAGTTAAATTGCATTGATCCTTGAATCGACTCGTTGACTCAACTGTATCAAGAGGTAAGTTATGGAACAATTCGGAGAACATTCATCAAATCAGTGAACTTAAGCATCTTCAATGTGTAATTTTCACCCAGTCTCATAGACTTATTATCCCTTACTTGAATAGAGTCATGTGGGAAATGAAAAAGGGGTCCACTTTTATCAATAACAAAATAATTTGATTGAAATTTTTTTTATTGTCTAGCTGCTATACTACTTTTTACTGAATATACCCCCATGATATACTGTATGCAACTAAAATATAGACAGGAGTTAACTTTTCTGAGCAGCGTATGGTTTTATATCTCGAATGAGATGCGGACGATTATTATTACGAAGCACTAGCTGATGAAAATAATCCTTGCATCTCATGAGAGGAGACAACCCATGCGCTACTCAGAACATTTAATTTTTGTGTTTATTTTATTTTCTGTACCAGTTTGTTACAACCCAGACCACAATGAAACACATGGTTAGACCTAATACATTCTTAACCTCTAAGCTACTAAATGACGTAATGAAGTCGTGTGCTGGGCTATTGATGTTATTGTCAGTTTCCAGTGGAAAAATGTAACGGAAATATCACAAGAACCATAACACTGACTCAGTTGAAAGGCTATTATCGTCAACAATCGTGGAACATCATACACTGTTTGAAACTTTGACATAAAGTTATTCCGATTCACCAATCTCTTGAGTTTCAGTTATGAATAATGGCCTACTGCTAGTGTCCTGAAGTAGGTCCATAGGGACTACGTACCATATAGCACACGACGTGCACTTTTACATCCGTAATAGTTACGGACGTCATAGCAGCAGGAATACGAATGACGCACAATTTGATGTCATGACAGAGTGCTAAGACTAGGATAACATCTGGAGAGTAGGATAACATGTTCGGTCTTCTGGGAGTGGGGATATGATTTATATTTTTACGTAAAAAGTTGATGAAAATATAATAAATCTCTGTTGCAGGTTGATGTGCCATTATCTATGTTGTATGAGGCAAGAATTATTTCATGAATTCTGCAGCCAAAGATGCAAAAGTTGATGGTCTTATCCTGATGCATGGTCCATTGCAGATTCTATATATACATTGTTAAGTTTAAAAATATTGCCAGCATTACATTAAATACATTTCTGTTTCATCTTCAGCTGTCATGTATCAATTATCCAGTATTAATGTTTCGCTCATTTTTTGACAGTGCAAATATATATACAGTAATACCCTAAATAATCGACTCCTTAACCACAGCAGAATTATGGGTAACTTTTCAGGATTTAGTCGGAAATATGGCTTGTTGCCATTCATCGGAAAGCTCTCAGTGAGAACTTTCAGATGAATGGCAACAAGCCATATTTCCGACTAAATCCTGGACAGTTACCCATAATTCTCCTGAGGTTAAGGAGTCGATTATTTAAGGCATTACTGTATGATGACCAATTACAACATGTTCATTTTGTTGCAGTCTCATTAACTAATATCAGTTGTAACAAGTAGCTTCCTGTTCATTTGTCTTTTCCATAAATAAATAGAGGATACCTGGATTTCTTGAGTGATTACCAGAATTATCTCATGAATGGCTACAATGGAAGATGACTATCCCCATGGCGCAAAAGGCCGCAATGTTTTTCAAGCCTGAGTTTAGAGTGCCTGTCATGTGCAGAATGAGGTCCCCAGAGGGTGAATTTAGTGACGCTATCCCACATAGGCTAGCATCACCAAATTCACCCTCTGGGAACCTCATTCTGCATGGCCTCATCTGCTATGGGAGACATAGACTCAGATTGAAGTTCCCAAATGGTGAACCTCGATTATGCAATGTGTCTTCTGCAAATTTGGGGATATAGAGAAACTAAACTGGAAAAGAAATATAATCTATGTCAAGAAGATTCTATAGAAATTTACAATAGAGAAACTTTCTAGAGAAGATGAGGCCTAAGCAGAATGAGGTCCCCATAGGGTCAATTTGGTGATGCTAGCCTGCTATGCGGGATAGCATCACTAAATTCACCCTCTGTGGATCTCATTCTGCAAATGACAGGCTCACTAAACTCAGGCTTGATGTTGCTACTGATTAGATAATTCAAGTATTCACACAAGAACTGCATTATTTTATTATTATTTGCTAAAAAATTACATTAACTACAGTGTTAACTATGCATTATTGCTAAAAGTACAAATTCAGTCCTTGATCATCTTGTTTTTGTCAATCGGTGACAGATTCGATGATACAATTTTCCTGAACCCTGAAAATACTGATAATCTCCATGCGATTCAAGAGTAATGTTTCAAAAGATCTATAAACTTATGAATATTTACTGAATGATAGGATATATACTTGCTTAAAACCAAGAATAATGTGCTTTTTCAATTGCAAGTTAGATGAATAATCCACAAAAAAGTTTCATTTCATATGTAACAAACTAATTACGAATGACAGTCATAGCATCCAAACTCACTTTGATCTCATCAAAATTTGAAAGAAAAAGCAACAAAAATAAAATATGCCCCCAAAAATGCCTAATTTATGAAATTTAGAGAGAAACTAAGTTCAATTATTCATATTCTCTTGATTTGTCATACAAAGAATGCTAGCATTCTACTTCTTCAACGTCTAGCTTGAAGTCATTTCCATATTTCGCTGTCAGTGGCATTGGTAATCAAAATAATAATAGCAACACATAGTGCAGTTAGATGATGGGGAAATTCTAAGCTGATGCACATAAAAGTGCAAATAATCCATTTAGCATTATTCTTATGAATATCAATTCAATTTCCATAGCAGTTGAAGTTATTGGAGCTGGAGTGTAATATAAGTGAGGCACCTTGTACTATAAGGAAGCTGCAGTGGGATACAAATTTGGCGTACTGTTATCCACTAGATTAGAATCAAGATAATTTTACAGGGAAGTTTATAATATATAGTAATATACGCTCTCTATATGTCTTTGAACGACTCTTTGTAGTCATAGAATTTATTGCCTTGGAAAGAGAAAAAGATCCATTTTTATTCGCCATGGAACATTAACAAACATGTAAATAGTGTGTCTGTCATTTGTTGAATGAGGTCCACAGAGGGTGAATTTAGTGACACTATCCTGCACGGTGGGCTAGCATCACCAAATTCACCCTCCGGGAACCTCATTCTGCTTAGTCCTCAACTGCTATGGGAGACATAGGATCAGATTGAATCTCCCCAGTTGAAGTTTTTTTGGTGATGTTCACCCATTAGTCACCTCAATTATGCTTTATCTTCTGCAAATTAGGGAAATGAACAGAAGGGAAATTGTAACAAAAAGCAATGTTAATTAGAAACTAGTTATTTCCCAGAAGATGAGGCCTAAGCAGAATGAGGACCCACAGGGAGAATTTGGTGATGCCAACCTGCTGTGCACACAATATTTGCAAGCTTGAACATTAAATAATTAAAGAGTGTGTTTGACTTTTCCTGATATTGTTAAACTAAAGAGTGTATCTATCACTAAAGTTTGAAAAGTAGGAATCTTCAATTAGTTCTTTCAAAGCTGTTCAGAGTATGTGTTTTATTAAAATTTTATGTATTTATCAACCTATATTGAATTCAAGTCTGGATATAGTGTGTCTGACATTTGCAGAGTGAGGTTCCCATAGAGTTAATTTAGTGACGCTATCCCTTACGGCGGGCTAGCATAGTTAAATTCATCCTCTGGGGACCTCATACTGCTTAGGCCTCATCTTCTGGGAAGTAACTATAGTTTCAAATTAACATTGTTTTTAGTTACTTTTTCCCTTATGTTCTGTTTCTATATCCCCTAATTTGCAGAAGATAAATTGCATAACTGAGGTGACTTAATGGGTGAACATCACCAACTTCAACTGGGGAACTTCAACCTGTTCATAGGTCTCCCAAAGCAGTTGAGGCATAAGCAGAGTGAGGTTCCCATAGAGTGAATTTAGTGATGCTATCCCTTACGGCGGGCTAGCATAATGAAATTCATCCTCTGGGGACCTCATTCTGCTTAGGCCTCATCTTCTGGGAAGTAACTGTAGTTTCAAATTAACATTGTTTTTAGTTACTTTTTCCCTTATGTTCTGTTTCTATATCCCCTAATTTGCAGAACATAAATTGCAAAACTGAGATGACTAATGGCCATGGGTGAACATCACCAACTTCAACTGGGGAACTTCAATCTGTTCATAGGTCTCCCAAAGCAGTTGAGGCATAAGCAGAATGAGATTCCCAGAGGGTGAATTTGGTGATGCTAACACACCATGCAGGATATCATCACAAAATTCACCCTCTGGGGGACCTCATTCTGCAAATGTCAGACACACTATATCCAGGTTTGAAATTATTGATCACTTGAGTGTTTTCAAATCCCAAACATTTTTTATGGCAGATTGAGATTAGAGACAGTCATATGACTTCCTCTTCTCACGTGACATTTATCACATGATATTAGCTGGAGAATTAATTTTGACTACCCGGATGAAATATCATATCGATATTAGGTATAGTTGGTTGTCGATCATGGTAGAGTTTCATAAGATGCCTGACTGACCTGGACTGACTGATAAATTCCAAAGTATGGAAGGTTATGGTATATTATGTTATTGGGACAAGTTTGTTTCAACAAATGATATTGCTAGTTGTCACCTCGGACCTATCACATCAGAAACCATTCTCAACGAATCGGCCATTTCCGCTTCGCTGAGAGGAAATAAGCTCTTCCATAAATAGAAACCATATTTGTGCAATGCTACAATATCCGGCACTGGTAATAAGGCGATGACCTTGACTCGTTGGCGCATATATGTGAATGGAGCAGAATGTATTCACTGCATGCCAGTACCAGACTTGATCATGCATTAAATTGTGATAAATAATAATACATACAGTAATGCTCTAATTAATCGACTTCTTAACCACAGCAGAATTATGGGTAACTTTTCAGGATTTAGTCGGAAATATGGCTTGTTGCCATTCATCGGAAAGCTCTCGGCGAGAGCTTTCCGATGAATGGCAACAAGCCATATTTCCGAAAAGTTACCCATAATTCTGCTGTGGTTAAGAAGTCGATTAATTAGAGCATTACTGTAGCAATAATTAGTTCAAGTTTAACAGACGAGTCTCCCAGTGAACAGACATATTTACTGTTAGTATGCACATGGTCAATCATGTGATTCAAATAGACCGGCAGATACAGATTCTATTCATTGAAGAGTTTATTTCCTCAGCGAAGCAGAAATGGCCGAGTCATTGAGAATGATCAAACACTTGATTAAAAGATGTATAAATTTCAATCAGAGATTGGGAAATCTTTACAACATTTACAATGCGAGTCTTGCATTGATGGCTCACTGTTTATCTCAAAATAGATACATTTGAAATTGGATGTTTACGTTTGTGGGTGAAGTAGTAACTAACTTAGCAAGTTAGTTTAGTTTCTTTTTATTTTTAACTGCAGCAGTGCATGCAATGAACTATGTTTCCTTTCTTCTTATTTACTGATTGTCAAAGATAGTGTATCTCTTCTGGGCTGCAATTACGACAACAAAACATAATTTTTACAATACCGATCTCAAGACCACAAATAGTTTTCTTTGTCGATAAAATACAGATAAAACTGATGATTGGATATATTATTTGTCTATAAAGGCATAATAAAGTGGTTTATTTCTGAAGCAGCAAAGTGTAATTTGCGTTGAAATCTCGTAATTGATATGAAATATGCATTGATTGAGGGTGCTAATGGGATATAATTATCCCTCTTTGTACGTTAAGCTCCAAACGTTTTCACGCGATTTCTGTTCTAAAAATAGTCCCTGTCACTGTCCCGGGAATGTGAAAAGAAATTCTAAATAAAATAGAAGAAGCTTTTCCGGACATTTGCCTTCAATTCATATATATTATTTTATACGCGGAATCTATATAAAATTTTCTAGTAAGAGATACACTATCTTTAAAGCATCTAAGTTCTAACATTTTATGTTTTTTTCATCTGAGAGTATTTGTTTTATGAATTTATTGAACTGAATGTTTACAGTCACATGGCAGGACATGTGCTGTCTATATATTTTTATTTTGTAGAAACTAAGGCCCGTTTTATACATCGCGCCAAACACGGGTCATGCCATCTTTGCTTGGCTCGACATTGGCGCGTCTCTGGCACGTGTTGTGTTTGTTTGATTTATACGTTGAGACAGCTGGCATGTGCCATAATCGTATATTCGAACAATTTTAGCATTTCTGATGCAATATACCATCTGCTATAATCATTTCCCTTGAAAATACGCCATGACAGTTTCCTATAAACTGGTCCTGGTTGTGTCTTTAATTATACTTCTATATAGTGCATGCACGAATCTCGGAAACGCTTTTGTTGGTTTCAAAATTGGGATCTTGTCATTCATCTCCCTTGAACCTTCGTATATACATGTATCTCTGCAATATATTTATTCCCAAATGTTATGAAAAATCTTTTGTCAGTCAATACATGCATGTCCCCATATAGTACCTTACCATGCATTGCCTTCAATGTATATTGACAACGGCCAAGGGTCAACATGTCTGTGGCCCGACGCTGTTTTATACAACGTGCCAGACAAGGGTCGTGCTAGGATGACTCAGAGATGATGTAATGACACAGAATTGCTCATGCTCTCTGCCAAAGGGGTCCTACATGGGGAGTGATTTTCCCTGAATCATCTTGGCGCAACAGTGTTTAGCACGTCATATAAAACAGCATCAGCCACAGACATGTAGAACATCGACACCAGAAGTCGGGTCGTGCCAGATAAATTCTGACGAGGCAGTTGGTTTTATATGTCATGCTCCAGTCGCGCTATCTTGGATTTTAGTCAATTTCACACTAATTAGGCTGTCACGACCCATGTCTGGCTCGATGTATAAAACGGGCCTTACTCCAAATGATTTTCAGTTTCTGGTATTCATTTTTTGTATTTGGAATAAATATATTTGAATTCATTAGTTACTTCATAGTACCTGCTTTACCCATATTATACATGAAGCCCTATATGCTATACATATTTATCACATAAATTGCACCTTTTATTTGGCCTTCATAATTCCAGGTGTTATAACATAATACGTAATAACATCTTCTATTGATTTTATTGGTCAATTTTTCAATGCGACTGTGATTGGCTGTCACCTAAAAGTTCTCAGTCAAATTGAAGTGTGTTTTTAACCAGAATTATTTTTAAATACACCAGCACACGGTGGCGCAGTTGAAGCATCCATTAAAAAATCTCTCATATGACCAAGTCTACGCTGTCCCCAACATTCATAATGGGAAACCCAACAATAACTTCACAATATGTCAGAAACAATATGAATAATTTAATTGCTTTGCTAAATTTTCTCTAATTTGTATTTTGTTCAATGGAAATGTTCAATCGAGGCATAAATTTTAAATCTACATGAACGCAAGAATGTCATAGGCAAAGAAGTAGACATTAAAAGTCCTCCAAAACCTACATTCAAATGCTGAATATTACATTCACAATCTGATTCTAAGTGAAATATAGGTCCATGTTATGCTACGTGTTGCATCAAATTAAAGTATCTTCATTTTGTTTCAACATTCAACCCAATAACATTTCCTGGCAAACTCAAATAGTAATATGATAAATAGAATATAAAATGAGTGTAACTGGTCTCAAGTTTTCTGATACTCGTTTCAGAAATTTCATATGAGAGAATAGTCTGGTCATTGAAGCTAAATTTGGGAATCAACCCGGAAGAAATTGGATACAAGCTGAGTTTGGTGTCTTTCTACACGGAAAAGCCTCAGGAACAACATATCCATTATCTGCTTTTGGGAAACTTTGTTATTCAAGATGGCATCCAACATGGTTGTCTATATTACATCAGTTATCGAAATAAGTCATTATACAAAATATCGTGGCATCAAAATTAGGCAGTTGGACTAGTTTGTGTGAAATTATAGGACGGGAGTGAAAGAGTGACACGGACAGAAAATAATACAATCACGCCCATAAAATGGCTGTCAATATGGCCGCAACTCCAAGCTTTACCACGAAGAAAGCGACATATTGGTTAATCACCTTCTGGAGATGACAAATTCATTTTAAAGATGAAGTATGGAATTCTGACGAATCGTCTTTTGTGTTATGGTCATATTTCTGAACGGAAATGGGCAAAACTTCGAAACAGAACTGAGAGGAACCATATTATGTGGCTACTCTTGTCCATTAGCTTCACAATTGATCAAATTAATAAATGATGTAAGTCAAAATGGCAGCCAGGGTGTGACTGCATGTGAAAATGTTTAGAGGGAGTTATTGTATGGTCATGTGTGAAGTGAATAGGAATACAGGGAGTGGCTGCATGATAATTGATGTGGTGTATGGGTATAGCGAGAGTAGCTACAATGTACATGGTCATCGGTGTGTTGTTTATGTATATATGAAGTGACTAGATAGCCATATGTGTGATTTACAGGTGTATCTAGGGTGGCTATATTATGGATGGATGTATATCTATACACGTGTTGGCTGTATGATCATGGGTGGATGTATGGACAAATGGGGAGTGGTTGTATGCTTATGGGTAATGTATATAGGTGTACATGGAATGAATGTACGGTCATGATTGCTGAAGTGTATATTCATACATGGAGTACATGTATAGCTGGGTAGTCATTGGCGGGCTTGTGGGTATATAGGAAGTGTCCTTGTGGCCATGGGTGTATATGATATGTATATGCATATCTGCTGTAGTGTCATGGATGTGTGTAACAGTATTCAGCGAGTCGATGGGTTGTCATGGGTGATGTGTATATGCAAGTCTGGAGTGCACAAATGGCTGTATGCGCCGGGTATTGGTATATCTATTGATGAGGTGTACTGTATGTGTATACATGCTGTGGTAATATGCGGGGTGAATATGTATATGTTGAGTGGCTATATGGCCATGGGTGTGGCGAATGTTATACAATGAGTGGGTAAATAGGTATACAAGTAGTCATAAATTCGGTGTGTGAGTATACAGCGAGTGTCTAGATTGCCATTGGTGATGTGTATATGTAAGTCTGGAGTGTATGGATGGCCGTGTGATCAGGGTATTGGTATATATTGAAGGACTCCATGGTCATTGGTGAGGTGTAGATGTATACCCAGAGAAACTATATGGCCATGAGTGGGATGTATATGAATATATTGAGTGGCTATACGGTAATGGGTGTGGCCAATAGGTATACCAGGAGTGACTGTATGGCCAATGTTGATGTGATATGCGGGGTATTGGGATATCTAGGGTTGGATGGCCATTGGTGAGGTGTTTATGTATACCTAGAGTGACTATATGTCTGGGTGGGGTTTATATGTATGTCTTGAGTGGCTATATGTCCATATGTGTGGGCAATAGGTGTACAGGGAGCAAAAATATGGCCAATGGCGGAGTGAATATATATATACAAAGAGTTACTGTATGACTACGAATGTGATGTGTGAGTATACAGCGAGAGTCTGAATTGCCATGAGTGAGATGTACATTCAAGTCTGGCCTGTATGAATGGCCGTGTGCAGAGTATGGGGATATATAGAAGGGCTGTATGGCCATTAGTGAGGTGTATATGTATACCTGGAGTGACTATGGTTATGGTTGCAGTGTATATGTATATCTTGAGTGGCTATATGGCCATGGGTGTGGCAAATGGATATACATGGAGTGATTCTATGGCCACTGGTGAGGTGAATATGTATACAAGAAGTGACTATATGATCATCGATGTGGTGAACAAGTACACATGGAGTGACAATATAGTCATGGTGATGTGTAGGGTTATACCTGGTGTGCCTGCATGACTGTATAGTCATGTGTGGATGTATGGGTATACAAGGTGTGGCTGTATGGTCTTGCTTGAGATGTATGTGTATAAAGCGAGTGGCTACATGGTCATTTGTGTGGTGTTCATGTATATATGGAGTGATTGCATGTTCATGTGTGGGTTGTACATTTGGGTGACTATTGCTTTCCACAATAACTCGTGGACATGTTAATCGATAGAGAGGTAATGTCAAGAGTGTTCTCTAGCATGATGGTGTGTTATCTGTACAATGGAGGAAACGGTTTTCCTGACATGAGTCAATCAATTTTGATGTTGTTGGGCAGAGTAGACACATAATATGGCCCATCTCAGTTCAGTTTCAAAGTTCTGCCCATTTCTGTTCAAAACTGGCCAGAATCCCAAAAGAAGTTTTCGGTAACATTCCATACTGCATCCTAGAATGTGACTTGCCGTATAAAGTACTGAGACATCCAGAATAGAACATTTAGTTGTCAGTGAATTATGTTACATATTTAATAACCAAGTATTTGTCACAATTTGCTGCCATTTCGGAAGAGCAGAGAATAATGTTCGGTATATATGTGAAAAATATACTTTTTTTTAATCAAATTTGGTTGTATCTTGGGTAATTTTGTCTAAAAACACCTCAGTGTCACTCATTTAAGAGAGATCAAAACAATAAACAGATTTGATACCAAAGATAGTTCCATTTTACTTGAAAAAATCGTCTAAACCCGAAAAGTAATTTTTTATGTCGAGTTTGTGATAGAAAATTCCAATAATTCTGGTAATGTCAGTGGCTATATACAATACTAACATTCAAGCGAGGTGCATTAACAATGTTAGTATAAAATCTATAAAATACACAATAGCCAATTTTATAAATTAACCCCAACTTTTAACCGATTGCATGACACGCTGGGGCGATATTTACCATTTTCCATATTTTGGGTGTCATTTTGGCAGCCAGTTTGAGCCAAAGTGACAATTTTGGCTCCATTGAGTCAGATTAAGTTGGAATATTCATGGTATGCCTTACTTACAGTGCACAGTTCTGCCCATTTATTGTTGAAATATGACTACAATCCCAAAGGTGATTTATGGTGGATTTTTATCGCGTTCTGTAAAATCGAATTTTTTATGGATCGGAAGATACGGGGACCACATGAATGGCATATTTCATTGCTCCAATGATCACTTAAATGAACAGTAGAAAATAAAGTCACAATTATCACCCAGTTCCATACAGAAGAAACTGATCAAGAAGTTATTAGTGAAAACACATTAAATTTTCCACTTCTGACTACCATTTTGGCGACCATCTTGAACGGGGAGTTCCCATTTTACTAGAAAAGTGGAATTATATCTTAGCTTCACAAAAATTATATACATTTGTATACATATGATAAGATTTTCTCACTATAATTTGCATCAAACTGACTTTGTGACCCGTCTGAAAAAACGGCGGCCATGTTGGATGCCATCTAGTCTTGTGTCTACACGACCACTTTTTTTCGTGTTAACATTGATTAAATGTTGAGGGAAATCATGCGGAGGAAACTGAGTCAGGTGAAGTTAAATCCTGGGGGTGCCTGGATACCTACGGCTTCTGGGCTAGTGTACGTATTGGCATAGTTAATTGGGGAAAGCTTGTTCCCATGGCAACTAGGGCCTAAATGTGGGTATGGGGAAACCTGCTTTGATGATATATACATATATATATCATATTTCAGAGCTGCGAATGTAATCTTATAGCACGAATTCCCATTCTTAACATGTGCACCAAAGCTACTACCTGAACTTCAATTTGTCAACAACCAGCCAATCTAGAAACTGCCAATTCACGCCAACCAGTGTTCATATAAAAGTTTGTTATTTGTGGTCAATCACTAGCTAAATGTGAAAAATCTGTTATATTGTCTTTATGAATTACCGAAGATGATATTATCTTAAATTGAAACTTATCACATGAATTTTGTGCTGACAGGTACAAACTAAGTCCAAATTTTAATATTTTTACTCAGTTTTTGAAGAAAATCCATTAGTTTCCATGGCAACAAGCTAAATTTTGGTGATCTGGGCCCAAATTTTATAGTATGTTATATATATTGGTCTTTTCTCGATTGGATAAAGCAATGCCTACATCGATATGGCTGATACTATTCACATAGTTGGCCGTCAAATAAACTGCCATATACCATAAATTATCACAGGGGTTTGTTGCTATGGTAACTGATTAATCACCCTAACTGACCTCGGAGTTTTGTGCTTGCCGATTTTTTTAAACCGAGACATACCAAAGATTAAGTGTGTAAAATTTCGTAATTTATTCACAAAGTGTAACGATTCGCCTATTTCTGGCACATATCCGCTCCACTATAACTGGAATATGCTACCATGCAATTATTATTTTTCAATATATTTTTGTTTGAAAATATCTGTCCATTACCACCCAATTACTTGTGCTAAATATCAGTTGATCATCGTTTAAAAATGTTACTTCAATGTTGAACATTCACGCAATGTTGCTATTTGTGGTTTTGTGTGCAGCAGCTATGTGTAACTTGAGGCAGAAGGGGTAAATGCTGTGATGCGGTTACAGAAAACTTTGTAAGATTCACATATATGTGGCTTTGGTGAGTACAACCAAATATAATTTCCAGGCATAAACAGTCTACCACAGAGTTTGTAGGCAATTTTGGTCAAGTTTAGAGGTTATTCAAGATAGTCTATGGTATTCCATGTGTGTTAATACATTGCGTTAATAGTATATCACCATGCATTCTTGTGATAAATGAGAAATATTTGTGTTTCATCACTTGATCGGAGGCAAATATGACTACTATTTTGAGACACGGATAATAGGATCTACACATTTTACCCAATACTCTATGAATATCTCATACTGTTCTATAGCAGTGAATTTTGAAAGGTATGATGTTGTAGATATCAAAATAAATGATCAGTCACATTTGTGAGACTGCTCGGAGTACATATATATCTTTTTTCCGGAAAAGGTTACAGAATCAATACATCCCTACTAAATCCCATTCAACTTTTTAATTACACATAATTATGTCTCACGATTCAAGATAAACAGTACAGATAAAACTGCGTTATTTTCCGCTTCTTGGCGCCAAAAAGTAAAAAATTAACTGCTGCATGAGACCCTGCTTTCGCAGTTTCGCTTGCTCTCTCTTGAGATACATTAGAGAGAATTCGTAATTCTCTGATCAAAGGTTTCTCTTATACTCTGCAATCATTCGTCCTCACATAATTCAAGCGTTTATTCACTCTTATCGGACTAGCTATTCAATTTTCACAAAATGTAAATTTCATTCAATTTTGTCCATTTTGGCACAGACATTCCACAGATATGGTTTACGATTAAGTATTGTTTGTATATGTTTCAATTGACTGCCGAAATTCAGGATTTTCCGATACCAACAGCCATTTTGGATACTGAATTTTCCCATGAGCGGATTTTGAGGATTTTGGATATGTTGTTCCTGATGTTTTTCCGCGTCGATTGACACCAATATAAGTTTATATCCAATTTATTGAGAGTTCAAAGACCACACTAGAAACACTCATTTCATATCCTCTACAGTAATGCCCTAAATAATCGACTCCTTAACCACATGATAATTATGGGTAACTTTTCAGGCTTTAGTCGGAAATATGGCTTGTTGCCATTCATCGGAAAGCACCCACCGAGAGCTTTCCGATGAATGGCAACAAGCCATATTTCCGACTAAATCCTGAAAAGTTACCCATAATTCTCCTGTGGTTAAGGAGTCGGTTATTTAGGGCATTACTCTACATATTCTTTCTCATTTGACTTTCAAGGTTTCTGATTGTGAGATATTCCAATGTTTTGTGTACATGTAGTTTATATCCAGAGAACAGATGTATATTATTCCTTAAGAACTAAACACATGTATCAACCAGCTATTTATATCAATCATTTGTGAAAGCTTGACCTATGGTTTCATTGTGGTAATCACACAGCTTGATCTGTACCCACAACTCTGATCTGCCATGGGTCAGATGGGTGCGGTATATAGATTTTTGTTTATGACAATGTCATAGTTCTAGAGTCACACCAGTGAGTATTTATTTTCATTCATCGACTCTGGGCTCATTAGTTAGAGTGATATTCATGCAAGTTCTTGATCAGCTGTATGCCTTTTTAACAACAAATGGAAGTTTATGAAAAGTCACACAAAATTCCTAGTTTCCATCATTTTGTGATGCGACTCCACATTTGTAACTTCTTCAATTCTTAGAGAATTCCAACTAAATTGACAGTTCCAGCAAAGATTTCTGAATAACTTGTAAATACATGTACCATTTATCAGTATTAGTGAATGTCAGCTCAATTTTATTACATTTAGCAACATTTTTTTCTGACCCATATCTCAGATCAGACAGATATCTCAGATCAGACATTGTCAATTATGTACCAACAAAATTTACGCTAAAAGTGTTAAAATTTTAGCTAATTTCTAATGAATAACTGATGCAGAAACTATTAACATAGAGACCTTCACTGGAATCAGTCTATGGGAGTTTTCTTAAAATTGAATGAAATTCAGAGTGTGGTCACATAAAAATGTCAGTTTTAAAACAGATTTGTGTGACAGTTTTTATGCGCTCCCAATTGTCGTTCAAGAGCATACCAGTGCTGGGCATAAGCTCATATTTATATCATTCTAATTAATCTGCACAAATTCAGTACATGTATATGAACATAAATACAATGTATACACAAGCATGACTCTTGAATTACGACATTGCCTAGGCCTCAAAATATGGTGCTGGAAATTTGCAGAATGTGGTCCCCAGAGGGTGAATTTAGTGACTGAAAACCCATAAAGATGAATGATAGACCATTCCAATGTATATTTTTATAACTGAATGGGAGAATCCATTTAGTATGGAAAGGCTTAATACTATATTTCATTTATATGTTGGAGTATCCCTAAAATTTGAAAAGAGGGGGTCGCCATGACTGTATGGTGTGGTACATGTATATGAGTCATCCACCTAAAACAATTACTCCCATGATACTCCGGTAGTGTGATCAAATAGAAATTGACAATAATCTTGCTCAAAATAGTTAATTTTTCAAACATTAATCCAAATTGACAACACACGTCATTCTTATATATTAATTAAATGACTGTCGATGGCGAAATCATTTGTGTTAGTTTATCACCGATAGTTGCGTCCTGAATCAAGATGTAGATATTTACAATTGAGCATATGTCAGACAATGTTTTCTATGGAGCGCCTGAGTACTAACTGATCAATTTCACCCACCTGAACTCCATAATATGTCTTTAACAGTTTTTACATCTTGATTTTGTACATAGTATATGCAGTTCAAATGCTTGCAATTTTGGATGAAATAACATGTGACGACACAGGTCATGTTTGAATATGATTGTGGTTCATTGATTTCTGATGGAGTTATTATACCCCGACTTGACGAAGAAAAATTGGGAATTTGGAGGTACAGTAAATGCCTTAAATAATCAACTCCTTAATTACAGCAGAGTTATGGGTAATGTTTCAGGATTTAGTCGGAAATATGGCTTGTTGCCATTCATCGGAAAGCTCTGAGTGTTGCCATTCATCGGAAAGCTCTCACTGTTAGCTTTCCGATGAATGCCAACAAGCCATATTTCCGACTAAATCCTGAAAAAATTACCCATAATTCTGATGTGGTTAAGAAGTCGATAATTTAGGGCATTACTGTATACTAGATTGACTTTATCTATCCATCTGCCCATCTGTTCATATGTGTATCAAGCCTTGAGATAGTGTGTCTGTCATTTACAGAATGATGTCCCCAGAGGGTGAATTTAGAGACACGACCCCACACAGTGGGCTAGCATCACTAAATTCA
Source organism: Siphonodentalium dalli (assembly GCA_032622095.1). Classification (NCBI taxonomy): domain Eukaryota; kingdom Metazoa; phylum Mollusca; class Scaphopoda; order Gadilida; family Siphonodentaliidae; genus Siphonodentalium; species Siphonodentalium dalli. The sequence goes on along the minus strand of CP136065.1, from coordinate 175,551,668 downwards.
CCCTCTGGGGACCTCATTCTGCTTAGGCCGACTCTACTGGGAAGAATATAGTGTCTCAAATTAACACAGTTTTCAGTTACTTATTACGCCACAAGGTGGTGTAAGCTGTTTTTGAGTTTTTGATAATCTATGGAGCAGTGGGAGAATAGGTTGTGGGAGAATAGGTTTTTGTACCTTGCTCAATCGTACCGATAGAATCACGTAAACGCCACCGTAAATAATATGTTCTTGAAAATATAACATAATATAACATACCGATAGTCAGGACATGCAGGCTGAAATTGTAAACTTAAAGTCACCGGTGTAATAATATTTTCTTGAAAATATAAATAATCTGATAGCCTGGTGTACTGAGTGAATTATGGGTAATTTTAATTGGAGCGTGCATGTCTGTTCTGTTGGAGACTTGGATTAACCGCCATCTTTTATTTTCTGGTCATCAAGTCAATATTGTATCGTATACACAATGTGTTTGTACCGATGGATGTATCGCGACTCGACTCGTTTTCGTGGTCATATAGGCCCTATATAACCTACTAGCCGATGAGCCCGATGTTGTCCGGGCTATTCAAAAACCAAATTTCAAGTAGATAGCTCCACCCGTTTCCGAGATCTGGTCTGCGCATGCGCGAAGCTGGCGTCGCACGGGCTCGGCGACCCGATAAAATTCGTATCCGGGACAAGATACATTCACATAGCAAATTTCAAGTCGATAGCTCCACCCGTTTCCGAGATCTCGTCTGCGCATGCGCGAAGCTGGCGTCGCACGGGCTCGGCGACCCGATAAAATTCGTATCCGGGGCAAGATACATTCACATAGCAAATTTCAAGTCGATAGCTCCACCCGTTTCCGAGATCTCGTCTGCGCATGCGCGAAGCTGGCGTCGCACGGGCTCGGCGACCCGATAAAATTCGTATCCGGGGCAAGATACATTCACATACCAAATTTCAAGTCAATAGCTCCACCCGTTTCCGAGATCTCGTCTGCGCATGCGCGAAGCTGGCGTCGCACGGGCTCGGCGACCCGATAAAATTCGTATCCGGGGCAAGATACATTCACATAGAAAATTTCAAGTCGATAGCTCCACCCGTTTCCGAGATCTCGTCTGCGCATGCGCGAAGCGGGCGCCGCACGGGCTCGCCAATACGACAACGTCCACCGCCTGGTCAAACTACACACACGTACCAAGTTTCGTCCCGATCGTAGATTTGTATCAATGACATACATACAGACAGACAGACAGAGGTCTTCAAAATATATATGAGATGATCACGAAAACGAGCAGAGTCGCGATATCTGATAGAATTCCAGGAATTGTACATTCACTTCCAATAGTATAGATTCACTGCAATCTGCCGTAGAAATCCCAAAAGTGTAGCCTACTTTCATTTTCAATAGGATTTTCCACTTTCACTTTTCACTTTTACCACGCAAAGCGACCTTAGTTGACACATATATATGGCACACTGGCTGAGTCCATGACAAATAGTTTATGTAGAATGCTTCTTTCGTTAAATTAAAGCTTACCTCGTTAAAACGCATGTCAATCGTATTTGTTTACAAATTGCATTGGGTGCGACGATTTGCAGTAGGTCCCGATTTGTGGAGGTCACTTTGCGGAAGTCCCCGAATTCGCGGAGGTCCCCTAAAATGGGCGATATATATAGATTTTAATGAGGGAACTGGTGCGTATATGTCAATTGATACGTATCTTAAACAAATAACGACACGATCATCATAATAGAGGTCTGTTCTATCAATTATATATGCGCCGAGTTCACTTGGTGCAAATCAAACGGCGATAAATATTCTCGTGTGCCAGAAGGACTCCTTAAAGTTGTGAATAAGATGAATATTTATTAGATGTTATTTAACAAGTCATTAGTTAGCGCCTATATTAGCGCTAACTAATGAATAATATTTTATATTATAATTATATTATAATTTCTATTTATGGCTAATAATATGATCTTGGTGGCGTTACCATTTCTGACTATGGTTTTCTTGTTCCCTTCTGTTCAGCTTCTGTATGATCCTCTAATTTGCAGAAGATAAAATGCATCTGGCGAACTTCAATCTGATCCTAGATCTCCCATAGCAGTGGAGGCCTCAGCAGAATGAAGTTCGCAGAGGGTGAATTTGGTGATTCTAACCCACCATGCAGGATAACATCACTATACTATAAATTTACCATCGGGGAACCCCATTCTGCAAATGACAAGGCTTGATGGGCATATATTTCAGCCATGGATTAATGGATCTCAATTAAATTTGGCATGGGTGTTCATCAACACGAGGGCTTTCAATGTAATGTTGGTGACGTTCGCTTTTTACCTTTGAGAGTTATTCTCCTTTGTTGTTTTTTTCTCCTCTGTTTTGTATATAGATTCCGCCCTCTCTGTTTTATTTTGCCACGGTAGTGCAACCTCTTGTTGACCTGAGAGTGTTCGTTTTATTATCTGGAAAACTGGATGATGTAAATGATTGAAATCAAACTTTGGGAATTAAAATATCTTACTTCAAAAATAAAAATAAACCATTAACGGAACTAAACACCGTTCGATGGCCGTGCAGCATTACAGTATTCAATATGCTATACTAGAGTAAACATCTTGATTTTTTATATATACAAATTGCATGGGAGTGCAAAGCCGGGACAGTGATCGAGTTCATGAAACATGGACTATACTGCTTGGTTCCGAGCGCTATTTCTGGTCTCTCTTGATCTTTCGCATCACGATTGCGGCCATTGAAGCGTTGGGGTTTGGGGACGGGAGCAAAATCGGGACTCTGGCACACTAAACAAACAGAGCTCGATGCTATAGTCAATAATCCAGTTGATCTAAGTTATTACGGCAGTAAAACTCAATTATCTTCCAGCAAACATGGGGCAACAAGGGATCTGAATTCCGGGGATTCAATTAGGAATAATATGAAATTGAGATATGCACCCTCAATTAGATTAAACACAATGAACAAATGGGTTAAGCGTAATCGAAGCTATATCTCAACGACAAGGGACCTCTGTACGCTACTATGTTAACGGTGGATGTGGCCTAAGTCAGGTCAGTTTCAATACAGCGGTCAAATGTCAAGCATCTGACGGAGCGAAATTGGTCCATTTGGATGATTGTGTACCATGGTCATGTGATCACTATCGGTGGTTCAGATCTCCAGTGTTGAGATTTAGGTATTGATAATTTACGTTGAATATTTTCCGAAATTAAAGGTGATCTATCTCTTCCTGGTACCACTTCCTCATCCTGGTACCACTTCCTCCTCCTCCAAAAACAACAACAACAAGCATTTCTGTGAGGGCGCCTTTTCATTTGCGTTTCCAAACAAACACTCGAGAAACATCTGATGTTACATGTAGTTTTCTTTAAAGTGTTTTTAAATTAGATTTACAATAAAAATGTAATAACTTTGTTTTTAAATAGCCACATTTTCTGTCCCTGTATACATTCTTTGGAAAAAGATATTTCCCAGGCCACTAATAATGATAGAAGCTACTGTTGACATGTCTCGCTGACTTAAAAACTAGTTTTAAATCACCAAAATATTTAGAGAGAGTTCAGGAACGAGATACACCGTCCTTATGAGGACGTTAAAGTTTAGCCAGTAATACCACAGCTGCATAGCAGCAGAATTATATAGTTATAGTTATTAGTATAGCAACAGACATCCGAATGAGTTTTCAATTCAATGATTACAAAGTCATAAAATTATAACATACAGTAATGCTCTAAGTAATCGACTCCTTAAAGGCACATGAGGCCTTAATTGCCGAAAATATTCATATTTGTTCCAAACACCGTAAACAGAAAAACATTAAAACGCATACAGTTTCGTTCATATATATCATGACCATCGCGTAAACAGCATGTTATCATAAAGACCTACTATATTTTACCTCAGCAAGAGCCTGATTGTGTTACAGAAGACAGCACAATGCTACTGGCTAATCACACACAAATGGCATAAACGCTCTTTATTAGTTCCATATCAGGAATTCACCCACAAAGAACGCTCTTTATGTTTACCATCATAATATAAACAAACACCAGAAAAGTAACTTTTTATGCTATTGTTTACATAACAATAGTCAAATATATGACAATAACATACTGTTTATGCGATATTTCTTATTTGTATACGGACAAAGTCTGTCTACATTTTGATGTTCTTTCTGTTTGTGGCGGTTTTTGACGGGTGGAAATTTTTTTACAGGATACCCACCGCCAAGGCTTTCCGGCGAGAGCTTTCCGATGAATGGCAACAAGCCATATTTCCGACTAAATCCTGAAAAGTTACCCATAATTCTGCTGTGGTTAAGAAGTCGATTAATTAGGGCATTACTGTATATACGCTCAAAAATGTTTGTATGGACACTCGAATCGAGTCAAATGATTAATTCCATTGTTCGACACAATAAGCCGAGGCTCCTCATATTATCGACAAGAAAGTAATTGGCTTGAAAATGGATATTTACGAGAGAGCCGAGGATTCAATTTAGCTTTTCATCCGCTTCCAATTCCAAGTTTTATTGAGTCTATAATCGGATTTAGCGATGTAACATTAAACACCACAAACATGTTTGCGTTTCCAGTTTAGTTGGTTAAACTTTTGATGACTGCATTAAATTTGATCAAGCCCGTGGAATGGCGATTTGCGATATTAGGGAAGCACTTCATCAGGAAAATGATTATGTGTTAACAGAGTAGGGGAGTCAGCCACGTGGAAGGAACGAATATTTGCCATATGTCACCCCATATTCAAAGGACGCTCGCAGAGGAACTAATACGCTCTGATATCGTCGCGTTCAATGGAAGAGGGTGCCACAGACAGGTTACACTGGTGTAAATGTTTTCCATAGGCCTCAGTGCTAACGTTCTAGCGTATACTGTTGGCAATATAAATTTTGGGTCCAAAATTTTCTTTAAATCTGAAAAATTGACATTTGGGGAATCATTTTACGCAAAAAAGTCATGTCCGTCTAGCAGGGAATTCGCCTTTAAATCTTGTGTTTTCGTAACTAGTGTCAGAACCGCATAAAAAAATACTGTCATATTTTAGACCACACCAAAAAATTCAAACTTCACTGCAAAGGGTTAATTCCTGTGCCAATGGCTATTTTACTTATGGGAAATCATAGGGATGTGATGATTTTTTTTATGCAAAAAGCAACAAGGCTATTGTCCAATCAGGGCCCAGTGTCTATTTTATTCTCTCCCGCATCCGCTAGATGTCACTCCGAACCCTATACACCAGTGCCGAAGACATCACGACACCAACCAAGCGTTTCTTTGCATGCCAATGGCGGCAAATATTTAACGGACATGGCTCATTTGAGCTTCCAAATTTCGTGTACGTAATTTGGAAGGGGGTATACGATAGGCTGATAAATACATGACATATTGATATACCGGCTTCATATTCTCTGAAAAGTACTTGCAATGGTCACAGCCATTTTCCAGGTTTTTTCCACCTTTTCGCACATGTAGAAGTGAATAAACGCTCTTTATTTCTACCATATCAGGAATAGACTAACACGGAACGCTCTTTTCTGTTCCATGCCGTGCATATATGGCTGTTTGTTCGGGACTCACAACCGCGTTCAAAGTTGTATTTATTTATGGCTTCAATGAGCCTTTCTGTGAACAATCATGTCCGTAGAAAGGTAGTTCGAGTATGTATCGACCTATTTCGATGCCGGGAAAAATTCAAAAGCGATTAGTATTAGGGTTATTTTGAAACACAAACCGCCATGTGGCTTTAAAGAACGGCCTTATCCTATACTATTAGTATCGGATGTTATTGGGGGAGTTTAGTTATATTTCTAGTTGAAGATGCTCTGTCCAATTTTATACCATAACACCACCATCTGTACGTCTATTACATGTACCAGAAAATAATTAGATCGGACCCATGAGCCAATTAAAGGCACGGGCGGTGTTCGTTGCAGATATATTCATATTTGTTCAAATCGCCATCAACAGAAGGAATATTAAAATATATATAGTTTTGTTCATTTGTTCATAATCAGCGCGTCAATAGTATATTGTCGTCAAGACATATGCAATTATATTGGTTATTCACACACAAATGGTATAAACGCTCTTTATTATTTCCATATCAGGAAAACAGTAACAAATAACGCTGTTTATGTTTACCTTATCCGGATCTAAACAAAGGCCAGGTTATGTAACGTTTTTTTGTTTTGTTTACATAACAAAGGAAAAACATTTGACAATAACATACTGTTTATGCCATATTTCTGATTGGTATAAGAACAAGGTCTGTCTATATTTTACTATTATTTCTGTTTATGGCGGTTTTTTATGGAGGTGAATATACCCACAGCATACCCACAACCAACGCCGCCCGTATCTTTAATAGGTTTTGGTGGCCAGACATCGACTTTCAAAACTGGGAGTTTTGACACTTTTTGAATTTTTGTCATCGTCCAAACAGCTGTATACCATAAAGAGCGTTCTCATTTATAACCCTTTTCACTCGTTTTCAACGTTAAATGATGGATTCTTTTGTCTATTTCCGCGATGCTCTTCTCGACTGCAAGTATTCATTACTATATAGCTGTGTTTTTACTGAAACATATCACATGTCATATATGTACCTCTCGTGCGTTTTAATTACACATGCTTATAAATATGCCCTGATTTTGATATTATGTAAATGGGTTGTCCGTCCGTCCGTCGTCCGTCCGCTTTTGGTTTCTGATTGATAAACAAATTTGGTATGTGTATTTTTCAGTAAAAAATACCACACTTGAAGTTATTGTGTTTTATTTTTGTTATTATTTCGTCTTAAAGTGATGTGAAACACTCATGTTGGGTGATCAAATAGAAATGTAGAATAATCTTTTTCAAAATAGTATTGTTTTACAAATAGTATATCCAAATGAACAACAAACACCATCATTCTTATATATTAATTAAATGCAGCGACTATCGGTGGCGAAAACGTTTTCGTCAGTTTTACAGCCGATAGTTGCGTCCCGAATCGAGAAGTAAATATTTACAATTGAGCGTAGTTCAGACGATGTTTTCTATGGTACTGTGTACGGTCGATTTGCTTCAGTATTCGGCGATGGTAGTAGAATGTGACATTCCTCCAGTTGGCAAAGCGCCTGAATACTAACTTATCAGTTTCACGCACCCAAACAAGTCCATAATATGTCTTTAAGTCAAAGGTTCAAACAAATGAATTAAATCTTGCCCCAAATCTACTCCAGAAACGGGCGTTGTATGCCACGCCCCGACGGCCTGCTCTTGTTTACAGTGAATTAACCCACATGTGTCGTCTTATCTCCACTACGACGTAGTATGACAAATCGCCTGAAACTACAATAAACCATAATTTAAAGCAACACAAAACATATAAAATCATTAGGTCCGCCAAACGGACGATATTTGTATCACTAATATTGAGACCAAAGTTTAAAGGTAGGGTTGGCCTTGGCGGTGGGTATCCTGTGAAAATATTTCCACCCATCAAAAACCGCCACAAACAGAAAGAACAACAAAATGTAGACAGACTTTGTCCATATACAAATAAGAAATATCGCATAAGCAGTATGTTATTGTCATATATTTGACCATTGTTATGTAAACAAAAGCATAAAAAGTTACTTTTCTGGTGTTTGTTTATATTATGATGGTAAACATAAAGAGCGTTATTTGTTGGTGAATTCCTGATATGGAACGAATAAAGAGCGTTTATGCCACTTGTGTGTGATTAGCCAGCAGCATTGTGCTGTCTTCTGTAAAACAATCAGGCTCTTGCTTAGGTAAAATATAGTAAATCTTTATGATAACATGCTGTTTACGCGATGGTCATGGTATATATGAACGAAACTGTATGCGTTTTAATGTTTTTCTGTTTACGGTGATTGGAACAAATATGAATATTTTCGACAACTAAGGCCTCACGTGCCTTTAAACCTGTACAATGGTCAATACCCGAAAAATCAATGAAAATGTCATTTTAATGTGGAAATTATCCGCAATATTATATCCCGGTTAATCAATCTACAATTAAAGGGTACGTAAATGAATTGGGCGGCGGTTTTACCGTAAATCTCCAAGATAATTATTAAATATTCATGTCGGAAATCTGGAATCTACCCTGCTTGATTATAGTGATGGGTTCGGTGTCTACGTCTGGGACTGACAGTAATGCACATTATACTTTTATCTACAATGTGCTCCGTGCAATAATGTTATTGTCCAGACTTAATGGCCAGGTAATGAATTTCACCAAGTTTAATCGTCTATTGGGGACGAATGTAATAAATTTACGGGTTATTCTTGTGCACGCTTCGTATGGCAAATAAATCCTGATGATTGGATATGTATATCCCTCAGCTGCACGTCCTAACAATTGTTAAATGCTTTTACGATATAAAATAGTCCAAGTACTCATTCTCAAAGGCATCCCAAAATTCTATTATTTACGGGTAGGCCATAACTTAAATTACTGGCACATATGGCGATTTAAGTTAACTTTTAGTGCGACTTCATGATATCATGGTTAAATCAGTGCTGTTGATTACAATATAGATTCTGATGAGTTACGCATGTAAATAACTATTAAAGGATTCCAGTACTAGTTCAATCATAATTATTAAGTTCAAATTCCAGCTTAATTAAGGGATCGGGGCACAAGAAAACACCGAATATGACATTACAAATTATGCACATGCAAAGGAAATCTAAATAGACACAAAACAAAGAATCGTCTCCTACGATTGGAAAGAACTTGCTGCTACCTACACAAATTCGTTAACCAGTACATGTATTCGCCCCATGTATGGGGCTATTTATAAGTATATATGTATGTACAATTATCATTTTTCAAATCTCCTGGTAGTTAGGACACATGTCTGTACTATTTTGAATAGTTCTACATTTATGTTATATGCAAGACCAGTATTCCCCCCCCCCCAAAAGAAAAGAATATTTCAGTTGTTGTGATTTGAATTTTAAGGCGTTCAAAGCGGCCCAGTATACGAGAGCGAACAGGGACGTGGCTAGAGGGTCTCCGTTGGGGGTGTCCACTTTGGGGAATTCCAACTGCACCCCCCCCCCTTGAATCCGACCAAACACAAGTTTTCCATAATTCCATTGCGCCCCCTTGCACATCAAAGCTCAGGCATAATAGCCTATATATTAATATACAGATATTTGAACCTGAAAATTGCATAAATCCTAACATCCAGTGGTCCAACTCCAGACAAATGCACACGGCTACGGACAAGAGACCAGGACACACCGGACCGACCATGGTTGTTCGGCCCGATGTGAGAACATTTGAAAAATGAACAACAAAATCGCAAAATCCTAACATCTAGATTGACCTCAAGCTTTCCTAGTGTTGGAAATTTTAAACTTCATACTCACATTTAGGTTGGAAAATTCTCCAACTGATTACCATTTCTGTCCACAATTTTGACCAAACGTAGTAAAATATTGTTTTCTTCAACTAGTTAGCGCAGTTTTTTATTGGCCACGTGGGAGGGATCATGACACACAGGGCCGACCATGGTTCGGCCCGGTGTGTGTACATTTTGAAATCCGAACAAGAAAATCACAAAATCCTAGCATCTAGACTAGCACCAAGCCTCCCTAGAGTTGGAAATTTCAAACCTGACACCTCCACTTAGGTTGGAAAATTTCCAACTGATGACAATTCCAACGACAATGTTGACCAAATGTAGGACAATATTGTTTTTTAAAAATGAACTAGCAATTTTTGACTGGCCACGGGGAGGTACAAGAACACAAGCTTTCCAAGTGTTGGAAATTTCCAACCTGACACTCCCCCCCCTAAGGTTGAAAATTTTTCAACTGATGGCCATTTCAGTCAAATATTATGACAAAATGTAGGAAAATATGCAAATATTGGTCCAAAAACAGTAAATTCCCCCAATAAATTTTTTGAAAATCAAACTATACAAGAACATTTTCAACCTATTGTTGGTGTGAAATTTCCAACTAATGTTGAGTCAGGTATGAAATTTCCAACTGTTGAACATTTTCACCAAAGTTGGGGGCGGGTGAGAAACACCAAACCCCCTGTCCCCATGTCCCTGAGAGCGAATGTACCAGATTATGCTGATACATGTGTATAGAGTTCTGAACGGTACAGTTCCAACATACATGTGCCATGCAGGTAACTAAATCATGCATGCACACTTAAGAAATCAGAAAGCACAACATCTAGTGGTTGAGCCCTGCCAGTTTCTAACTACAACATGAACATTGGGAGTTTTTACCCGTAAGCACCAGGGAGCCAACGTATGGAAAATAAGGCATAAACAATTTTCTTGAAGACATATAATATGTATACATGTAGTAATATTTAAATCCGAGGCAAAATAATACCCTTTTGAGGTAGCTAGCTGACAAAGAAGTCTCAGACTTTGTCTAATTCTAATTTTATATGTCTTATGATAATGACTATAGTTGTAATATATAAAACTTATCACATGATATAATATACATTCATGTTTGCTTATTGGTTACTCGAATTGCCAGCGCATGGACGACTGAACGTACAAGAAAACCATAGTCAGAAATGGTAACGCGCTCAAGATCATATAATTATTATATACCCATGATTGTAAGTTTAGAATCTATTTCATTTCTGTTATTTGTAATTGGCATAGCTTATCACAAACCAAAAATCAACATTATTGACATAATGTAAACGCCAATAAACGAAATTGAAATCGTCAAACTACACCTTTTACCGGGTTCGGTCTCGGGATTGCACTACAGCTCGGCCTCGGGGTCGCACTACAACTTTTAATGTGTCCCAATAATTAACATTCTATAAAAACAGAACCCCCATACGCTATGGCAGCGCGCAAGCGAAACAAGAATTTGGACATTAGTATACACGCGGCGCGCGTAATAACCTTTTTATTCAGTTATTACAAAGTACCCTCCCTGCAAAACACCACGTGGCATCCAAAGCAAGTGGTTCTTGTATCGCGCAGTGGCGACCCGGCGAACAATGTTTAGAGGCTACGTTCACACACTGGCAAAATTTCCCGGCACTTTTTCGTGAAATGCATCCGTCCCATACTGTTGAGAGACAAATTATAGAATTACAAAATTGTTTCTTTGATTTTAACTCTTCCATAACCGGAGCTTCCTGAAAGTTTGCGAAAACCCTGTGCTAATGCATTATCTTATATATGCGAGTCTCCCATATGGAGCCTAGCATATATAAGAGAATACGTTGGCCTAACAATATTTACCTTGACCTTGTAAGTCAGTGTATTCTCTTATATATGCGAGGCTCCCTATATGGAGAGACTCTCATATATATAAGATAATTCACTGGCACAACGTCGTTAATGCTGCACCAGCGCGGTTGCCGTCATGAAAGGGTTAAGCTATGAAATGTTATGAGTAATTGCACGATTGATTGTTACCAGATATTTGAAGGCAAATTTCAGACTAGTTCCAGTTGTATACTAAATTAAGGAATTACATAGAACTCATTTATTATAGACGGCGGAACTTGTGCGTTTTACAATAAGTAGTTTGTCCTATATATAGTGCACTGCAACTGCACTGCAACCATCTACGATTAATTTGCAATCGTGTGAACGTACCCTGAGTCTCTGGATTCGTCCCGTTGCAAGGATGTGAATGGTTTCTATCTCGACTTCGTGGCCGCATGTGTTCGATGAATATTAAATTAATGAATTATTTCATAATGCAATAAAATAATTTAATAGACAACAAACGTAATATAGCTGGACCGGAAAATAATTACGCGATTCTTCACCTAAAATCAAATCAACACGGCCGTACCTAAACGTGCTTTATCGATTATCTCTACAAATGCCTTCCATTAAATTCGATTGTGACGGTGGTACAGAGGATGACCATTGACACGACGGTTAACATTACTTGATCAATTGCAAATAAATCAGATAAACTTCCATCGCAGATTTCGATCACATAAACCCACGCCTAATGTCGGATGACATTATGAAATTTTCATCACTAATTACATTAAGAGGTTTATAATTACATTGCGGAGATGGTTTGGACTCTTCTGGACTCTGGTTTACGCCGACAAATTGTTTTAGACAGATCCCCAGCGTGCTATCGTCTGCCTACCAATGCCAAACGACCAAACTCCCCAGTAACTGGGGACCAAACTCCCTTGTATATAACCAAGGCTGAATTGGTAGTTATCCAATGTTTTTTGGGCACTAGAGCACCAAAGTCGGAAAACGTGGTGTTTTTATACCCAGGTGCGGTAGAATATCAGGGGGGGGGGGGGCGGTGGCTTAGTTCGTAGGGTATAAGTCTGCACGGCGCATTAGGCTAATATAAGCTGTCCATTAATGGCGAAACTGGTTTAAGGTCCGATACTACGAAGGTCCGATATTCCGAAGGTTCAATACTACGAAGATCCGATATTACGAAGGTCTAAAACTGCGAAGGCCCAATACTCCGAAGACAGACTGCTCCGAAGGTCCGATACTCCGAATGTGTTCTGATGTAATGGTGCCTTTCATCGCGTGCAGACATTTGATTGACGTTTTTAGGGATAGATCTATACCGATGCATTGCATGAGTATTGTGACTGTGGGGTTCTGAGATTCCACATCATCCGAGTGGGCCTTAGACTACAGCATGCATTTTGTGAAGTTTGTTCCTTATTCCTTATTCACCATATATCATAAAATGACCGGAATGACCCCAAATTAGTTCATAGCCACCTCGGCCACACATTTTGGGCTGAAAAAAGTTGGGTCCAAGTTGAAAAAGTGGGTCCAAAAATGGTCCGATTGTTGCTCGGGCCGAAAAGTATCGGGATTTGGGGGGAAATGACCCAAAATTATATGTTTTGGCCCGAGCAGCGTTTCAATCCACTTTTTCAAACTCGACCCAACGTTTTTGTTTGGCCGAGGTGACTATGAATGGTTATGACGTTATCCCGGTCATTTCCCGACATTCCCTATTTCCGACCCATATTTTCAGTCTCGACCCAAAAACTGTTCGGCCCATTTTTTTCATCCTACATCACTTAGGACGTCCCCAGAGTCATTTCCTCCAAATCCCAATATTTTTCGACGCGAGCAGCGTTTGGACGCCTTTTTGACCCATTTTTAAAAACTCGACTCAAAATATATTTGGTCACTATATGTTTGGCCGAAGAGGCTATGAACGAATATGGGTTCATTCCGGTCATTTTCTGAGATATGATGAAAAGGAATTATGAACAAAATTCACGTTGCTTGAGAGAAAACCACCTTCTTGTATGAATGGAATCCTATTGGGGCCACATTAAAAAAATAATTCGGCCCAGTATGTCCTAACTAGCAATTTGAAGAAAGAAAAAATTATAAAAGTTAACCGACTACACTAAGTACTATATACGAGAGAAAGTCAACGAAGTCAGATTTACCGCACATACTTGAGGTAAAATTTATTAACGCTCTTCGTTCTTGGCAAAAAACCCAACAAGGAATGCTTTGACGTCGAAGAACAATAGAACCATTTCCTTTTCTAAATTATGAATCTTTCTTCTTATGCACAGGGTCGGCATCTATAAGTATTCCACACGCTAATCGACTTATAGTATCAACGCAATTTGAGGTTCGAAGATTATGAGTGGCGTCAACAGGGGGGGGGGGGGATTATTTTCCGGGCACGTATGCTGGGGTGGGTCGGTGGTCGATGGGACCAAAACAAAAATTCCCCGCAACTCAATTTCCCCCCCCCTGCAAGTCTTTTTGACTGTTTTTGCAATGAGTTTGGCTTACTACACATTAGAATGTCAATATTAACATAAATGAAAAAGTTCATGATGATCAGACAAACAGTATAGCCTGTAGCCCATGCTAATGGATTGTATTTTGAAATCCAAAATGGCCGAATGACCCCAAAATGACTCGATCACGGAAACGGAAACGGAAAAAACGGAAAAAAATTTGGACGCGGGGGTGGGTGGGTCCCAAACAAGGGTCGAAAGGAAAAAATCAGCATACGTGCCTGAATTGTTTTCCGACCCCCCCCCCCTGGCGTCAAGGCAAATTACAAAATATAGTTGTGACTGTTGTATTGGCAGCCCCTATAATAATTTGATCTTCGGAGTATTGGACCTTCGGAGTATTCTGCTAGCGTTTTCGATTGAACAATGTAGTCAGACAGGGCATTCCAGCTGTAAATAATTATGTTGCAGAAGAAAGACATCCAGGTGTCCTTCGATGATCTCCATGTATATGCCAGTTATAGTATACCTCTTGTTCTGATGTACTCCGCCCGCTTTATATATTCACCTCCGTCAAACACCGCCATAAACAGAAAGAATAGTAAAATATAGACAGACTTTGCTCTTACACCAATCAGAAATATGGCATAAACAGTATGTTATTGTCAATTTTGTTTGTTTTGTTATGTAAACAAAAGCAAAAAACGTTACGTTTCCTGGCTTTTGTTTAGATCCGGATATGGTAAACATCAAGAGCATTATTTGTTACAGTTTTCCTGATATGGAAATAATAAAGAGCGTTTATATCATGTGTGTGTGATTAACCAATAGAATTGCGCTGTGTTATGTAAACAGAAGCACAACTTTTGTAACACGAGCAGATTTTGTTTACGTACACCATCGTACGTCTTGACGATACTATACTATTTACGCGCTGATTATGTTTGGCATATGAACAAAACTATACATATTTTGATATTCCTTCAGTTGATGGCGATTTGAACAAATATGAATATTTCTGTAACGAACGCCGCCCGTGCCTTTAAACAGTTTACTTTCGTCCATGTTGTATGGACTCATTTTGATATTCTTATATGCCTCTAGCATATCCCATCTGAATCGAATATATATACACAACAACAGAAAATTGCACACAACGACATGAGCATAGCCATGAAAGCGACGACGTTCAGTTGAAATGCAAATAATTTCCAGCGGACTAACAAGTCAGCAAGACTTTGAGGATTTCTTCACATTCAAATTCAATCGTGCCGGGCTCACACGGGCGATCATGATTGGATTGTGAGTGTAATAAAATTACACGGCTGTAAAATATAGCGCGAACGTACCCTGACTGACAGCCAAAATTACGAACAGATTTTGCTGCGCAGTCAGAAAATACAACCAAGTAAGGTGATTTCATGGATGTGACAAATCTGGCAAGATGTAGCCCCAGTATGAGTTAATTAATTGTGCGAAACTTAATTTATTTGACTAATATCTTCATGAAAAATTAATAGATTAGCGTAATGGCATATCATCGCAAGTTGTGCAACAAAGAACCATCGCCTGAAGGAATATTGGCAACTCTGACAACGGGACCTAATATCGAATATGTGGGACACATCAATGTTCTGTGAAATCGTAGTATTGTAATTAATATGAGTGAAAGGCAATCAGCGTGCACGGCGCTATATATAAAGAGACTGTGGATAACCGTTTGTCAAAGTAACGCCTTTCGGTTCCCCTTAGCAGTTATACTTCACAATAAAAAGCATTTCTGAAGTTTTGACATAAAAGCGCTCGATGGATTGAAGGCTCAAATTTACTTTATATACAGTAATGATCACATTTGTTACATCGCGGATAGGTTCCGGGATAAACATAGCTCGATGAATACGGCAAATACTATTATTACACGCTTGTTCCAAGATTTAGAGTTCTTGGTGTGCCATATTTTACACACCGTATGCCACACGGGTTCCATCCGCATCCCGTTGACGTTTTACGCCACGTAAATGACGCACAGGTGTCGAGGAATGTTTTCTTTTTCAAAATAATATAATAAAATAAAAATAATAAAATTCGCAGACCCCAATGTAGTTAACTCATTTCAAACAACACAAATAAGCCCATTTCGGTATTATTTGAATCTGAATTACGCTCTGTATGAACCTAAATCGACTTACCAGATGTTACCCTTTATAATGCGTGTTCACTGTGGCCCGTGCCATATAACGGAATAACTGGTACATGTATAAGTCCACCATGGGCTTATTTCATAATCAAAGAAGTCCAATATGAACATGTATGAATATTTAGGTCCAGTATGAACCTATTTGCACGATATCGATAACAGATTTCAATAACTTCTTGAAATACTTATATACCGACCCAATATACTATCAAAAGACGTCGACGTATACCTCGGTCATCTCGATTCGTGAGCAGTTTTTTTTAACTTTCCTCGCTCATAATTTAACCGCTCTTTATTATTACCACGTCGGATGAAGTCAAACAACAAACACTCTTATTTTATTAGATAAGATTTCAGGGAGCTTTTTTCTTACTGTCACTTTGAACAATGCGTTTTCCTTAAATATCTAATGCACCTAGGTATTTTGTCTATGTATCGACCTATTTTGATCCCAGGGACATGATAAAAGCAAATAATTACTATCTTTGCCTAGCTTTAATTGTTTTGAACTATGAACATTACGAGTCACTATGAAGCGAAATAACTAAACAACTTGTAGACGGATATGTAAATATATTTCAAAATGTGCAGATATTACTGAGCGGACATGGCTCACTTCAACCTATATAGGCTCCAAATTATACATTTTCGCAATTGGAAAGGAGGTAGAAGACAGCTCGATAAAACACGAAGTACAGATCTACAAGCTTTATATACTATGGAAAAAACTTGCCAATGCATACCTGTATATGTAGTATTTCCGTGCAGTGGCCAATGCTGGCAAATTGCACTGCAAACTGCGAAAATGCCATGCCCGGTTGTCGTTTAGTAAGCTGGCAGTTTTGCCGGCTGCCGACTAGCTCGTGCTCCGTCGTGGCTGGCTGACAACAATCAGCGATGATTTGTGATAACGGCGTGTACCTCTTTGCCGGTTATCACAAAACGAGGCCACTAACAATAATTGCTGGTGTCCCCGTTGTCCTTGGTACGAATTGTGTATCGGAGAGGGGCATTGCTAGAACAGTTTGTTCTCTGCGATTGTCATACACACTTAATTATACATGTATACGCTTCACCGTTATTCGCGAGGAATCTCATGACTTGGTATAAAGAGTCCCGAAAGTGGTAGTTCTCAAGTCAGAAATGTTGGAGCTAGCTAGGGGAAGGGGGCTGGCAAAATGGACACAAACAGTGTCACCAACTGCACCAAACGCATATAAGATTCATGGAGGCACGGACTCAGTATAAGAGTATTCGTTGTTTCAAATGGGCTTAATTCTCATTTATTATCGAAATTGCCAAGATCGAACGGAATGGCACATTGAGAGGTCCCGATTTTCGCCCAAGACTGCGATGTTCACTGTATTGATGTAACATAGTTGTTTTGAAAGTGATGTTGTTTGTGTCATGGTGTGGGTCTTGGCAGTAGTGATACTGGTTAGTCTTTGGCATTGATAAAGTATATACATGTATACAACTATTCAGTCAATTATGATGTGTACATGTATAGGCTATTATTACGTAAATAATAATAGGCTGACATAGAACATAAAAACTACAATCTAACTCGCATGGACATGAATCGTGTAAACAGGGATGTGGCTAGATGGGGGTGTGTGGGGGGGGGGTGTCTCACCCCCAGCAGAGAGCTATATTTTCAATAGTTGGAAATTCCTAATTTCAGGTAAAAACAATTTATTGGGGGGAATTTATTGTTTTTCGACCAATATTTGCATATGTTCCTATTTTTGGTCAAAATTTTTGACAGAAATGGTCATCAGTTGGAAATTTTCCAACCTTAAGGAGGTGACAGGTTGGAAATTTCCAACACTTGGAAAGCTTGTATCCTGGTACCTCCCCCGTGGCCAGTCAAAAACTTCTAGTTAATTTAAGAAAACAATATTGTCATACAATTGGTCAACATTGTCATTGGAATTGTCATCAGTTGGAAATTTTCCAACCTAAGTGGGGGTGTAGGGTTTGAAATTTCCAACAGTAGGAAGGCTTGAGGCTAGTCTAGATGTTAGGATTTTGCGATTTTCTTGTTCAGATTTCAAAATTTTCGCACACCGGGCCGAACCATGGTCGGCCCGGTGTGTCATTGCCCCATCCACATGGCCAATACAAAACTGCTAATTAGTTTAGCAAAACAATATTTTACTACATTTGGTCAAACTTGTAGACATAAATGGTCATCAGTTGAATAATTTTCCAACCTGAGGGGGAGGATGAGGTTTGAAATTTCCAACACTAGGAAAGCTTCAGTTGAGGCCAGTCTAGATGGATGCTAGGATTTGCGATTTTCTTGTATAGTTTTCAAAATTTTCTCACACCAGGCCGAACAACCATGGTCGGCCCGGTGTTTCCTGGTCTGTTGTCGGTAGCTGTGTGCATTTGTCTGGAATTAGATCACTAGTTGTTTTTTTTTGGGGGCAATTTTCAGGTTAAAATATCTTAATGTTCTCATACTGGGAAAATAGAAGCATGGCTTATTAATATATAGGAAATTAGGCCTGAGCATGAGATACAAGGGTGGGATGCAAATGGAATTATGCAAAAAGTTGTGTTGGTGCGATTCCGACTCAAGGGGGGGGGGGGGGGGGGGGGTGCAAATGGAATTATGCAAAAAGTTGTGTTGGCTTACAACCAGAATACTATATTTGTATTGAATTGATATCTTCCTTATTCGTCTAACACTGCCTCTGATATTATGTATACATTTGTAAACATGTTTTCTTTCAACCATTGATGTATGGTATAAGAAATAAATCTAATCTATAATCTATATGGACAAAGCCGGATAGCCCAGTTAGTTAATATATCTGAGCATTCTTATGTAAACCTATTTCAATCAAGGCAATACTTTACCACCAGGGACGTGTGTCAGGGGTGGATCCCGAAAGTAAAACATTTGGACATTTCATGCCTGACACACCATTAGTTGCAAATTTCCGACCAATATAGTTTGAATTTTGTGCTCATAATTTGAAATACCAAACAGTACTGTAGCAGGTGTGATATTTGTTGTTATTAGACAGAAAGACCGAATTGTTTCACTGAATTATAGCAATCAGTTGAGAATTATCAACTTTAGGGGTGTTACGATGGGATATCAAATAGTTGGACAGTTGTATAATAGATATCAGATTAAATAATGTATGTATGTTACAATGGGGACATTTCATGCATACAGTGGTAATTTTATTGAGTGAATTGCCAATCATGGATGTTAGGTTGGGAATTTCCATCGACAGTTTTTAAGCTTGTGGTAACAGTTAAAAACACCAATACAAGGCGGGTGGGTACAAATGGGATTTCTCGATTTCTCCGTTGAGTCAAGTGCGGACCCACCATCCCCTCTCTAGGTTGCGTTTATGGTGCTCATATATGAGCAACATCCCATCGATGGAACTGGCCGCGGCGATCTCACATTCCAACTTATCACGTAACATTATTTTGACTGGCCTAAGAATACCAACACGCACTGCGTTCTTAATATATTATGAACAACTCAGCGATATCACCAATCACGCAAAAACCTCTGTCGTTCATTGATCACAACTAACGCTCATTTGTTGACAACTGGGAGAAATTAATCCGTTTTGGCAATTTTGCAGCTGGCATTTTTGCAGTTTGCAGTGTAATATTGCCAGCGTATGAACGTATATACCCTTATGGAGGATGTCTGTGATGTTAATCCCGGTGAAAATCTCCAGGAACAGCAATCTTGCGGAATGACCTTAAAGGCACGGGCGGCGTTCGTTGCAGAAATATTCATATTTGTTCAAATCGCCATCAACAGAAGGAATATTAAAATATATATAGTTTTGTTCATATGCCAAACATAATCAGCGCGTAAATAGCATATTGTCGTCAAGAGGTACGGTGGTGTACGTAAACAAGAGCCTGCTCGTGTTACAGACGTTTTGCTTCTGTTTACATAACACAGCGCAGTTCTATTGGTTAAAGGTGCGGTTGGCCTTGGCGGTGGGTATCCTGTGAAAATATTTCCACCCGTCAAAAACCGCCACAAACAGAAAGAACAACAAAATGTAGACATACTTTGTCCGTATACAAATAAGAAATATCGCATAAACAGTATGTTATTGTCATATATTTGACCATTGTTATGTAAACAAAGGCATAACAAGTTACTTTTCTGGCGTTTGTTTATATTATGATGGTAAACATAAAGAGCGTTCTTTGTTGGTGAATTCCTGATATGGAACGAATAAAGAGCGTTTATGCCATTTGTGTGTGATTAGCCAGCAGCATTGTGCTGTCTTCTGTAACACAATCAGGCTCTTGCTTAGGTAAAATATAGTAGGTCTTTATGGTAACATGCTGTTTACGCGATAGTCGTGGTATATATGAACGAAACTGTATGCGTTTTACTGTTTTTTCTGTTTACGGTGATTGGAACAAATATGAATATTTTCGACAACTAAGGCCTCACGTGCCTTTAAACCTGTACAATGGTCAATACCCGAAAAATCAATGAAAATGTCATTTTAATGTGGAAATTATCCGCAATATCATATCCCGGTTAATCAATCTACAATTAAAGGGTACGTAAATGAATTGGGCGGCGGTTTTACCGTAAATCTCCAAGATAATTATTAAATATTCATGTCGGAAATCTAAGGCCTCACGTGCCTTTAACCGATGAAGACCAGGTGAATGAATAGTGATCACCAATAGCTTTCTTGTAGATATCTTTCCATGCTCTTCCCAGTGGAAATTATCCAGTTTGCATATAGGTATCAAGGAAGTCATAAAGTTTATATTGGCGGAGAATATGGACGATTTCAGATACAAAACCAGTAGTTTGCCGATTAAAGAGAGTGTATTGGTACCATCTTAGTAGGAATATCTTTAAGGGTGCCTGGTGCTCAAGAGAAGGTGGATTAGATGTCCGAGAAAGTTCAGCTTTTTCGTATGAATTTCCCACTCGAGTGGAAGGAGTCCCAATAAACTAAGAGCGACGTCCGTATGTGTACGTTTTGGGAGAGTTTCTATGTGTTTCACACAACACCGAAATGCACACTCCAGTGAATTCTTTGTATGCTGGATATTCACTGACATAAGTTCGCATCCGTAGAGCGCATTGGGCATAACAACAGACATCAGCAGGGACATCATAGTCAAGGGAGAACATGAGTTCATCAGGTCTTTTCCAGCCAAGGCGAAATAACACTTTCACAGTTTCGCAGTCAAGTCAGTTGCTCGATTTGAGTCAGTTTGGAACTTGGAGTGTATTATTCCTAAGTGTACACATGACGACGTTTCTAATATCGGCTGGTTACCTAGGAACTATTGTCTGTCTCGGAGCTCGTGCTGTCGTTTCGTCTCATTGAAAGTAATCACTACACTTTTTTTGTCAGAAAAACTGAAACGCCACAGTCGACTGTATTGAAAGCATAGTTTCAGCTTTTGATATAGAAAGTAGGGCAATGTCATCTGCTGCTGTCGGTGCGGCGCACTGTACCTGTCCCATTGAAAAACCACAGCCCGACGAATTCAAGTCTTTCAACAAATCGTTTATGAAGACGAGGTAGAAGAAAGGGGAGCAGACAGGCCCCTGCCTTGTTCCCTGTTTAACATCAAGAGTGTGTGAAAGTTCATTGCAATACAGCACACGGCTAATGCAGTCTGAGTACATATTAGCAACAACACGTAGGATCTTGCCACGGAAACCTAGTTGGTGTAGTTTCACTAAGAGTAGTTCGTGCCAGACTCTATCGAATGCCTTGACTGAGTCCAAAAAGCATACATATGCACGGCTGTCACGGTCACCTGTATAATGGATGAACTCTTGTACCAGAAATGCAGACATTAGGCAGTTAATCCCTTTCTGGAATACATGCTGCAATTCGTGTGGAAACAAGCCGACGCCACCGTCATTGAGGAATCTATTGAGGAGAATACATTCAAATACTTTATATACAACAGGTAGTAATGTTATGGCTCTGTAGCTGTCTGGGAAATGCTTTGGCTTAGGTTCGCCTTTGTATATAGGCACAATGATTCCGGTTTTCATTGAAGGCGGAATCCATTCCAGCTTCAGAATTCCGTTAAACAGGCGGCACAATGCGTTCAGCAGTGATGTACTTTCATGAATAAGATGCTAATTCGTGATCTGATCAGTGCCACCTGATTTGTTACGCCTCAGGCTTTGCAGAACTGATGATACGTCAAAGTTACTTATAGGCTCGCAGAATAGATCAGAGTTAAACTCGGGGTGAGACTTGTCGAACAGTGAATTCAGCTGCGAACAAATGGTTTTCTCAAAATCTGGATCACCATGAACAGGGGGAGTGTACAGTTTCTCAAAGTATGTTCTCCACCCTTCCATGATGTCGTCGTGGTCACGAATTGGTCTGCCATCAAAGTTCACAACGGTACCAAATATATCAGATTGCGTTGAAGAACCATTTCTGTTCAATATTTTCCAGAATAGTTTTTGGTCATTGCTAGCACAAAACTCGAGGTTTTCACCTTTGAATTGTTCCTGTAAACGAGCTTCGGATCGCACTGATCTTCTAAACGATCGTTTAGATTCTTTGTAGTGCACATACGACCTGGCACTATAAGCGTGGGGAAGACCATCCGCTATCCACATCGGACGCTTCTGTTTAACATCGGAATGCAGTTTACGTAGTTCGTCATTCCAGAAACTTTTACGGGACTTGTGCATTATTGTTGGCGGCGAAGAAATCTTTGAAGCATACAATATCGTACCTACAATGTCTGTGTACAGGCAATCAAAATTGTCTCGTGACGCGAGAGGGCGGTACGATATAGATGACAGATTATTGTCTAGAGAAGCTTGGTATAAACTGATATCCAGTCTGTCCCAGTTGAGATATATCCTTGAGAACGGAACAGATCCATTGCACTGTGAAATGGGTACCGGGATCTCAAAACTGCAGTATACTGGTAGGTGATTCGATGTGTTCAGTTCGTGGTCATCAAGTATACCACTACTCACAATAAGGTCTTCCATACTGTTCGGTACAAGGATATAGTCTATCCGTGAAGGTGGTGCGATGCTGCAGAATGGATAATACGTGAACGAAGGTCCACTACACAGTTGTCAAGCAGGTAACAGAGGAGACACATGTCTGAGCTAACATATCGTTCATTAGTCTCAACCTGTCGTCGTGTCCGGCCGGCACATATTCCCTGAGGCTCGAGTCAGATGCGCGTTCATGTCACCCATAACAATCATCGGACCATTTGAAGAGAATGTGTTTATCAGGTCATTCAAAGAGTTCAGGCATTCCGATAAATAATCATCGCTGTATGGTGTGCTCAGAAGGTATACTTGGAGAATAGAAATATATTCCGACGAGTTCATTTTTATTTGCAAACCAACAATCCTATCTGAAGCGGTATCGAGGGCAACACACTGATTCGCCAGATGTTTATTCACCAAAATAGCAACACCGTCTCTCGTAAAACTACCACCTTTACTCGTGGTGATTGTTCTCCCACATTTAGCTAGGCAGTTGTATGAATCGTGAAATGTTTGTAGGAATGTGATATTGACATCGTTGAGCCAATGTTCCGAGACGCCAATTATATCGTATAAATGTCCACTTAATAGGAAAGACATGTAGTCAGAAGTCGACACAACACCACTGGCATTCCATGAAACAAGTTTAAGTGTTTGTTCAACTACCATAATTATGCTTAGGTGGTTCATTTTTCCAGAGTCTGAAGATGACACCCTTTGGCCAGAAGGCCGCATTTTAAATGGTATCTAAGTCCGTAGCGTGGATATGAATCCTGGCCGACTGGACCCCTCTACGCGAACTTGACATCAGTCGCACGAATGTTGGGAAAACATGCTTTCCTTCCAAGAAACGCCAAATGTCGTCGTCTTCGGTTTTAAGCGAAATTCCACTCGCAAATATTTTGCGCGTGCGTTTTCGTGATGGCGATGGGACTCCTATGAAACAGTTTTGTTCATGGATTCCATCAGCAATTTCACCGTCGTCCGTATGGTTGGGAGGTTCTTGGTCAGATTGAAATTGTGGGGCATCAGCTTGGTCTGAAGAGATAGCAGGCACACTGTTTACATGTATGTCATTTATTGTTGGAGGAGCAGATATACACGATTGATTAACTGGTGGAGTTGACTGGTATGAGTCCACATGAATTTTGACTGTTTTTAGAATAGTCGCATGTTGTATATCACCTGTCTCTATAGGCGATTCCGAAGGGCGCTGGTGAGTAGCCTCGTGTGGCGGTTGAAACGGCGTTGAAGAATGGATGAGCTGTTTCGATGCCTCTGGAGTAACATCTAATGATAAGTGTATGCTTGAGTCTACTGACTGAAGACGAACAGACGAGGGCGTGTGTTGGGGAAAATACTGCTGGACAGTCCCACACATATTGTTGAACTTATCGGTGACATCTCGAGCGAAGAATTCAAACATGGTGCTAATTTTTCTCTCCATATTTTCGATGACAGCTTCTGATAATGACAATTACTCTTTGAATTCCTTTCACATGCCGTTTAATTTACCTTTCAATGTCTCAGTTCTCTCGAACGATTTTCCTAGTTCCTTCTCCTTCTCCTGGAACACTTTATTTATACGATCTTCGGTTTCAGCATTGTCTTTCATCTCTTCTTCGATGAGTTTAATGCGGTTCTTCATGCTAACAACCCAGGTACACTTATCATCATTCATGCGTATAATAGTTTCGTCTAGACTTAGTGTTGCGCATTTACCCATGACTTTACCAATGGAGGATGCGTTTGATTTTGATTTTATATCCAACTCATTATAAGACTGTTCAAGTTTTCCAACGTGGGTACTCAGTTCGTTTTGTCCACCAACACGGATTTGATATCACGCTGCCCGTTGTCGGATGTTGTTTTGTTGTTAGCTTTAATGAGTGTAAGTTCGGTTAGGACCTCGGCTAGTTTGTCCTGTAAGCACACATAGTTACAAGAGCACTTTTCGGTTTGGTCGATTGGCTTCTGTTCGCTCTGGGGTAATTTCTTTGTGTTTGTTCTCGTTATGCAGTCCCGAATGTCGTCGAATGCACCCCACGAGGAAATTGCACGATGTTGTAGATGTCACTGACAAGGCGACTACTGACAGGGAGACTTCCCAGTTCTGGGTCACGTTGAATGCGACTTTTGAGGCAATATTCTGAAAGATCCGTGCAATACTTTTCAGCATCAACAAAAAATACTGGTGCGGATGTTGCGTAGATCCGAATCACTTGGTATGGCGTGTAGTAGTCCTGCGATAATTTTATTCTTTGGTAGGTTCAGAAGGTCGCCAAGATCTGAATATCGACTTTCAGAAAAGTAGTCAGGTAGTGTCGTGTTAGCATCTGTTGGGGCCTGTACTTTTGGTCTATTGTACATGTAACTGCTGCTAGCAATGTTTTCTGAATCCTCATAGAGAACCGGAATTCCGGGAACTGCTGAAAGAACAGCTGAGCTTTTGCCTTCTATCATTACATGATGATCAGACATGGTGTAGACCAGTAGATTAACCAGTACTAAACTGATTTCACTGTCGTCGGCTTGTAATTGGACCTGTTATCTTGAACTTACTAGTCTGGCAGATTGTAGAAACCACAATGTGCCGTTTTGTGGTTCTGGCGAGCAATGTTTATCACACTTTTTCGAATATCAATTATAGCCACTGTTTTCATCTTAATAGGTCACCGAGAAGTGCACTAATCAGTCCGGCTTGGATGTTATTTATCACACCTCTGCAGCTACTATTGCAGGAGTCCTCGTGATTGCCAGCGTGGAAATTACAACAGTGAATATCAATACGTTGGCCAAAAATGGCGACGTAAACAATGGAGTGGAGTCCTTTTAGTACAAACGAGAGTCAGTTGTGCTTTTGAAAACTCACATTTTAACAGAAAATCAACATAAAGTCCAGTGATCCCACAACACGGATAGAACCGCCATCTGCATGCGAATTGATGGCACTGTTAGAACATTGAATTTCGAGATATTTGGCAATTAATCGGAGAAATAATAAAGCATGTCCGTCAGAATTTCCATCGACAGTTTTAAAGCTTGCAGTACCAGTTAAAAACACCAATACAAGGCGGGTGGGTACCAATGGGATTTCTCGATTTCTCCGTTGAGTCTTGTGCGGACCCACCATCCCCTCTCTAGGTTGCGTTTATGGTGCTCATATATGAGCAACATCCCATCGATGTAACTGGCCGCAGCGATATCACATTCCAACTTATGATTTACCTGTGATTTATCTGTGATCTTTGGTCGAAGAAAGCCTACCGGCTTGTAGTGACCTCTTCTTTAGTTCTTAACACAATTTTAACTATCTGTGGTGTCTGGCGACTTGCTTATATGTACAGTGCGTATTAAAAACATTAAGATTTTGGTTTCTCGTTGTTGAACTTTAAATAAAATTTATTGGCTTTTCCTCTCCAGGTGTCGTTTAGTATAGATTTAAAAGCATTCACATCTTCTGCTCCGATGCATAATTCTGTCAGGTTGTTCCAGTTGTTTGTACTGCGTGGAATGAAGCTATTTGCTGTGCTATTGTTTTTATGAATTTCTTTCTGTAGTTTTTCTTTATGGCCTCTTTTTCTGTTTGAGAGTGATTTCTTTAATAATGTGAGTACTGCTTTGTCCTTCTGGTTGATGATCTTGTTCATTCGGATCATATCACACCTCTCTCGTCGGTAGTACAGTGTTGATAATCCGAGAATTTTATTTATTTCTTCATTGTCCACATTTTTTAGCTTATTTGTTGTTGATAATTTAGGTGCTCTTCTTTGGACATTTTCGATGGCAATCTGATGTTTTCTGAGATGTGGGTTCCAAACGGACGACGCATATTCCACCATTGGTCTGATAAGCGATTTGAATAGGATTTTCAGCATTTCCTCGTCAATATGGTTAAAAGTTCTCCGAATCATTCCAATTCTCTGGTTTGCTTTGTTGACTGAAGATGATATATGTTGATCGTAGATTAGCCCTGTGTCAAAGACAACACCAATGTCTTTCTCAGTATCTGTGGATTGGATTTCTATATTGTCGTTGGAGTCACTGATTGCGTACATGTATGCAAACTTTGGGTTGTCTTTGCCATGGGTAAGACCTTGCATTTAGCTGCACTGAATTTCAGTAGCCATCTTTCTGACCAGTCGGATAGTTTATTTAGATATTGCTGGAGTTGCAAGTGGTCTTGCTCGTCCGTTATTTCTGTATATATTTTTGTATCATCTGCAAACAGTTTACATCGAGAGGTTATTTCAGAATACAAGGAAGAGTGCTGGTCCCAACACTGACCCCTGGGGGATTCCGCTGGTAACGTCTGCCACTGATGATATAGCTCCGTTGACTCTGACTGCTTGCCTCCGGTTTTTCAGAAAGTTATGTAGCTATTGATGGATGTTTCCCCTGATTCTATATGTGTGTAATGTTTCCATAAGTCGCTTATGTGGGGCGGTGTCAAAGGCTTTTCTGAAGTCGAGGTAAATTACATCGAAGTTATGTCCTTCTTCTATGGATCTGGTGAAGTCATCCTGTACCTCCAATAGTTGTGTGACGCATGATCGCTTTGCCCGGAATCCATGTTGGTGTTCTGAGAGTATGTTGTTAGTCTCTATGTATTCCATGAGTTTATCCCTGATGATTTTTTTCATTAGTTTGCAGATTATGCTTGTGAGGCTGACGGGTCTGTAATTTTCAACTTTCTTCTTATTCCCCTTCTTGAATATTGGACATACTGTTGCTGCTCTCCAGTCTGCTGGGACTTCCCCCGTGGCCAGGGATCTTTTTAATAGATATGTTAGGGCAGGACAGATACTACTTGCTGCTTCTTTTAGGACTCTTGTGTGTAGCTGGTCCACTCCTGGAGATTTCGATGTGTCCAGTTCGACCAGGTGTCGCACAGGGTCCGTGCTGGACGGAAATTTACTTTTGCCAAATAATTTGCCAAATGAAAATAATTTTTGCCAAATTATTTTAGCAATTGGCCAATTGCTATCCCTGATAGTATCATTTTCTGCAACATTAAGTCTTATGTTTCGACAATCGCGATTTGAACGACTTTTGATATCGATATAAAAGCAGTTAGTTAATAATTAATTATACTCGCATCTCTATTGTGGTTTATCATACAACACATAAACCAATCACCGAACAATACAATGGTAGAGGGTTTCTCCATCAGAAGGGCACATCACAGGAGAATTAGTAATCCCTCCAACCATTAGTACCAATGCTATGAGATTACCTGCATCTTAATAGAGGTGTTAACTTTCCGTAACCTTATAAAATACCACTAATATAATTATGTTGTAAGAGTTTCCTGAAATTAATAGTATTGATTGACCAATATTTTTCAAATTGCTTGAGGAAAGTGACTTGCCAAAACTTTTGCCAAATGAAAATATTTTTTGCCAAATGTGAATTATTTTTGCCATTGGCAAATTTAGCAAGTGGCAGCGCGAACCCTGGTGTCGCATAACTATATCTGTAGTCACAACTATCTTTGTTAGCTTGACACTGTCATCTAATTCGATTTCTCCGATCCTCGGAACCTCTGCTTCATCCTCTATTGTGTAGACACTGCTGAAGTATCTATTTAGGAGTTCGGCCTTTTCTGTGTTGTCACTGCTGATCGCACCATCTTGTATTTCTGTGTCTCCAATTCCAGATTTAACCTTTGTCTTGCTTTTTTGATGTAACTCCAGAATTATTTAGGGTCCTTCTTGATACGATCAGCTTGTTTCTTCTCGTATTACCTATGAGATGAACGGCATTCATGCGTGGCTGTGTTTCTTGCTTTGATATAATCTTTGTAGCTGCAGTCTTTTTCTATTTTTTATGTTTTTCTTTCACTGCGTTTAGTGCTTGTACTGTCATCCATTTCTGTTTTTAAGTATTTGGTTTCGTTTTAGCGGATGGTATGTGTCTATTGGATGCTTCCACAATTCTTCTCTTGAAATGCTGCCATAGTGATTCCACTGTTAGTGAGTCATCCTCTTCCCAATCTTCCTTCAGTTCTTCCCGTATTGCATCGTAATCTCCCTTTTGATACTGTAGCCTGGTATTATTATCCTCTTCTCCTTCTGCGTAACATATGAAGTTGAAGGCCAGTATATGGTGGTCGCTTTTACCTAGCGGTGTAGGTGCCTCAGGTCAGATATCATCAATTTTTCGTTGGTGAAGATTAGATCTAACAGGGAATCGTGCTATCCTTCTCTCTGTCTAGTCGGTTGGTTTACGTGTTGGTGAACACCAGCGTCTCCAATTTTTTCTAAGAAATCAAACTCAGCACTTTCTTCTGACGTAGTACAGTTGTTAGTTTCCCAGTTGATCTCTTCGTAGTTGAAGTATCTACAGACAAGCATATGAGAGTCCTTCCTTAGTGATGCTGTGTGTATTATGCTGTTTAATTTCTTGGTGTTTTCAATTCTGTTTGTCGGACTTCTATATACACAACCAATCAAGGGGTTATCTTTGTTGTTTAGTTTTATGCTGCACCAGACTGATTCGACATCGTCGCTGTTTGTGAGATCATCGATGATGTTGGCCTTTAGTTTATTTGCAACATATATTGCGACTCCTCGCCCTTTTCCAAGTCCTCTGGTGAACATCTCATATCCTTGTATGTGAAATTCTTCTGCTTGTATGTTTTTACAGTTTTTTGGTAGGATCTCGGTCAGAAGGAGAACTTCGGGTGATTCTTCGATTATGACTGCAGTTAATTCATCTCTTTTATTCAGGAGTGAGTCCACATTTGAATAGGCCATTTTGATTGATCTGTCTTTGTCCATTTTAAAAGATTTGCTTTGTACAGTTTGCTTATCAGTTGCAGCGTTAAAATATCTTCTAGGAGGGGGTATTGTTTGTTTTTAGTATTTTACCGCCTCTATGTGGTATTACTTCCCATCCTTGTTCTTTTCTTTTAGTTTTGACTGGATGGCCTTCCTTTGTTCTCTCTGTTCTGGCGTTAGATCTCTTGCTATTACTAATCCTTCCAGGTCACTGCCTTTTAGCGTTGGAATTTTGTGTGCATTTGCCAGGAGTTTGAGCTGGTTACTGCTGTCCATTGTTACTTTGATAGGCCTTACTTTCGTACTTTTCTCTTTGGGTCTCGGGCCTAGTCTATACACATTTTTAATTATCAGGTTTCCACTCCTTGAGCTGAATCAGCACAACAGCAAGATTATGGTACTTAACGTACTGCTTATTGTTACTTTGATACTAGTCTGCTGGCTTACATCAGCTACAGGGAAGGGAAACGCTTTAGATAAAAGCACTGGGAAGTTAAAAATAATTTTTATTTTTGTTATTATTGAAAATACAGGGTCAACATGGGAATACATATACCATTATGCATACAGTATTAAAACAACTCTACTTACATATAGTTGGTCTAACTTGCTGATATCAAAAAGTAACAATTATGGCTAATCTAAAAATAGGTTCTCTGAACTGTCGCAGGCTTGCCTCAAATAAAATAAAACGCCGAGATCTCTTTCAAAGATGTCGTGAACAATTTGACATTTCTTTGCTTATTGATTCACATTCATCAAAAAAAGATGAAAAAATATGGAGAGCAGAGTGGGGATACCAAGCATTTTTCAGCTCATTTACTAGTTCGAGGTATAGCTATTTTATTCAGAAATACTATTGATTTTATAGTCCATAATTTCCTAATTATGGATGTCACTATCCAAAACCAAAGATTAACTTTATGTGCAGTCTATGGACCAAACGAAGACAACCTACAATTCTTCAATGAGCTGTTTAAAAAAATAGAACTGTTGGAAAACTCAACCATTGTTATATGTGGTGACTGGAATGTACCTCAGGAATATGATCAGGACACAATTAAATATAAATAATACAAAATCAAATGAAAAAATTCAGCAAGCTAAAGAATCCCTAGACTTGCATGATGTTTGGAGATTAGATAATCCTGACAAAAAGAGATTCACTTGGAAGGGACCTGATAACAAAATGGCCAGATTAGACTATTTTCTGATATCTGCGGACCTTCAGCCATTCATTATGAGTTCGGAAATACTCAACAGATATAAATCCGATCATAACCCTATATGTATAAATTTTCAATTTGTTAATCATCCAAGAGGAAGAGGTTTTTGGAAATTTAACAATAGTCTATTAAGGGACCAAGAATATACAAACATAGTAAAAAGAACAATTAGTGAAGCAATTATCCAATATTTTGAAAATAATGAAGCCACTAAAATAAATGACCAACTTTTCTGGGAAACATTAAAAATCATGATTAGAGGTGAAACGATAGCCTATTCTTCAAAACTAAAAAAACAGAGTGATAAAAGAGAAAAAGAAATAGAAAAGACTTTCCGAACTTAATATAAAACTTGACAATGAAGAATGCTTGGATAATTTAGAAATAGATAATTTACAAAATGAATTGGAGTTAATAAGAAAAAAGAAAATACAAGGAATAATACTAATAACCAAAGTCAAATGGAAAGTAGAGGGTGAAAAAGCCACAAAATATTTCTGCAATTTGGAGAAGAGACACTATACGGAAAAACTTATCCCAAAAATTGCAAGGGCCGATGGTTCTGAAATCACAAACTTTTCTGAAATTCTGATAGAACAAGAACATTTCTATAAAAACCTTTATAAATCTAACTTGAAAGAAATAAATAAAGAAACAGAGTCTGAATTTTGGGACAAAAATAACCCGTTCTTAAATTTCCTAGTAAAACATGAGTCAGAATCAATGGAAGGATTATTATCAGAGTTTGAATGTGCTACAGCACTCAAAGCGATGAAAAATGACCGTTCGCCAGGAAGTGATGGATTTACTGTTAATTTTTATAAATATTTTTGGAAAGACTTGGGGCAATATTTGATAAATTCATTAAATTACAGTCAATTATCACAAGAAATGTCAACCACACAAAGATGTGGAATAATTACTTGCAATTCCAAAACCTAATAAAAATAAACTCCTTTTGAAAAATTGGAGACCGATTACACTTTTAAATGTAGATGCTAAAAGAGCATCAACAGTTATTGCTAACCGCATAAAAAAGTACCTACCAGAACTTATATCTAGTTCACATCTTGGATTTATGTCAGGGCGCTATATTGGAGAGTCAACTAGACTCATCTTTGACTTGATAGAGAAGTGTGAAAAAAATCAAATTCCGGGCATACTTGCATCTCTTGACTTCGAAAAGGCATTTGACTCGTTGGAATGGAGTTTTATTCAGAAAAGCTTAATTTTCTTAGGATTTGGCCCTTTATTGAGAAATTGGGTAAAAACTTTCTACAACAATATATATAGTTATGTCATTAATAATGGGAATATAACAAATAAAATCGACATTGATAGAGGAGTAAGACAAGGCGACCCACTATCACCTTACCTCTTTATTCTATGCGCGGAAATACTTAGTGCCAATATTAAATTTAACCCAGAGATAAAAGGTATACAAATAAAAGGATCTGAATACATTGTAACCCAATATGCAGATGACTTAAACCTCTTCCTCCAGGATGATCCGAAATCCCTCAACACAGCATTAAATACTTTTGAAGTTTTTGCAGCCATCTCAGGCCTAAACATCAATTATGACAAAACACAAGCCATATGGATAGGTGCAAAACGGGGTTGTGGTGGGGAAATTATATATAATTCAGTGATAATTATATAGAAAATAACTATCACAAAAAGATACAAAAAATAGATAATTTGTTAAACGATTGGTCATTCAGAAACCTTAGCCTATATGGTAAGACAACTGTTGTAAAGACAATGGCCTTGCCTATGTTAACACACTGTTTCTCAGTTCTACCTTCACCCTATCAAGAGGTGTCTGAAAAATTAAAAAAAGTTATTTTTCAAATTTTTATGGTCAGGAAAGCCAGACAAAATTAAAAGAAATGTAATGATAAATAGATAGAACCGCATGAGTGTCTGAATTTTGACGAAATTATCGCACGAGATTTGTTGGCGGAGCGATACCTCGAGTGCGGGACGCAGTCCCGCACGAGAGGTATCACGTTCCGCCAACAAATCGAGTGCGATAATTTCGTCAAAATTCAGACACTCATGCGGTTCTATTTTTATTACATATCTACGTATTATAGTAAGTTGACTCACAGTCGTCAATCTCCGGTACAGATATTGTGAATTTAATTGAGTTTGTTCTTATACCAATCAGAAATATGGCATAAACAGTATGTTATTGTCAAAATGTTTTTCCTTTGTTATGTAAACAAAAGCAAAACATGTTACGTTTCCTGGCTTTTGTTTAGATCCGGATATGGTACATAATGAGCGTCATTTATTACTGTTTTCCTGATATGGAAATAATAAATAGCGTTTATATCATTTTTGTTTGATTAACCAATAGAATAGCGATGTGTTATGTAAACAAAAGCACAACTTCTGTAACACGAGCAGGCTCTTGTTTACGTACACCATCGTACGTTTTGACGACAATATACTATTTACGCGCTTATTATGTTCGGCATATGAAAAAAACTATATATATTTTAATATTCCTTCTGTTGATGGCGATTTGAACAAATATGAATATTTCTGCAACGAACGCCTAAATATTGGGTACGGTCTGAAGATTGTCATTGTTGATTTGGTACATGTACGATGATCGGTTTCGAAAGCCCACAATGAAACATTTTGAGGTATTAATCCGCATTCCCCATCATGTTATTGTCCATTATTCAGTGGATTCCGCCGGTCAGTTATAAAAGTATACAATGGAACGGTATATTATTCATTTGGAAGGGTGTTGGGGTAATATTCAATGGATTCCCCCAGTCAGTTATAAAAGTATACAATGGAACGGTATATTATTCATTTGGAAGGGTGTTGGGGTAATAAAAGCAGACGACAGACAGAAAACACGATAATACACGAGCAGAAAGATTCCCCGGTTACTTCATGTGAGT
This sequence comes from Siphonodentalium dalli, assembly GCA_032622095.1. Classification (NCBI taxonomy): domain Eukaryota; kingdom Metazoa; phylum Mollusca; class Scaphopoda; order Gadilida; family Siphonodentaliidae; genus Siphonodentalium; species Siphonodentalium dalli. The sequence continues at coordinate 175,517,756 of CP136065.1, read as the reverse complement.
TTTTCATCTGACGTGTGTGTCGGAATAATGATATGGAGGATTTATGTAAATGTTAGCCCAAACTACATTTCCAAGTAACGATGGTTTTGTTGTTTATTTTGAGGAATAATACCGCGTCAGATGAATTCAGCCCAAATATGTTAACAGTTGTCGTGTAAAACATTCGGCAGTAAGTTAGCGTTATTTAGTATTTGTGGATGTCCTTTAACATGGGGAAAATAGACTACTGCGCTTGAACGAGCATGTGAATTGTCGTATTTAATGTATAGCAACTTTATAATCAATAACAGAGGCATTCTCTGTCAAATAAGGTCGCTCTATTTACGATACCAATTGGGGAACTTTGTGAAGTAAATTACGCGTAAACTTAACCTGCTGCAAATAGAAAAGGTGTCGGAATCGGCGTACTCGCCTCAGGGCTAACTCGCCCCAATCGGCGAGTGCCAACTCGGAATAAAAGGCCAACTCGGAATAAAAGATGCATACGGGGTGTTATATGGCGTTTGGTCCGTTGTTTCTCAATGAATATTATTGAAATTTGGTGTATATGTCAGGGCTGGGACATGGAATACAACAACGTTTGAATTGTTTTTAAATTTACAAATTTGTTGATTTTATTCATTTTGTTTTCGTTCTGAAACACACTATAAAGTGTATATAATATAATAACGAACACATTACTAAACCGTTTAGCACAGTCCACTTCACTCATCCGATCATCACTAAACTTCATATTTATCTTGATATTGATCTATCAGATGAGATCTATCAAATATTTTTTTAATTTTATAGGAAAAAATGGTCGCCAGCGGCCATATTGCATTTACGTTATATGTTATCGCGTCATGTCGATATCTAGTATTAGTTAGAAATTTCACCTTTCCAGATTCATAATTGCTCCATTGACTGTAACAGATGGAATTATTCCCCTCTTCGGATAGAGTGTCACTGAAACTTTATTTTGTCAGACTGTCTGTATAGTCACTGATTATATATGGCAATAATCTGTAATAAGATGTAGCACTATTTTATTTTATATTTACATGCAGTGCTGTTTTTATACAACAATTATAATCCCCCCTAGATCATCATGTGATCGACCATACATCGCGCGAGGACCTGGTTGAATTAAGGGGGGTTTTATGGATAACTTCTGTCCTCAAGCTAGATTATACTTATGACATTTAATGGCATGTTTCTAACGTGGAGGGTTGGATATGCTTGAGACACCACCACTCTTCAATTCACACCAAGTTATCAGCTGTCATATTCGGATATTAGAACCCATAGCCATGATATATGGTTTATTTTGTGTATACTAGTAATATTGTTATTTTCAGTACCTTTATATACCAGTACTGTGTATAACAATGCATATAAATTAATCCATGTATACATGTATATTGATTCAACGGATTCAGTGGTTTTGTCCATAAGTCTATCAAATATGCGGGGAAAACATGGCCACAAGCAGTACACCCTGTTAAATTTCGAATTTGAATCAATTGGCGCACCCTGCAGCCAGCTTTTATTGGAGAACTTTTTCTCACGTGGATAGTTTGGGTCACCGCTAGATGTGAGCCATGTTTTGTTCTCAAGCTGTCCTTGTATTCATTGGTGGGAAAGTTTTTAAGTTCTGCAGTAGTTTGTTATGTGACACAGTGTCAAATTCTTTAGAAAAATCTAAAATGGCGACATCTGTTTGGATTTTCTTGTCATGTGCAGCTAGTATGTCCTCGGTTGTTTGGAGTTGTGTGACGCACGAGTAGCTTATCTTAAATCATCCATATTTTAGCTTTGTTATAATGTTGTGTTTGTCCAGATAGTCTATAGGTTGTGGCGTCACACTATATGTTCCATTATTTTGCAGGGTACTGAAGTCATACGGGACGATAATTTTCTGCTTTGTGGACATCTCCTATTTTAATTATCGGTGTGATGTTTGCACCACTCCAATCCTGTGTTAGTTCTCCAGAATGGAGAATTCGGGGACTTCGATAACATTTATATACAGTAATGCTCTAATTAATCGACCTCTTAACCACAGCAGAATTATGGGTAACTTTTCAGGATTTAGTCGGAAATATGGCTTGTTGCCATTCATCGGAAAGCTCTCGCCGAGAGCTTTATGATGAATGGCAACAAGCCATATTTCCGACTAAATCCTGAAAAGTTACCCATAATTCTGCTGTGGTTAAGGGGTCGGTTACTTAGAGCATTACTGTACGTGTCAGTACAATTGTTATGGATTTTGGACCTTTGAATTTTTCAAGACCTTGTTGTGGATATCATCTGGTCTGGAGTCCTTTCCTTGTTTTTCCAGGCTCTATATGGATATTTCCAGGACAGCGATCGTGGCTTGTTAGGCGGTATAGTTATATATCAGCTTAGCATGTGTCCTATTTAAACATATATGGCAGATTTTGGTGCAGAAAAAAATACGACGCATTTGCAGTTACTGGGTTACAAATACGTGGCTGGTTTTTTTTTGCAAGTCGACTCAACGTTTGCTCGTGAGATAGCTCCGACCAGTAACCCGGTTACAAATGCGTCGATCTTTTTTTGGCATTTGGAGTTAAATTTGGAAGACGTTTAAAAAATGCTATAGCTAAAGACCGATCTGAATTGATTGTTTAGGATTTCGGTTGTCAGCCTGTTCTCCCGAAAAACCGCACATTATCTGCTTATAATATAATTTGGTTTAGGTAGATAATCTGCTTAGAATCGCCCCATTTTGAGTCCACAATATGCTGAAAATTAGAACGTTTTACTCACATTATAGACTCACAATTCAGGCTGCATAATGAGGCGATTCTAAGCAGATTGTGTGCGGACAAATTAACACATAAGCCAACTCACGACTTTTCAGGTGTGTTTTCACTGTGGCCGCACCATAAAACGAAATAACGGCTATGACTCCATTATCTACTTATTTCAATCCAATAATCACATTATGTACCTATATCATATTATCGGTCAATTATGTGCGTATTTGTGCGAGAATATGTTGTATTTGTGATACTACCGTATCCTGGTATCAGGAATAGACAAAGAAAGAATGCTATTTATTATACGGTCGTATTAAGTTAGTATGTCCTTCCGTTAACATTTTGGTTTCCGACTGATAGCGCTAGCTCCAGTTTAGATTATTTTTTATCGCAACCAAAGTTCCTATGTGTTTTTATACAGGTTAAGTTTGAACATGGGTACGGCCCATCTGTTTTTGTACTAGTTGTGGCATATTTACGACTTGGAGATGACCTGATTTGATAATATTTTGGTTTTCGACGGATAAATAAAGTTTGGATCATATGATTGGAAACAAAAGTTGGTATGTATAATGTATGCTTATAAACCAAAACTACAGGTCAAGTTCGAATATGGGTTTAGTTGAATGGTTTTTTCGTGAATTATGGGCCTTTTTCGATTTTAAATTTACCGGATTTGATAATATTTTTATTTCCAGCCGATAACTAGTTTTTATTAAAGGACCGGGTCCAAAGTTGGTATGTGTGTTTCTAAGTCAAATTCGAATATGGCCTTAGTCGAATGATCTTTTCAATAGCTACGACGCTTTTCTATTTGTAAATTAGTCCAAATTACCAGCTTTGATCATATTTTGGTTTCACACGGAAAACTCAAGTTTGGGTTGTATCATTGAACATGTAACTAAAGTTGGCATATATTTGTGTTTATAAACCAAAAAAGATATGTGTCAAGTTCGAATATGGGTTTAGATATAAATGATGTTCGCATGCGTAATGTGGCTTCCGAAGTTGGTATGTGTGGTACTGAGCCAAATGTAGAGGTCAAGTTCTAATATGGGCTTATATAGTCGAATGATATGTGGAAGAGTTATGACCCTTTTGGACTTGGACATGACCTCATATGATATTTCTCATATGGTTGGAACTAAAGTTCATGCTTGTGATTCTCAACTAAAAATGCATATATGTACAATATGGGTTAGGTTTAATGATTGTATCATGAGTTGTGCATGGGTCTTTTTAGACTTGAACTTTACCCGGCATGATAACGTTTTCATGTCTGGATTATAACTCAAGATTGGATTGTTGTTCAGAACTAAAGTATGCGTGTTTTCTACCAAAATACGGGTCAAGTATGACTATTGGTTCAATTATGTGTTCGTGACTTATAACACTTTTCGACTTAAAGTTCATCTGAGGTGAGAAGTATCTCGTTGGCAAACAAACGGGTGTATTTAGCCATGCCCGGGTGGTGCTCGTTTTGTTCCATGCAAGAAAAATATCTCAATTCTGTTATATTTGAATGTGTCTTTCTGTGGTATCGGTATATCAAGTCCATAAGAGTATTTATCGACCTGTTTTGATCTTTGGATCTGGATCTGGATGTAACAAAGGCAAGTTTAATTTCGAGTTTCAAAGGCCACGCTGCTTTAAATTCGGGTAGAAATGACTTGCGAATATAATTAACACCACCAGGTGAAGACTGTGGGCCAAATTATAGAATTCCATGGTCCTATGTATGTTTTATAAATAGATAATGGTTTTTTCCGGTTATTTTGGGACGCGTTAAAATTACACTGCGACCGCGAGCCCGGTAAAAGCTGTAGTTGGAATGTCGAAGTTCGTGAAAGTTCTATTGACTATGCCGATGATTTGAGAAGCTTTATTGTTTTAGGATATTGTAGAAAAGCTAATCTGGCCGTGTCAAATTGAGCTATAGCGATCGGATATCTCGCAGGACAACAAATTTCGCGTTTTCGTGGGGTGTGTATTCGCTGGATGCCTTATAATTGCAGTATATAACTACATGTATTATGACGCGTTAATTGCGTTCGATGTTTAGGTATGAACAATGGCTGGGTCATGCACACTTGAAGATTTTATGGCGGGAACACAATGTTTTATCCGCATTTAGAATCTTTCTGATTTGGTGAATGAAAAACATGCAGTAATAAGGCGTCACTCTCACCAAAAAAAGTGCTGAAGGGTACACAGGGTTTGAAAATGTGCTGAAGGGTACACAGGGTTTGTGATCGGCACGAACACCATTACATACATTGTGTTTATGAAGGTCTGACGCCCATAAGCAGTTTGTTTTCAGTAGATTTTAATATTCATTGGAACGTAAACAATTATTCTCTGACAGAAATCATGGCAGATACGAAGACTGAATGTCCTTCATAATGACATTTCAAACCCTGTGTACCCTTCAGCACATTTTGAAAATCCTATGTACCCTTCAGCACTTTTTTTGGGTGAGAGTGACCCCTTCAGCAGTAATAAGCCGTAGATTTTTGTAATAATTTGAAGGGTTACTTGTTTTAACGGAATTCTGAGGCGGTGCATTCATGTAACCAATATATTTTATATTATAATTTATATGTATGGCTAATAATATGATCTTGGTGGTGTTACCATTTCTGACTATGATTTTCTTGTTCTAGAATGTCGTTGAGAGTTAAGTGAAACAACGGTTTCCGAACACCACGCTGCCTGTGAACAGACTCGAACAGGAGGAAAACATTCGCGGAATCGGAATGGGACACCATCGGTTAACGGCGAGTATACAGCAAATAAGATAACACAGAGTCTAGAGACGAATTATACCAGACATCCGCTGCTTAATTCGTTTATTTAATTCCACCGATATAACTCATAATGAAATGACCATGAAAAACCCTCATTGCTAATTAATGACTACTAATCCAGAAAATTCAATAGTTTTTCCTGCACTTGGCCATAATAAATTTCCACCACGACGGATATGGTTGCAATTTCATGCAAAACACGAACGCTTGTCGGGAAGATACTCCCGGGATATAATACAACGGCAAAAACAAAAGATTCCAATGGGAATCATAATCCAATTTTTATCACTCGTAATTGGACCAAATCTAATGAAGTTCCTAACCTGATTACTGCGCGTGTTATATGCCCGTTCGATTTTTCATTTGTAGTCACATGTGGCCCTGCGTTGTGTCATATTGTGAGTGGGGTCTATCTGCCTGGCTCTTGTCATTTCCCTTCAGAGACCCGGAATGGGGACGGGCCAACAGAATACTCATATACCGGGATAATTAAATTATCACATCCCTGACGCAAAGTTCACCGCGAAGCACATTGCGTCGCAGAATGTCATTTCTACCTTAGTGCTACGGGTTTGTATAGCACGTGACTTGAGTTCAGAATCGCGGAATGGCCATGGAATGGATCACAAGTCCACGGCGGCGGCCTCATCCATTCTTCCGTAATCAAATAAACCAATAAATGTTTTTAAGTAATAACGTTTGATTGTTTTGAGAATGCGCGCCTGATATGAAACTTAAACGGAAGATAAATTATTTATCCAATTTGTGAGATAATTTAATAATTTTGATAGACTGCAGGCTTTCATTGGATAGTCACTTTGACGGAAATTTGTCGGAATAATGTGTCTGCTCTTCGAAATCGAATTAGAAGGGAGATAATCGTACTCAGTGGTAGGCATCGATGAATATTCCTCTTCACAACAAACGACCCACATCGGCCCAGGTGAAGCACAAATATAGCATTACGCGAGTAGAGTTTTATTGTGAGGAAATGATCTAGCATGTGTCGCTGCATATATAGAATTTCTCAACCAATCATTTATTAATGTCATTTTTCTCAATTTGACACAAAAGTAAACATGAAAACGTAAAGTGCGACGGCTAATTACTCAAATTATGGCCAATAACTTTCGCTTAGAACACACATGTCGATCAATTCAGGAAATATGTTATACGTACACTGCACGTCAATGGAAGACGAAGTATCCACTTCCGAAAGAAAACAAATTATCTTTCAGCCAGTTCGATGGCCAACGATATATATGTTTTTAGGGAAACTTTCAAGTTTAAACCGTCGTTTGACAACTGCAACCATGGTTTAAACTAGTCTAAGTGACGCATTCATCATCTCCGATTTAAACCCGGTCCAGCCATACCATGGTTTAGCAGTACTGTCTCTATATAGTCGAGAAAAACAACCGTACTAATACGGGCCATGGGATATTGGCATGCCTCAACGGCTGGCGTGGCATGTCACATACCCTATAACACTGAGAACTTTTAACTAATATAGTTTTGTTTTACTACAGAGTAACATTGGTCTGTATCAGGTGGCTATGTTTTGATATCCCGTCTCACAAATTAGGCAGATAACAAGAAATAGTTATCTTTGTTCGCTAGCACCGGGGAGGTATACAGTAATGCCCTAATTAATCGACTCTATAACCACATCAGAATTATGGGTAACTTTAAAGCGAGAGCTTTCCGATGAATGGCAACAAGCCATATTTCCGACTAAATCCTGAAAAGTTACCCATAATTCTGCTGTGGTTATGGAGTCGATTACTTAGAGCATTACTGTATGTAGCTAAGAAACGTTTTGTTATATTATTTGTTGTTCTATTCCATGATTCATCCTGAAGTTTAAAGCTAGTGCTGACAAGGGGTGCATTGTGCCTGTAGTATGAACTAGAATGAACCAGATATATCAGGATGGTGGGGACAATGGCTCAGTATGATGCTGTTCATTGGTAATGACATTTTTCACGAATCACGGATTTGTACATGTTGTGGGTCAAACGAATATCGACGAAGATCTCCGGAGATTTGCGGGAGGTATTATTATTTTCAGGATACGTTTACTGTCCAAGAAACCTGTTAATATCATACATGTATAACAATAGATACTTGAAGTTATTGAAATATATCGAATACAATTCAGCTATATTCGAGCTATCGATTTCAACCTGCTGGACTAATCTAATTGTTTCCAACGAAAAACACCCTAGGGTGGGCAACGCTTGAAACCAGACGTGAACACCGTGCACGCAACGTTAATGGGCAATTGTAGTATGTATGGCACATTTAGCAACTTCGTCTCTGACACAGGGCACTGTTAGTGCAGGAGCTATACACATACGACACATTCATTTTTATTTGTCCGTTTAAAACAAAACAAAATACGACGTATTATGTTATTGGTCTCTCTTGCCGTCTGTCCGTTCACTTTATTCGTTCCCGGATGATAACTTTCTATAGTAAGTCTGAACTGACTGGACTGAAATTTGGTACGTGGGCTTTTTACTAGCACACAATACGAATTTGGGTTACGTCCCCAATTTGTACCAGAGTTACGGCTCTTTTTGTTGGAATTTGCACTTCATTTTCGTTTCCTGATGATAACTTTAGTAAGTCTGAATTGAATTCGAATTTGGGTTCCGCCAGCCAATTTTCACCTGAGTTATGGCCAATTGTTGAAATTACAACTGGCGTACGGTACTTTGCCACGCCCTAGCAATGCTCTTGTTTAACCAATGCCCCTTATTCTAAGAAATTCGTATACTATCGTCCGGTGCATGGCATTGATTTATTGAGTGATAGAGATTTAACGCCGTTTCATTCAGTAGCTAGTCCATATCATGACTATGAACTATAATATGGTAGTCAGAAACTTGTGAATTAACATAAATCAACCAGACAGTGGATGAGATTACAATTATGAACTAAGTATACAGATAAACGCACCAAGATGAAAATCTTCCACTTGGAATCAGGAATATGTAGCCTATAGTCAAGAATTGACTAGTCATAGTACAAAATAACATCATTACCATGTGGAACATATCCTCATGCAAATAGGCTTATATTGGACGTACATTTTCACATATAGGTTCATATTGGACGTATTTGATTCTGAAATATCCGTTGAATGGTGCGGGTAGCATGCAGTTAAAACACATTATAAAGAGCGTGAATTTGGTAAGTCGTGTCGATGAAAAAAGATAGATTAAATAATGCCAATATTTGCATATATGGAAATAGTCCCGTATCGGACTGTTTACAATAAAACGAATTTTACGTCCATAGAGAGGGTATACTGAGGTTAAATAATGCCAATATGAGCGTATTTCGCTGATTAAAATACGTCCACTATGTGCTTATTTTCACGAGAACTGACTGTATCATACCATACACGTTGAATAGGAAATAATTATATTCATTCAATTTACCAAGGCTTCAACTTGAGATACTCTCAAAGTATCTTCTAATGTATGATTTGACATTGATAAGCTACTCATATTTGATTAATCTGGTGTGAGCTTTTATAACAACATCATGTTGAAAGTCGGTGGGTGACCTGTCATGTCGTCTCACCACTCATTGCAACGCGAAGTTTCAATCCAAGTGTATTTCAAACTCATCGTTTTCCTTCAAGCCACAACGGTTTTTTAATACATATATCAAGCTCACATATCAACCTAGTTTTGGGGGTCATAATGCTCAAAGATACCGACGATTGTTTTGGGGCTGCTTCCAATTCCTGGGATATATTTTCTGGAACTGAAGTAAGATTTGTTCTATCATTTGCGTCGCGACTTATACGCAGGCTGCATTGGTATGTTGCTGATATCAACCATTGTTCGCGCGGGCCCAGAAATTCGCCGGGCTAAAAACTTTGACAATTCTCAATACTTTGAAAATAAGTTCATATTTGACCAAATGTTCACATATGTTCATATTGGACTTATTTGGTCAACTACAGTATAAAATTGGCCAGCCAAAAAAGTTTTATAAATCAACATTTTGTTCAAAGTAATTTGGTATCGAGAGCGGCATTCGTCGAATATTTGCCAGGCCGTCGAGGTGGTGAGCATAACAAATTTCAAAACTCGAAATCTGATCACTCTGGTCTTTGATGGGTGGGTTCCTCGACTCAAATCTAATATTTTTTACTCCCGAAGCCGCAGAAATATTAATTTAGGGGCGTTAAATCGGATTATGCATCTTTAAACTATCCTGCTCTGTTTGTTATTTTGGTATAGCTTTAATTTGGTACACAACATAACCCTTTGAGATGAGGGTTGCTAACAGACGGCGACCTGGGGCGCTAATGGTGGTAATAGGATTATTGACAGTGACGCCTATCTCCTGACTTTGATCTCTATATTCTACTCAGATAACAACTGAAGATGGAGGAAGTTTCCCCACACAGAACGTGAGATCACGTCGTATCGAATAATCACATAATGGAATCCCCATGGGTGTATGGATTTGTCATGTTTTCGGGTCGATGCGTTCCGCTCCAAATTAAGATAAGTTATAGGCATATAGTCCCAATTATGTTGATTGATTGTAACATCTAAGCATAACCTTTCAAAATATAGCTATTTTTTTTATAAACAAAAGAAAAGACCAGTTACAGAACAAGGGCGGTTTCCATGCAGCATGTGAGCAATCCCTGCTGATGTCACATATATTTGAGGTGGAACTCAATACAAGGCTCACAAGGAAGTTTAAAAAAAAAAAATTCACATCAGCTATGCGCGATATCTTTTATTGTATCGTATTGGTCGTGAACGTTTTGGTATAAAACTCGACAAAATTTAATGAAGCGAATTCAAGATATATAATAGAAAACATAATTAAACTTGGACTATTCCGGTAACGAAAAAATATATATAAACACGAGCACATGTTTATATAGATAAATGCGCACAAACTGAATAATATACGGGCATGGCTTTATAGTAACAACACATCGCGATACATATAATAATAATAATAATAATAATAATAACACGATCAAGACATTTAATTACGAGAACGGCGATGTTTTCGGCAAAGTTTTGCATTCGCAGTGTGATAACGCGACAATCTTCAAAGGCCGCGATCGACTACATGCAAACTTAAAATACTGCCGTAGCCTATTTATGCGTTGTCGATGGGTTACTACGTGATCGATCATGTGCTATGCTTCTGTTTACATGTGACAATCACGTGATCGGGCCGATGATAACGTGACTTCGTCTACAACAAAATCTTCGGCTAACTTCGGAATTTTTTATAATCGTTATAAAAATAACGAATGGCGGCCGAATATTAGATTATGTGCGCCCAATGGACATTATATATATATATATATATATATATATATATATATATATATATATATTATCGGTATATTGAAAGAAAATATTATTGTTTTTTTAGCACCATATTCCTTTAAGTATGGGTGTCCGTTTAGTACTAATAATACAATGATACTAGTTCAATTATTACGATCACGGATCGTCTTGTGAATTCCCGGTATGATGTATCGACTTCACTCATTTGATTCCGTCAAGTTATATATCAAACGGAAGGAAATTGTATGGCCAATATGACACATTATGTGATATTTTGATTCAGCGATATATGGCAGTTGATGGTTTTTTTTATAAAATCGGAATTGCGAGTTGTCTCTCGTATACATATATTTAGTGACAATCAATTAATTCGTCGCCATCAAACACGAGAATCTTGCGAAAAACACAGCGCTAAGCTATATATATGTCCTGATAACAATATAATTAAGTACAAAATAATCACGACAGACAGAAGAATATCACCTTGCTACAAGTGGCAAGAAGTTTGAACGGCACGATTTTCTTACAAACGGACTCATAATCGTCAATTCTGCGAAAACGTTTTTGGACCGTTCGAAAAATGGACGACTATATACTATTAGTAATTCTTATCAATAGTAGTTCATTATGCAAACATTTCGCATAATGAACTACAATACTTATAAGAATTACAAATAGCTCATAGAAGTCGTAAATTGTTCGGATGGACCAAAACCTTTATATTTAGTTTTTTTCTTTGAGAAGTTTCATCAGAAATTACCCATGGCAATTAAATTGGTTCCCGTTTGGTATTCGAAAAATAATGTGTGTGAATGAAAGAATGAAAGTTTACTGCAAAGTCACTAAATTCAGCGTAACAAGCACACACACATTTACACTATGTATATTTACACTATGTATATTTGCACTATGTGATACATTAAATCGTGCACACAAATTCGTGTAGATATATAGGTGTTCTACAGATTCATACATACAGTGTCCAGTTAACAGTAAAAGTATGTGGGCCAATTATACGCTTTAGACAAATATTTCATAGATTGGCTGCGGACACACGTACCACAGTAGCGATGGCAGAGTATGTGTGACAATTTATTGTGGTGGATTTGGTGACAATTGGTCGTCATAATTAAAATGCAATAGATAGCCATGTGCCCCGCTGCCCATTCGCACAATGAGTCCACCAAGCTCTACCAGCGTCGCGATCGATCTCTCAAGGATTTATCTACCTGAATATCTTGTCGCTGTTGATCTTCACTCAGCACGCAACCGTCGCAAAATAAAAAAAAACGCAATTGGGGAACTGTCTTAATACGCATGACATTATTGTAAGTAGATAAACATGCATTGAGATCATATCAATCAAACGTACTACGTGCATGATATGTGAATGAATGAGGGATTGCCACGATCAAACACAATTCTGGACGATCGATCGTGCAATTGTATATATCGTAGAGAATACAATGTAGCAAAACGTAATGAGTAGAGATTGGTGAAACGCAACGGGTTAATTGGTCCAGTCGACTCATTGTGCGGAAACTCAGCGGGCAACATGGCTAGCTGTGGCATAGTAATTATGACGAAAAATTGTCACCAAACTCCACCACAATAAATTGTCACACCTACTATGCCATCGCTACTGTGGTACGTGTGTCCACAGCCAATGAAACGTCGACAACATTCATACTTCTAAATAAATAAATTATTACTTTTATTGACACGTACATGTTATACTTTTGTTTGCGTATTCGCTTACATACATAAGGGTGGCCTATAACACTGCTCAATCCAAAACATTCCAGGAAAGCTGAATATATGTGCCTTTATACAGGGACGTGGCTTGACGGTCTCCGTTGGGGTGTCAACCTTGAAATTTCCAACTGCACCCCAATATTCCATACTCAAATCCTGCAAATCGATATCTCTGCAATATTGCTATGACTTTTGTCAAGTATTTCAAAGTATATAAATCTGTAGTCTAGCCCTTTCATGACGGGAGCTTCCTCAATTTTTGCGAAACCCTGTGCCAATGCATTCTCTTATATATACGAGTCGACCATAGGTCGCCTCGAATATATAAGAGAATGCACTGGCCTAAAAAAAATTACAATATTTTTTATAATTGTTAAAAAATGTAAGAAAAAATGACACAAAATTGTTAAAGAATGTAAGAAAAGTGATTAAAATTGATAAAGAATGTCAGAAAAAGTGATAAAACAATGATAAATTGTTAAAGAATAAAAAAAAATGATAAAATTGTTAAAGAATATAAGACAAAATGGTAATTTTTTATTATAGAATGTAAGATAATATTATAAAAATTGATAAAAAAAAGTGTTAAAGAATGTAAGAAAAACATTGTTTTGCGGTTTTACACTTCTATACACAAATAGGGATTGGATCAAACTTGACTGTTCTACTTTTTTTTTGTATGATGAATTCAATGATTGTGCGAACCATACGCGTATAAGTCGTGCGAAAAAAACCCTTCTAAAGTGCATGCGTAATCATGATGTGTAAGTGCTATGCACAGATGCGTTCGGAAACACAATTTTTGTGACAAACAGAGAATGTGCGTAATTTCAGATTCTCTAACGGACCTCTTCATTCAATAATATATACCCTTCATCAATATGTGATGACATTTTCTCGAGCAGATCCCACCATTCCCGCCACAGAGAAATTAAATAGAATCACCCCATAATACCGAAACACCCAAGGGCGCTAGGTTGATTTCAAACTAACCCGATTAGAGCAAAATTTGCTCAAAAACAGAGTTTCCTAGAATGGCAAGTGCGAGTTCGTCACAGTGTATCACTCATGATGGAATATCTCGAGTATTGCATTAGCGCCATCTAGTGGACTCGTGGGTAATACTATCAGGAATCAAGAACGATAATTTCATTATTTTAACAAATCACAAATGGCTGATGGGATATTTGATAAAGCGAATATTCCACGGCACTGAGGAGGCTCGATCGAATCATATTAGGCCCCTCTCTTGTCTCGCGGAGTAATTGTTAAGAGAGGCGACCAGCTTCAGCGGACCGGAGCACGTGCCGTGACGTCGCAGCCAATAATATATGGCCCTGACTCTAAGCAGACGACACTTTGGTGCCGGTCGTCAATGACACTCAGTCTATAGATGATATCTCACGCAACTCAATGATTGGAAACACAGATCACACAGTATAACATTGTTTTTATTGGATACTATCACTTTCTTTGGATTGAAGAGGTATGTTTATCAAAGAGCAACTGCATGGAAGATCATATTAAAGTTTAAAGTTAAAATGTAGGATATTTAAAGGCACACATAGAGTTTGCATCTTCAAATTTCGGAGATAATAGGTTAATGTGAATTTAAAATCCGTTTTTCATACTAATAATGTTTATACTCAGATACAAAACATATATTTAGAAGTACAAAGAGATAACATATACAAAAGAATAAGAATGTAGCAGCATACTCGTGTATAATATATACACGAATTTCCTGTTGCAAATATACTCAATGTCTTCTTTGTGTTGCAATGTCTTCTCATCAACGAAACGAAACTTGATATATTCGTGACATCTCTTCAGTTTTACTCTAAGTTGAGTAAAATGTATTAACAGCATCCTATAATGTCCGCTGCGGGCTGCTGCTGGCAAATATTGAGTAAACCCCGTTGCGGACACGAGTGAAGAGTACAGGTAGGTTTGTTTTGAGGGGAATTTTTTTTATTAACTGTGTTTCTGCGGACACAACTCCTGATCCACGAGGTGCATGGTGAAGTTCGCCGAATAAGCTCCATGAAGTGACGAAATGCTCGATGAAGTGTGAGAATAAGCTTCCATGTTTCAATGTTGTGTATTTTCAGCTCCAAGATGAGTGCGTGGTGATAAATTTGGACAACAATGTCAACGTTCCATTGATACAGATAGTTTAGGAAACTAAATCTACATTCACATTGGAATTTGCTGCATTTAAGTAGGAAAATATGGACAATTTGCATGAGACACTCCACGGTGTTAGAGTAAACCTCATTGCCGGTATAATTTTCGCCCGCGTCGGAGTTTACTCCTGCCCGCATTACGTTTTATTTTATCGATGTACGCGCGGTATGTTTGGAAAGATGTCTTTATTCGAGTCACTGGATAGGGATTTGGGGTTTTTAGTATCAAAATACGTCACGGATAGAGTGTCCCATACAGATTGCTCAACGTTTTCAAAAAAATTATCTGCAGTGAAAGTCTTGCTGCATGAGACTTAAATTTACCTAGACATTCCGAATGCATGCGCTCAACTAAGATTGTCTATTTCTCGAGAATTGATCTCTGAATATCTCTGAACTACTGTCACACTGTACGTCTTCCATTGGTTAGTATAACTTCTAAATGGACTACTTTTGACTAATTAGACTAGCCCTGGTATGAAAAAGTCTAACTGTTATGGTCCTATATGCGGTTTACTCACCAGCGTGAGCATGCTAACTACAAATATTGGTGTCAATGCCATGCATCTCAAAATTATGCATTTATTTTTGAGAATAAATAGTTAACCTCGAAGTTTCCGTCCGTGTTGTCAGAACAAGGACTACATATCACAAACTAGTAAAAAATTATTTTTATTACATTTTATGCCAGAAAATAACGGTTTCATCACCCACTGATAGTAAAACATATGAAAAAGAGTTATAAAAACAGTCATCTGTAAGCTAATTCTCAACGAGTTATATTGTGGTGCCTCCATGATACCTGCGCAACAAATGACGATGATTGTTATTAAGTTCAATGTTTCATTCGCGTGATAGGCAGAACACTGGCTTTCAAGTTGAAGACTGGTGGCGTCGAATAGGATGGGTCATTTTTCATAGTTGAATTTGGTTGTTAAGAGGAAACTCGTTTTCGAAACATCGATGAGAGAAACCAGTTGGTCTATCAGTGGAATAATTACGAGAAATATATATATATATAAATGCATTTTACAGTTAGTACCCAAATGGTGCGAACTCCCAAGTTTTTTTAATGTTTTTTTTAGTGGCCTATATTCTTCATGTACTTGTATATTATATATACGCGTTAACCACTCACCCACTCACCTGACTAGTTTAAAGTGATGTGAAACACTCCAGTAGGGTGGTCAAATAGAAATTAAGAATAATCTTGCTCAAAGTAATTATTGTTACAAATAATATATCCAAATTGACAATACACACCGGCATTCGTATATATTAATTGAATGCAGTGATTCTAGAAGGTGAAACCGTTTTCTTTAGTTTATCGCAGATAGTTGCGTCCCGAATCAAAAAGTAAATATTTACCATTGAGATTAGTTCAGACAATGTTTTCTATGGAGTTCTACGGTCGATTTGCTTGAGATTTTCAGCGATGTTTCTAAAATGCTACATTCTTCCATTTGGCACAGCGCCTGAATAATAACTTATCTGTTCCACGCACCCGGACAAGTCCATAATATGTCTTTAAACATATTTATTTATCTAATTTGTATAACACATGATATATAACACAATATTTTTTTGGGACTGGAGGACAAGTGCTGTCTCACTTATGGGTACCCCCTCTCACCTAAATTTACACAAACAACGCCAAATTATGTTATGCATTTCCATTATTATCATTACTTCAGTAAAATTTGGATTATATTTTACGTACATGTCATGATTTATGTATACGATATTGAACTTTATATTTAATTTATGTACATGACAGGTTATATTTTCGGCGCATGCATATTGGGCCTACCCAGAATAAACTTTGAAATTGAACATATGACACGGAGAAACGACTACATCAATGCTTGGGGTGGCAAAACAACTTATTTCGAGAAATAAAAATCGACTAATAATTCATGATGACATTGAACAAAATAAAGAGTTTAGTGTTCCACGTTGAGTGTAGCATCTACTATAGTATTCTATTATATTGCTTTTTCAAACAAGGAACTATTAATTGACGTTAAAAGGACTCAATGCATTCGAATTATGTTAATGCGAAATTACATAAATTTAATAAAAGTCTGTAAAACAACTATCAACAAATACATGTAAAAATAGACCGATTTAGTTCTTTTTTTCATTATTAATAAATCTCCAATAACATTTCACATATAGAAACCATTGTTATGTAAACATTAAGTTTACAGTTGAATTACCGAGTCCACTTAGTTACCGAAGTTTAATCAAAGGTTGAGGGTAAACATTGGGAAAGTTCAAAGCATCGAAAAATATTGTGAAAATCTTTGGAAAGGTCAAAGCATCGAAAACTATTCTGAAAATCTAATTCAGACTAAAATATATGAACTTACTACGCGATCGGTGATGTTGGTTGACAAATGACTGCAACAGTTCTGTTTATATCACAGTTGTTTCAACAGGTGGAATTTCGTAATTAGATAACTATCATTATGGATATAAGAACAAAGTTGATATAAATCTCTATTTTCTTATTAGAGGTGATGGTTTTACAGGATTTTACATTCTTTGCACATTACTCACTGCGAGTGCCTTGGGTACATTTAAATGACAAATCCTGCAAACTTGAAGACGTCTTTAACTTCACAAGGCCACTCTACTGGTACACACACAATGAACGCTTGACTGACAACATGATAGTGTTCACATTGAACTTGTGTGCATTTTTAGTAGATATACTGCACATCTGGTAATACGATAACATTGCAAGTGGGGTAAATGTTTGTTTATCCTAACGATAATTGCAATGCTACTGGTACTCTGCGAGGACCATGGACTATAAATTTGTATATAGATATTGTAGATAACAGTGGCGTAGCCACGGGTAGGCCATGCATTCCCTAAAATTCACTGATTCGCCCAAGAAACCCAAGCATTGGGCATATAATTTCCAAGGTTAAAATGAGTTCAAATTGCTAAAGTCCACACCACATATAGGTCGTGTCGAGCGTTCC
The DNA here is from genome assembly GCA_032622095.1 of Siphonodentalium dalli. Lineage (NCBI taxonomy): Eukaryota > Metazoa > Mollusca > Scaphopoda > Gadilida > Siphonodentaliidae > Siphonodentalium > Siphonodentalium dalli. Next base: position 175,499,902 of record CP136065.1, on the reverse strand, counting down.
CTAAGAATTAACATTACATATTAACATTTCACTGACACTAGTATATACACAAACACTCAGAATTATCGCATACTCGTTATTTGGAACTGGCATTTTTCAATTGACAAAAGATATGTCTGGGCGAAGAAGTGGGGAAAATCTGGCATGAAAGCCAATTGATTTTTTAAAAAGCAACGAAAAATATGTCTGTCTATGTTTTGTCTGCCGTCGTTACGTCTGCTGTTATCCGTCTCCTGGAATCTTAAATTATTTGACAACCAACGAATGCCGTTATTTGTGAAAGAGTGCATGGTCTTTCTAGATCATTGAGACATCTAGTAGTTTTGATTACTTACTCTATATTTACCGATAGCCCCGGTTTATCGGGAATTGGATCTATTGGGTGCGTTCCGGGGATAATCAATAATATGTCGATAAAGACACGATATAGTTACATACGGAATATATTGTTTGTCATTTGTTTATTTCTGCGAAATACATCAGATTTCAAAACGATCAATAAAACAATTCGTCTTGCCCTTGGACAATACAAACCGATCGAATTGACAACATCATTGACGAGTTCAACTGTAACAGAACATGTCTTTAATAAATTATGAGGTATAGTCTAATAAATCACAATGTGTTCAATGAAATAAAGCAATATCGATCTAAATTTCAGTACACTGCATACTACATGCTTCTGAGTGTGAAATAAACTTTTTTTTTTTTTGTTAAATTATTTTTTTTGGGATTGAACTCCTTGCTCAATTTAACAAAACACAATTTTTTTTTAAATATAATTTTTAAAATACTATTTAAAAAAAACTAATGCCGTGATACTGCCACATGTCATTTTTCAGTCGTGGAATAGAATCAGTTGATAATTTTGACAATTGATAGTTTGACATTTGTTTAATTCTGCGAAATATACAGCAGATTTAAATACGTTCAATAAAACAGTTTGTCTGGTCCTCGGACATTAAAAACCGATCGAATTGACAACATCATTGGCGAGCTCAACTGTAACTGAACATGACTTTGATAAATTATGAGGTATTGTCTAATAAATCACAATGTGTTCAATGAAATAAGCAATATCGATCTAAATTTCAGTACACTGCATACTACAATCTTCGGAGTGTGAAATAAACTTAATTTTGTATTTAAAAAAATTATTTTGATTTTGATTGAACTCCTTGCTCAATTTAACAAAATCACATTTTTGTTTTGTTTTTTAAATAATTAAAAAAAAAATCAAAATGTTTGAAAAACTAATGCCGTGATAACATGTCTTTAATACATTATGAGGTATAGTTAACATAAATCATAATGTGTTCAATGAAATAAAGCAAATATCGATCTAAATTTCAGTACACTGCATACTACATTCTTCGGAGTGTGAAATACACTTAATTATTATTATTTTTTAATTATTTTATTTGGATTGAACTCCTTGCTCAATTTAACAAAAACACATTTAGTTTTTATTTTTTAATATTTGTTTTTAAATAAAATCACAATTTTGAAAAACTAATGCCGTGATAACATCCGCCAGGGTACCCCGAGTCACTCGAAAATTGCCACATGTCAGTTTTCAGACGTGGAATAGAATCATTTGATAATTGATAGTTTGACATTTGTTTTTTTCTGCGAGATATACAGCAGATTTAAATACGTTCAATAAAACAATTTGTCTTGCCCTCGGACAATAAAAACCGACCGAATTGACAACATCATTGAGGACGTAAACTGTAACAGAGCATGTCTTTAATTAATTATGAGGTATGGTATAATAAATGAAATAAAATAAAGCAATATCGATCTAAATTTCAGTACACTGCATACTACGTAGTCTTCGGAGTGTGAAATAAACTTAATATTTTTTGTTTATAAATTTTTTTTTTAGATTGAACTCCTTCAATTTAACAAAAACACATTTTGTTTTATTTTTGTTAATAATTATTTTTAAATGAAATAATGTTTTTGAAAAACTAATGCCGTTATAACACCAGACAGGATACTCCGAGTCACCACACCAAATTCGGTTGAAATCGGCCCCGGGGTCTGGGAGAAAAAAAAGACAGACAGTCAGATCATACTCTTTTATATATGTAGATATATAACTCGAAAATTGCCAGATGTCAGTCGTGGAATAAAATCAGTTGATATTCACAAAGCAGATAAACTAATAAATATTTCAACATTTTCAGAACTCCCTGATCTTGGAAATTCAAAAAATCTTGATGTAACTGATTTGCACGTACAGTGAACGTCCATTCACATCTACCGTTTGGTTTCTTGCAAATTGAGATAACTAAAAGTCGAAATTAGGCGAGATGTTTTGGGCCGAACACGATATTTATGAAAACGTAATGAAACTGCGATTGATTCCATAGGGATGTTTCTCAACCTGAAATCATTGGTTTGATTGTTACTACAAATATATTTTTGTGTGACTGTCATGATGGGATACCACCCGTGTTTTTAAAACAATAAGATGTTTCACATGTCAATAAACATTAAGTTGAAATAATAAAATAACAGATTCCCGTTGCAGGTTCACAACCCTAACCCTAATACTAAACCTATTGACCGAAAATGTAGGAATAAAAGCTCGGACAAAATTATGCATGTCGCGAAAATGTTCTAATCGAAAAAGAGGAATAACTCCACCAAAAAAGTAGGACAGACGTCATAATCGCAGGTGCACAGGATCTCATGATACTAAATATATGTGCCATGTTTAAAAAAAATTGACCTAAAAATGTAGGAATAAAAGATCGGACAAAATTATACATGTTGCGAAGATTTCAGTCGAGAAAAGGGGATAACTCCACCAAAATGTGGGACAGACGTCATAATCGCAGGTGCACAGGTTCTCATGGTACTAAATATATGTGCCAAGTTTAAATTTTTTTTTACTAAAATTGTAGGAATAAAAGCTTGGACAAAATTATACATGTTGTAAAAATGTCCTAAGTCGAGAAAGGGGGATAACTCCACCAAAATGTCGGACAGACGTCATAATCGCAGGTGAATATGTTCTCATGGTACTAAATATATGTGCCAAGTTAAAAAAAAAATTACTAAAAATGTAGGATTAAAAGCTTGGACAAAACTATACATGCTGCGAAAATTTCCTAAGACGAGAAAGGGGGGTAACAACACCAAAATGTCGGACAAATGTCATAATAGCAGGTGCACAGGTTCCCATGGTGGTAAAAAGTAGTCTTGCAATGTCTTTTCCCAGCAAGTACACGATTGTACTTGCTCTATTAAAAGCCACGTTTACACACTCGCAAGATTGCTTGGCATTTATTTTGTTTCCAGACATTATACATATATATCTTTTTTTACCAATGTGACACGTAAAAGCTATGTATAGCCAGCTGTAACGATGCTACCGAAATGTGCCTGTAAATAGCATGCAATTGTATCGCAAGAATGAATCATACAGGTATTGAAAGGGAAATGTTAGTAAAACCGTTACATGTGAAACTCCTGGAGATTTACTCCATATATATACTTGTCAGTGTGAACGTACGCTAAGTGTTGCAGCTTTCCGATGAAATAATTCGAAGATTTTTCTTCATTTCTGGTTGATTTAGTGTCAGAATATTTGTTATGATATTGTCATTGCTGACAATAGAGTTAGTAAAGCAGACCTGTATGATTTCAAGGAGCATTCAAAATTAAGATATTCAGTCACATTACTAATGTATAGCATCAATGTGTGTTGTTATGACATGTGGACTAATAACTGGCGGTGAGACAAAGGATACAACGATGCATACCCATATTGTACCACATTCAGGGTAACCATATTGACATTTGTATATACGAAAACAAATTAAAGATACGGGCGGCGTTGGCGATGGGTATGCTGTTAAAATATTCACCTCCGTCAAAAGCCGCCATAAACAGAAATAATAGTAAAATATAGACAGACCTTGTTCTTATACCAATCAGAAATATGGCATAAACAGTATGTTATTGTCAAGTGTTTTCCTTTGTTATGTAAACAAAGCCAAAAAACGTCACAGAACCTGGCTTTTGTTCAGATCCGGATATAGTAAAAATAAAGAGCGTTATTTGTTACTGTTTACCTGATATGGAAATAATAAAGAGCGTTTACATCATGTGTGTTTGATTAACCAATCGAATTGCGCTGTGCTATGTAAACAGAAGCAAAACTTCTGTGACACGAGAAGGTTCTTGTTTACGTACACCATCGTATGTCTTGACGACAAGATACTATTTACGCGCTGATTATGTTTGGCATATGAACAAAACTATATGTATTTTAATATCCATTCCGTTGATGACGATTTGAACAAATATGAATATTTCTGTAAAGGAACGCCGCCCGTGCCTTTAAACAATTCTTTTAAAATGGCAAATTGTGCCAAGTTTGAAAAAATATTACCTGGAAATGGAGGAGTACACGCTCGGGCAGAATTCTGTATGTTCAAGATAATATCTAAGTCGAAAAGGGTGATAACTCCACCAAAATTCGCTAATGCAGTTTCCCATTTTCCCATAGTGGTAGATATGTGCCAAGTTTTAAAAACTATGAAGGAAATAAAGGAGTGCAAGTTCGGACAAAAGTATGTTGCAAACAATATTTCAAACAAACAAACAAAAACAAAACAAAAAAAGGGGGGGGGGGGTAACTTCAGTAAAAACAAGTCTGACCGAACTCATAGTCGCAAGCACAGTTTCCCGTGCTAGTAAATATATGTGCCAAGTTTAAAAACAATTGAAGGAAACATATGGTAATAAAACAATAGAAATTACATCAAATTAGTATATAACATCATAATATCTGATTCGACATCAAGCGTGTTGGCTTATGTGAGTCGTTTCAGTTTGTATACATACCACCTATCTAGTGAGAGCGATGATCTGCTTTATATGTACGATATACAATTTTAATTCAAATGTACGTGTAAACAAACTATCAATTTATATCCCCACTGATTATCCATGTGTGAGTCGTGGTGAGCTGATGTTGCGTAGCCAATTTGAAAAGATCGACACCAGCCTAGTTGTGTATGGAGAGTTAGGCATATACCCTCTTTGTTATCAATTGCAATTATATTGTCTATCTTATTGGAGTGAACTACGGACAATACATTGCGATTGATTTCCTTTGAAACTATACTTATATATTCTCACTTTCTACAACGAGGCTAACCAGAAAAAAACTCATGGTTGAAACATATCCGCCGAACACTAGCCAGCTTGGGATTAACATACATGTATAATGGATATATAAAGCAAGCCGTTAATGGTATGCCAACTTTAATGAATCGTCGAAGCAAAAAATAACGAACATACAAACTTGAGTACCGCGGATCCATCACTTCTTCTAGCAAAAGTGCATGTTACAGGATAGTTAAATATGACTTACATGTAGGTATAGAAACATACATCTCCCTGGCATATAGCATATCCATTACACGTATAATTAAATATAGAACGAGAAATCACCATTTGCCAGTCGACACAGGATCACAGAATTTAACTTTTTATTAAATGCGAAAAACTCACAGACACAACACCAATTTATTAGATAATTTATTATACAAGACCAAATGACCTCAAACTAAATGCCCTCTTCAACTGTAAACCAGAACAATCTGACAAAACGCTCCCCTTTATATGAGATGCCCCCCCCCCCCCACGAGTCTTGAACATGACCAATCGCAGTTTGAACCATATCCCCCAATTTTAAATTATGTTTCCCTACAGTGTATATGACCCAACCGCCAACATGATATTTTACACAGAAGCATGTGCACAATTTGTATTGAAGCAATGTTTACTCTGTATACCAATGCTTGAGGTGTTGAGAATAAAGAACATTGAATCTCAGAGAGTACATCTTGCAACTGAGTCAGTTTTGTAAATCATCAGACTAGGAAAGTCGAGCATTATATATGCACCTCATAATATGGAACTTTCTCCCCCAAATGCAAAGTGTTTATATTCATGGCTTGCTGAAAATATCATATAAACTTCGTCAGAGCTATTAATAGAACAACGTTGAAAAGTATCACGAGAAAGAAAAAAACTATTGTTCGATCTGTCCAGAAACATGGCAATATGAGCGTATATGAGCGAGGTCAAGGTCAAGGTAAAGAACACGATCGCACGTGAAATTTCACCCGCCCATATTGTTCCCGTGTTCAAAGTAGGCCTAAATACCAAATTTGAGTGGGATCGGTTGAGGTCCAGAAACATGCCTATATGAGCGTGTATGAGCGAGGTCAAGGTCAAGGACACGACCAAAGTGAAATTGGACCCGCCTATATTGCCCCCGGGATCAAAGTAGGCCTACATACCAATTTGAGTGGGATCGGGCGAGCAGTTTTCGAGTCTATAACACACATACATACAGGCAGAAGTTCCAAAATATATAATCGATAATTTCTCGTCGATGCATGTTGTAAATTAATAGATATCGACATAATTATGCTGAATCCCAAATCAACAATGAAAGACATACAGTAGAATGCCACACATCGTAAATTTGGTATAAAATTAGTAAATTGCAAAGGAACAAAGGGGCCCTGCATCAAAGAAAAAACACGAGAAACATTTTTGTGTCATCGATATTCGGTCTCGACAGTGATTAACAGTTAATCCAAGAAGAAGAAAAACAGATGTACACGATGTACACGATTTCAATGGTTGCATGAAGGCTGACAATAAGGAACTGTGTATCTTGGGGACAAAACGGCTAGTGTAGTATGTGTTAAAGATGGACTATCTCTTTAAATAACAAGATTTAGATAGTTTCCTGGTATGAAATAATACGTATGAGTTGGAAATCCCTGCCCGAAAACGATTATATCAATTAACATTGATTTTATTTCGAGTATTTTATTATGAAATGAGTAGGGGGGGGGGGGGGTATTAAAACAATTACAGGAAGTAATGCCGTTTTTTTTCATCTGACACTTTCGGGTACCCACCACCCCCAAACCTGTAAAATATTTCCCAATTGTTTGACACCCAACCCCCAAATTTAACTAATTTTGGTCTAAAACAGCATAAAAAACCCTACTGATACCAGCTGATATCACTCGTATGACTGGGAAATTATCTCGTTTAGTTCAAATGACAGTTTAACCTTTTTCAGAAGCTGTTTTAATATGAAGATTGTTTTTCAAATACTGACTGATAGGCATTTGTTCACCACATACATGTACATCCAATGGAGTTTCCAGGTCAGTGTGTGATGAGAGTATGCTATAGGTTTTCCTGGGTTATCAAATTCCATACTGCTAAATGGAAATTCTAATGCATCGATATAGTGGACAAATATGGTAACCCATCAGAAGCTGATATGTACTCATAAAACACTATTATAAGGCAATTTTACAAAAACAAATGATACATATCCCAGAATATCCCCTGGATATCCAGTGAGATATCATTTCCCCTGCAAGATATTACATGAACCGAACATGTGTTTTGGCTATTTGGCTCTTGACACATTTTAAGCTCATAACATCTCTGGACGGTGAACTCAACCTTGACTTTGGAGTCAATGTTGACACTATGTAGACATATCCATGACATATCAGTTGTTAAGCTTCAAGCTTGACATATCTTGAAAATAAAGACACATCTGGAGAGGATATTTGCAGGCTGCAATTGGAAGTATTATTTTATAAATTGCTGATTTCTTCAAACCTAGGTCATTGTGCAGGATACACACAATTCCATCATTTCTAACTATTTCCTGATTAGTCTGTCAACCAGCACATTATCTAGCATTATTCCATACAACTTGTGTTAGTCTACTAGATCATCTTCTTTTATACTAAATGACAAGCATCACTATATCTACTTGGATACTTTAGGTGCTGTGAGATCAACAGATCATCTGAGTTGATAGACATGCAAATAATTCACCGATTAGCTTGATGCACCGATGAACGTTATTTTCTAAACCATTGATAGTCATATTAATGTTTGAGACAGCTGCTCGCCCTTTTTCCATGCGCATAATGATCTAGGCTTAAAAGTATTAGTTACATGAGGACAAGTTTTTTTTTTCAGTTTTACATTTCTCGAAGCTTCTTTCGAAGGGTGTCGAGAAGGAAGTTTTTCACCTCATTGTTCCTTATCCAACATGTCAAGTTAATGTCACCTCCAGTAAAGCCCATATAAGGTCCCAGTAACATAGGTAAGGTATTTTTGCTGTTATAATATGTTTTAAACTGATACAAATGTCAAATATTGGCACAAAAAGTCTTTAGTAAAAAATTAGCATGAGGTTGTAAAAATGCGTTTTTTGCCTCTCGGACCACCCACCCACCCCGGCATACCTTCCTGCAAATTTGTATTCCCCCCCCCCTGAAATGAGATGATTACATGTGACACTTTATCGTTTATAATTGTTTGTATTGTTTTATTACATAGTTATAAGCGATAAAGAGTCTAATTAACGTTTATTTGTGACAGCATTACGCAAACAACATTCTGGTCTCTGTTAACGGTAACCACTATTGTTCGTTAACTAAACAACCACACGTTTATAGACCAGAACATAGTCAATATTAATCTATAGAAGCATTTCCGGATAGGGGTCTTCGATTCATAATCTACTATGTTATACCCCGGTAACTATATAACACATGTTTACAAAGAGATAGACCATCTTTAACTCTGACGCGTAACATGTTTTCGCATTCGGGAAACGCCAGCTCCGCGTATCTAGTTATGGGGGAAATACTCCATTTTCTCTCCGCTGACTTTTCCGTATGCACTTGCAAGAAAATATCTATAAATATTATTGCTGCGATCCCTTTTCATATATTTATCAGTTTCTGTGATTGCCCTGATCAGTACTGAAGATGCTTATTTGCTAACATTCGCTGTCATGGTCCACTTTGGCGATGGATATATTGTCAGTATTAGTAAATAAAATGGTTAAAACACGGTGTTTTGTGTATTCAAACAAAGGGGAATAACACAATGGCAATTGATGCTAAAAACAAAGTACAGACAGTTGTTTTCCCCGAGCATTCGGCTGTCTAAATAAAAGATAATTTATAGGGCGTATGGGCCAAGTTCAATGGCTCAGCATAATTTAAGTACGCAATTATGTAGATTAGAAGGAACTAGATGTTTTCCATAGGCGACAATAATAACATGTCTCGTTATTGTTTACGCAATAACAATAAAATAACAGAGATCTCATACCTAACTTTGCAAAAATCATAGCCACTGATCCTTAATTCAATATATGACACAATTGCCTTTGCGTCGTGCCGCGCCATTTTCTTTTCAAACTCAGCGCGTTTGATACTACGATGCCAGAATTGTTGATTGCAATTGGGCGACCAACGAAAATGATAAAAATGAAGTGATTGACAGGTGGTTGTTCCCAAGACATAATTATTGTGGAGGCATGTCTCAATTTGTTTTGGAAATTTATTGGTGAAATCTGGCCGTTTTTGGTCAATACTGGGATTAAACTATAACAATTCTTCAAACTTTTCGGTAATTTCTTATAATTTAATCCTTCATTTCGCAGGAGAACCACCGTAAATAGAAGGTTGAAGTATAAAACGAGCGTAAAACTCTAAGATTATTTCCGAAGAAAAATAGAAACATATAGGTCAAAATGACGCGCTGTCACTAATTGTCGATCAAGTGAGTCATCAATTCATCGTTTTTGATTGCCTAGTGAACAGTGATCACGCAATAAACGGTGCTCGGCACCACAGCAGCGCGTGTTCTGGATATATTTCAGCTGCAACACTGTGTTGTTCAGTTTTGTTTCTGTGCAAAAATTAGCACGAGTTAGCCGAGTATTGTTGATTGATCTAGGTACTTGTGCACTGAGGGTTAGAAGTACGGTTGCAGGGCAGACCTACCGGAAGGAATTCTGATGAAACATCGAAATTCCATTTTAAATCGTAGGAAGTATCTAATAGCTTCCATGTACATTCAGGCGCTCGGTATATAGGCGTGGTCATACCACTCCATGCTGCTGTCATTTCGGAAAGTAAACAAGAAACAGGTTATCGAGAATAGCCTTAATGGCTAAATATGTGACAACCAAAGGTTTTCGCAGTATTCCGTGGACTGACAGCTTATATAAATGCATATCCTGAATTGAACAAGAGTTGTTATGCCTTACTAAACTGTATTACTAAATTGGTTAGTTTTTCTTAAAGGAAAAAGACCCTCTTTGTGCAATAATTTTTACCACATCAAGAAATAATAGCATAGATCGTCCGTATTCGAATATAATGTGCAATGATATGTATATGCATATTTTGGTCCCGGAGCGCGACAAATGTATGAACTTGCAATGCCGGGTTAGAGGGCTGAAGATTGTATACCCCATTATACCGCGTTTACACAGTAGCAATTTTTTTCTAGAAATTTGTCTGTAAAATAGCAAGCATTATCTCCAAAGAATCAATAGTAAAGGTATTTGAATTTGAAGCCAAATTGAAGGGCGCTGTTAGTATCACCGTTACATTTGGAATTACACAAATTTTACCCGAAATTCCGTTAGCTTTAGTAAAGATTAATTGTAGACGCATGTTGCCTTTAATATTCTGGCACTATATGGTTTCTGTGACGAAATACCTGCTACAAAAAAACAAAAACAAAACAAAGCAAACTTGCCAGTGCGTGGACAAAACATCAGTGTATATCGGCTGCAATGAGCTGATTTTGATAATGCATTGCGAATACTCTCCGTATTAGCCGTTTCGTGATTCTAACTTTACCCGAAAGCATCACGGTCATCACACAAATCAATTGATGCGTTGTCATGGCGTTTAAAGTTATAATAGCGCGGCTTATTGAAATCACGGCATATAATAAGGTCCAAATAGTGGATAATGAAATTGATTGCGTTCTCAATCAAACATATTCAGTTACATTTCCATTATCATATTGGGGAGCAGTGATTGGTCCCGGTGGTGCTGCGGCATTATAAATTCATCAGCATTGCGAGAAAGCTGGCCATACGCAGTTGTTATATTCATTGCAGGAACATCAGCGACAGTACGCCTATCGATCGATAAACACAGACAGCACTCACAGAGCAGACGATGTTTTGTTTCCATTGCCCGCCTTTGCTGCATTCATCCAGCGCACGTGCTTTCGGTGTGAACCTCGCTTGCCAATCACACCATTCATGTGAGTCTCACTGAACTTATTATTCTGTTTGAAAACATTTAACCCTTTCAGTGCCAGGTCTGATTTTTGTATCAACCCATATACCCTGTGCCAATGCATTCTCTTATATATGCGAGTCGACCATAGGTCGCCTCGCATATATAAGAGAATGCATTGGCCTAACAATTTTTTTTTATCATTTGTTATTATTTTTTACAATTTTAATAAATTTTTTCTTATATTCTTTAATGCAATCTCTATTTCAATCTTTACCTATTGCATTGCTAGCGAAACTGATGTATCATGGGTAAGAAAGTTTACAAAGGAACCCCAATTGGCCTGACCGCATGGATTTATCATGGTACATTCTACATTTTAGGTCTATGTGATGTGAAACACTCCGGTTGGGTGATCAAATAGAAATGGAGAATATTCTTGCTCAAAATAGTTATTTTTATGAATAATATTTCAAATTTACAACACACACCGTCAGTCTGATATATTTATTAAATGCAAGTAGCATCGATGGCGAAATCATTTGCGTTAGGTTATCGGCGATTGTTGCGTTCCGAATCGAGATGTAAATATTTACAATTGAGCGTAGTTCAGACGGTGTTTTCTATGGAGTTGTATGGTCGATTTCTATGAAATTTGGGCGATGTTAGTGGAATGCTACATTCTCCCAGTTAGTATAGCGCCTGAGTATACTAATTTATCAGTTTCACACATCCGAACAAGTCCATAATATGTCTTTAAACTTCTTATAACTGTCGTTTTTTTCGATTTATGCAACACTTTTTCGACACATGTGCATACCGGCGACTCACCTTTACATGATTGTCAGAAAAAAACGCTTTGTACCTACTGCCCATATATACCGATACTATACGGGGGGGGGGGGGGGTGGAAAACAAGTTTTTTTCTGGGCACGTATGCCGGGGTGGGTGGGTCGATAGGATCAACAAACAATTTTTCAAAAATATTTTTCCTTCAAGTCTTTTTGACTGTTTTTGCAATGAGTTTGGCTTAAAACACATCTATATGTCAATATTAACATAAATAACAAATTTCATGATGATCAGACAAACAGTATAGCCTGTAGCCCATGCTAATGGATTGAATTTTGAAATCCAAGATGGCTGCTGGCAGCCATGTTTTTTTTGACCGAATATGACCCCAAAATGACTTGTTCCTATTTACATGTCAATGTTAACAACCATGACAAATAGTATGCACATAAATTCATATACAGCTGTTTACAGTGATTTCCCCCGCAAATCTCTGTTTTAGTGTTAAAGGGGGGGGGGGGTGGGTGTCAAAAAATGGTCGAAAAAAACTGCCGAAACCGGAACAAAATTTGGACGCGGGGTGGGTGGGTCCCAACAAGGGTCCAAAGTCAAAAATCAGCATACGTGCCTGCAAATTTTTTCCGACTCCCCCCTGATACTATACGACAATATATCGAGAAAATTTCAGGAAAAACTACACTATATATACTTCCAACTTTATGCGGCACAGGATATTCTGCATATACACGGCGGTACTGACATCAATTCCTTTGGAAGGTCTGGAGCCTTCGCGACATTTTACAATCTTATGCTCATCACATCTGTTCTAAACTAAATGGAAGCGATCAATATTTATAATCTGCCTAAAATCATTACCGCCGACAATAATTTTTTCTCTCAATATGTTGGACGGCTTGAAATGCATACCAAATATAGATAGTAGTTATACAGAAACGTCAAGAAAAGAGATGGCTACCAGTTGAAATTGTTTGTTTAGCTTTGAGTTAATAAGTGCCTCAAAATATCTTCGGACCGATATCTATATAAAAAGCTTCGTGTAGCTTCGCTTCTGTGTAGCGATTATCGCCGATAGTTGCGTCCCGAATCGAAATGTAAATATTTACAATTGAGCGTAGCTCAAACGCGTTTTCTATGGAGTGGTATGGTCGATTTCTTTGAAATTTTCGGGGATGTTAGTAGAATGCTACATTCCCCAGGTTGGCATAGCCCCTGTGTTCTAAGTTATCACTTTCGCGCACCCGAACAAGTCCATAATATGTCTTTAACGGTTATGGGGGACATTGTTCATCTCCACAGATGGCGGTTATCCTCTACACAACAGTGAACTACATGATGATGCTTTCACAAGACGCAAACAGAGACGCAACAGAACGACATTTACCGTGCAGCAGGTATGTATTACCGCAACCGAGTGCGTTTGGCCTTTTTTCCGAAATGGGTTTGACTTGGACTTGTTCTTCCATACTATGAGGGCTACGCCATCTGTTTTCCTTCTAATTTCGTGAATATCTATATCATCGTTTCATGATGGCACATCTCTCAAATATGAGCCAGTCGAATCATATTATTTGGTGAGATGAGCGGGTTTGTGCATTGATATACTTGTGTAATAGTGTCGAATTACGTATTTGTTATGTTCATTGCTTAGTCCGTTCACATATAAGCTCGGCGTGTAAATGCTTAACAAAATCGTTTCCAACCCAAAAAATATACCACAATTCTTCAGTATCCCTGGTTATCGAAAATAATTTTGTTTAGAAATACTTGAACAATTTGTATAATGCGTCGCTGTCGTATGGAAATGGTATGGTTAACATACTATATATTTAACACAATGAAAACTATAACTCAAACGGAAAGTGGGAACATATATAGTCATTATTATGCCGACCTGGATTTATAACCTTTATGTTAGAGGTGAACAGATGCTCACGTACATGCTGCTCCGCTCAAAGAATGCTTAATTTTCAGCTTGAAGAATTAGAAAAGGCGTTTTCACTGACACATTACCCGGATGTATTTACCAGAGAAGACCTAGCCATGCGCATCAACCTCACAGAAGCTCGAGTACAGGTATGTGATGGGTTTAACACAATTGGATACAAAATAAAAACCTAAGTTTAGAAACACTGTCATATCAATCGAAAAGAGCGCGACATTTCAGAAAACATCTGTTAGAAAAGGAGGAATATATCTTTTTAAGCCCACCACACGGCGTATCCCACATAAAGATGACTTTTCTCTGAGGTTTATTAATTACATATGGATCATTTTGCTTTAAAAAAATAGAATGACAAAATGAAAGATACATGTACATTCTGCCTCACGAGTATGCTAACGCTAATTGAAATGTGAGCTATGATACATGTAACAGTGGTATACAAAGTTAAAAAGTTGGAACATATCTAGATTTTTTTTCCACCTAAAAATTCACACGCGATTAGATACCGAAAGATACTTAATCTGGGTTCACGATTAGATAATGATTGATATTAAAACACAGTAACAGACAGATGACACGAGAGGTTAGGATATTATTTCGAAATAAGTTGATCGGAAGGGTGATAACTCTATATAGGAGTAATTGCCGAAATAACGGAGTTTGTATGAAAGAATTTACAACACCACAATTAATTAAGTTTGGTGAAATATTAGTAACGCTCTCTCCTTAAAAGCACTTCTTCGAACATCTCCGTTATTTCTTCAATAATCCTAAAATCCTAACCTGGCGTGCCACGTGTTATTGCGAGGGTGTCGATCGATCGCTATCTAATCATGAACAGCGATTAAGTATCTTTCGCTATCCAATCGTATGCGTATTGGCTGTTTTTGTTTACTCCAATATAGCTGGGCAGAACATAGATGGACGAATGTCGTTCCACCAGATGGATATACCCCCCCACCCCCACGTTGGTTCATGAGTATAACAGAGATCATTCGGCCTACAATGGCGGAGATATATAGAGAGCCCCAGGGTTGTTACGGATGGAGGGACATATATCACTTTGTATATCCGACATCGGAAATTATGCAGGAATTTTGCTAATTTTGTCTTCTTGATGATATACCACTGTTAGAATTTAATCAATTTCATTTATAATGCGTAATAATTTTGACAAAGTCTCTCGCTGAATATTCGCTATACACTGGCCTTGGTGGATTGTCGATGGTGAGTTGAACGGTTCAACGCACTCGGTGTACTGTTCAATGATAGTGCGTTCCTGCACGGGAAAATATCAATAATGAGAGCTAAACGCTTCTTATTTAATACACCCTCTTCAATTATTTTGAGTCATCAATGTGTTCCTGAAGAGATTGTACCAACGAAGAAAAAAGTGGTAATTTGTATGGCAATTGTCGCATTCCAGAAGAAACAACTTTGTATCCCAAAAATCGACACATACTGTTTTTTTCTTTCGATAAGGGTGAACAGACGAGATAAATACGATCAACTGACTACATTTAAGATGAACTAACATGTAATCCGATCCCCTGGTAGTTATTCGCTACAACGAAATGTGCTAAAACGAAGTCAAGCCAGGATTTTAAGGAGATCAATCGCTCCAGCATGACTTGAAATTTATTTGATATCTATAATATACAAAAAGGGTTTAACAGGGAAAAAACATTGCAACTTATTAAGCCCTTCCTCGATACTCCAGCTCCCCGGAACTCCTATCCAATTCAAATAAGGAGGGTGGTAATTGCTCTACTGCACGGTTTACATATTTGGCTCCTCTCAATTAACATTTCAATGTAAGTATAATTTTTGCCTTCATATTATAGATGCTGGTCAACGAATATATGCATCAATACAATATCTTTGTTCAAATTTTCTCAACTAATGTAAAATATTGTTGTTTTCCTTTTCCAATAACTTTAGTTGTGATCATACACTTGTGAGCATGAAAGATATTATTCTATACATAAATCTGTATAAATATTTTATTCCATAAATTGTTCTTATCATTCCTGCAGATATCGCCAAATATGATAGTTTGTGTTAAATTTCAAAGAGGACCTTCAAATTTATCATTCCAACTAGAGTTCTGATAGATAGCCCCTTCTGATGTGATTTTGAAGCTAAAAAATAAGTCACCATTGAATTGGCATACTCGTAGTATAAAACATGCGAAGAAAATCGGTGTTTATCAGACCATGTTGCAGACGATCTGTATAATTTAACCTAATAATCGTGATTTCCGAGGACGTACTTAAAATCCAGAATGTACAGATAGTATATTTTAGAAGTATAGTGTACTCTATACTATTATTCAGAGGGATTTATCTGCCTGATGTGTCCCGGTTTTTAGCAATGATATTGTGAAAACAAGTGAAATATTCCTGCATAATTTCCGGTGTCAGATATACACAGTATATACCCGCGATCATTCGTTTGTGGGGGATAATTAACTGAACCCCGTTTAATGCTGCGTCGCTTACTGGGTTACCCAGTTAAAGCCCCACGGTTGGTTGAAGCCTCATACTGTACCAAGTCGTGATCGTTTTTGTCGCCTTCCACCGGAAGGCTTCCGTTCAGGTTTCGAACCAATATGATGAGAGAAGGATTTGAGGGTCTTGTCTTGTCTTTGGTCTTGGTGCTTTGCCTTTGTCTTTGTTCTTTGTTGTAAATACGGGACGTCGAACCAATATAAACACGTTGAATTTTTTTTATACAGATGTGATTCCAGGGACCTGACAAAGGCGAGAAAATGCTTTGGGGTTTGAAGCCCGATAGTGTGCTCTCTTGTGTTAACCCTTCCAAGCCTTGAAATAGTGTGTCTGTCATTTGCAGAATGAGGTCCCCAGAGGGTGAATTTAGTGATGCTACCCGCATAGCGGGTTAGGATAACCAAATTCACCCTCTGGGGACCTCATTCTGCAAATGACAGACACACTATTTCAAGGCTTGAACCCTTCCATTACTGGAGCTTCCTGAAATTTTATAAAACCCTGTGTCGATGCATTCTCTTTGATCCGCGGTCCGATTTGACACTTCATCATCAGAATTTCGAATTTTCTGTCGAGGTGACATAGGAGCAATAATGTGGTGTAGTGGGAGGGTGGGTTGGGGCACGGTATTAATGTTGTTATTCATCGCCTCCTTATTCATCCTCATCTGGGGACGAATCAACCGATTCTTTGTCCCCTCTTATAAATCACACTTCACTCGTTTGGTTTGGTTTAAACATATTCATTTACCACTTAGATAGACCCCCTCTCCCGTTTATTGTTTGTTTATTTCTGTCATTTCTAGTTTTGTATATCTGGGTTGAAATATATATATTTTGCTTCCTGGTATGTCACATAATTTTCTTTTATGGGCGATTGCGTGTGATCATTTCACTTCTCACATCTTCAAACTTCAATATTAATTTTATAGTTCGTGGTTTGTCCTTGATTGTGTTTATCCCAATCATTAAGAAGAGACCATTTCCTCGTTTCTATATGGTATCATTTCTAAATGGTACATATTATTTTCACATAGACTTCTTTTTTAGCCTCTGTTTGATTTGTATATAGGTTCTCAGAAATATTTACCACAACAAGATTGAGTTTTCTAATATTATTAACTGTGGTTCGATTAGAGTCCGTTTTAACATTCTCTTCTACTTTTGATTTTTATCTGGTTAAATGTGCGTCTACTTGCTTTTCTGTCGCTATTTTTTTTTTCTTCGAAATTTCTGAATTGTATTCCACACCCATTGATGCGAGACACACGTATTCAATGGAATCCTAGCCACTGAATACGTACATATTATTGTATACCTCTAGTGCAATACAAGCCGGAACTATTCTTGTTTGCTTAGTCCATGCTTTATTCTCACATCCAAATCAGTACATGTAACGGATATTGAGAAACAGAGAATTTATATATAAGTAGTAGGGTTACGAACCGTTGCCCAGGTTAAAGTGATGTGATGGCATCACAAAAAGTCATTCTTGGACTATAAGTAGTGGGTCACCTTGTGGGGTGATTGTCATTTTTGTTTATCGCGATTAATTCGTCCACCAATAAAGAAAGTATTTATTTATTTACAATTGCGCGTACTTCAGACGTTATAATTTTTAAATCATCGTACAGTTGACGTGGTTGGAATTGGCGTTTGTTTAAAACAAAAATATAATTTTATTGGAATCAAAACATGAACATCATAAACACATTAATTCGCCAAAAAATAAAAGAAAACAATTTGGTTTTACATAGAGATGTATAAATCAATCTAGTGGGTTACACTAATATTTTGTGGACACCCGGTTATCATATCTCCATAAATCTACAGCTGTTTTAAAGAAGAGGCCTCTGTTCGTGGTGCTATACTGACAAATTATTCTCAGTATAAAATCAATGTTGCCATATATCAGCTACATGTGTCCGACATAGCGATATTTTAAGTTGTTTATGATAGGCTATGATTCTGTTCTAAAAAATGAAAGAAATCCTCTGTATTGGGCAAATGTACACTTGTCATTCAATTCAATTTATTTATCTGGTCATCAAATGAATATATTAAAGAGTGTAAAGTAGTTACAAATTCAAATAGTACAGTGTATAATTAAGTCGCTGTGCAGTGCGACATTGGACATGTGTGATTAGTAATTTTGAGCTTATATGGTGCTATCTAGCTAGAACGCAGCTATAGGCATAAAACTAGTATATTGGTGTTGGGATCATTCTTTATACATAGTTGGTACATGTGCAGACAACATGTATATTATGTTATGTCGGTAAAATTTAGAAGGGAGTTTATCTGTCTACCCCGAAAATGTCAGATGCCTGTATTGGAGGATCCTGAAAAGTCATATGCTACTGACTGCGTTTTCTTTAATCTCAGAAGAAATTATATTTGACTGCACACTGTGACCACTATTTTTGAACAGGCCATTTATACATTTCCATCTCTCATGGCAAATTGTATCTTTTTTTGTGGAAAATATATTGAATGAGCCAGACTCAATTGTGTTATAATTGTGTTATAATACAATAATCCTCTGACAGCTCAAGGTTCCTCAAGAATGACAGATATACTTTTAATGCTTTCTTCTATGTAGCTATGTATCTGTTTTGCTAGGTGACTGTATTCATGCCCTGATTCCCGCCATTATAAATATGGCAGTTGAGAAGTAACCATTAATTTTTGTCGAGGTTGTGAAATTTGAACGCCAAAAACTCCTTAGAATGAATTATGGAGATGACTAAAATCAATCAATGATTATCAATGTTAGTGCCCCTCCTCTCTACATCCCTGACCCAAACGGCACCAAATATGGCGTCTTTAGCCCACATGATTCGATTTCTTGTATTATCGGAGAAGAACGTGTTTTAAATTTGGTGGAAATTAGTACTAAACACATTTGTATCAGATTTTGTTCCCCACCCTCCCCATTCATGACTCAAAAGCCCGCCACTTTTGACCTACATAAACCACGTCGATTAGATTCCTGATAACGTGGGTGGGATTATGTATCAGTTTTGGTGGTAATCAGCTACAAAACAAATCTAATCAAATCTAGTGCCCCATCTCTCACCCAAACTGCACAAATTTGGCGTCTTTAAATCACACAATTAGATTCCTCGTATCGTGGAGAAGAATTTGTATCAATTTGGTGGAAATCGGCGCTAAAAATTAGTTTGATCAATGTTGGTACCCCTCTCCCACAATGTACATCCCTGACTCGAAAGGCGCCATATCATTGAGATGATTATGTATACATTTGGTGGAAATCGGCGACAAAATTGTTTTATCGTTTTTGCTTCCCCTCCCCTTTTCTGCCTTTGACACCAACAGCGTCACTTTAGAAAATATTAGCCGGCACCATTTTCTTCCTCGTAAAAAAGATACCCCCGTTAGAACATTTTGGTGTCATCTAGATAGTCTCCAGTCATGTGAAGTTATATAGCACGCACACAGACAGACATTTGCAAATTTAGGCACCAAATCTGGCGTCTAACCCACACGATTTGATTCCTCGTATCATTGGAGAAGAACGTGTATTAATATGATGGAAATTGACACAAAACAAATTTGTATCAGCTTTTTTTGTGACCCTCCCTCCCTATTCCTGACTCAAGTGGCGCCACTTTGTGTTACATCTTTAAACCACACAATTAGATTCATGAAGATGAATATATATATACAAATGGTGGAAATGGGCGATTAAACAAATTTCGTCCCCATCTCTCACCAAACGGCACCAATTTGGCGCATTTAAACCACACGATTAAATTCATCGTATCACGGAGAAGAATATGTATCACTTCTGTGAAATCAGCGCTTAAAACCATTTTTTAATATAAATGTTGGTTTCCCTCACCCCCTATATGCACCCTGACATCTTTAAACAACACGATTAGATTCCTAATATTATGGAGATGATTATGTAAAAGTTTGGTAGCAATTGGCGACTAGCAAATTTAGCGCCCCCCCCCCCCCCATCTCTCACCAAACGGCACCAATTTGGCGTCTTTAAATCAATTATATTCCTTGTACCATGGAGAAGAATGTGCATCAATTTGGTGAAAATCGGCGCTAAAAATATATTTTATCAATTTTGGCGCCCCTCTCCCCTGACGTGCACACATGACTCGAACGTCGCCATTTTTGAAATCTTTAAACCACACGATTAGATTCCTGATATCATGGATATGATTATGTATAAGTTTGGTGGTAATCGGCGACTAAACAAATTCATGTCAAATTTAGCCCCCCCCCCCCGCATCTCCCACTCAAACGGCACCGATTTTCCGTCTCTAATTCACACCATTATATTACTTGTATCATGGAGAAGAATATGTACTGTATCAATGTGGCGGAAATCGGCGCTAAAATGTTTTTTTTTATAAATTTTGGTGCCCCTCTCCACTACCGTGCTCTCTGACTCGAATGACGCAACTTTTGGTATCTTTAAACCACACGATTAGATTCATGATATCATGGAGATGATAATGCATAAGTTTGGTGGTAATCGGCGACTAAACAAATTCTTATCAAATTTAGCCCCCCCCCCCATCTCCCACCCAAATGGCACCGATTTGGCGTCTTTATATCGCACGATTATATTCCTCGTATCATGGAGAAGAATGTGAATCTATTTGTTGGATATCGGCGGTAAAAAAAATTGGGTCAATTTTGGTGCCCCTCTCCCCTTTAGTGCACCCTGACTCGAACGGCGCCACTTTTTGCAGCTTTAAGTCACACCATTAGACTCCTGATATCATGGAGATGATTATGTATATACGTTTGATGAAAATCGGCGACTAAACAAATTCTTATAAAATTTAGCCCCCCCCGCTCTATTCCAAACGGTACAAAGTTGGCGTCTTTAAATCACACGATTAGATTCCTTGTATCACGGAGAAGAATGTGTATCAAGTTTGGTGCCCCTCTCCCCTTCCGTGCACACCTGACTCGAACGGCGTCACTTTTGACACCTTTAAACAACACCAATATATTCCTCATATCATGGATATGATTATGTTTAAGTTTGGTGGAAATCGGCGACAAATATTTTTGCTGCCCCTTCCCCTTTTCTGTCCCTGGCAAGAACGTCACTTTAGAAAATTCTAACCGGCACCATTATCTTCTTCGTAAAAAGTTACCCCTGTTAGAACCCTTTGGTGTCATCTAGATGGTCTCACGTGAATTTCTATAGAACACAGACAGACAGACATTCGCAAATATAGATATAGATAGTTATGTAGTATAATTATATACAAATAGACCATTCAA
This sequence comes from Siphonodentalium dalli, assembly GCA_032622095.1. Taxonomy (NCBI): domain Eukaryota; kingdom Metazoa; phylum Mollusca; class Scaphopoda; order Gadilida; family Siphonodentaliidae; genus Siphonodentalium; species Siphonodentalium dalli. Next base: position 175,478,223 of record CP136065.1, on the reverse strand, counting down.
TCATACACTTTTATCACTGATGGGAGAATCCATTTATAAAATAAAGGATTAAACCCCGATCACGTTACGGGGATCAGCAGTGGTCGATATACATTATATACGTTAAAGGTACTCATTCCGATCAGACGCTCCAAAATTACTATTTCTTTGGCTTCCGGGGAAAACAATATTTGATTGAGTCGAGGAACCCACCCATCAAAGCTCAGAGTGATCAGATATCGATTTTTGAAGTTTGTTATTTTTCGAGATGTGTAATAATATGTGGCCCAGAAACATGTGGTCAGATGGAGGGTCTCGGACAAAATTTCGGATGATAACTCTAAAATCAAGTGGTAATACGGTAAAATTTCGTGTTACTTTCGTCATAATAATTTTGTTGAACAAAATGTTGATAAATAACAAGTTTTGGGAAATTTGATGCCATAGTTGACAGTGGTTAGCATTATTTTGTTTCAATACATCGATTCTGATAACTAAAGCGTATTTTGAAGAGATGTTGTTGATGGTATGGGGACCGTCTGATCGGATTGAGTACCTTGAAATACATGTATTCTGACTTAAACGGACATGGCTCATTCGAGCTTCCAAATTGTATCTACGTAATTTGGATGGAGGCACCGACATAAGATAGGTTGACAAATACACGAAACATTGATATACCGGTACCGGCGTCATATGCTCTGAAAAATACTTCCAATGGTCACAGACATTTTCCAGCTGTTTTCATTGTTTTCGCACAGAAGTAAACGCTCTTTATTTCGAGCATATCAGGTATAGACTAAAACGGAACGCTCGTTTCGGTTACATGCGTGCGTATGGCTGTTGTGTGTTTGTGACCCAAACACCCTGTTCGGGACCCAAACACCGTGTTCAACGTTGTATTTTTTATAGTTTCAATGCGTCTTTTTGGAAATAGAATTGCCCAAATTCGATACCGGAAAAAAATACAAAAGCGAATATTATTAGGTGTATTTTGGAGCACAAACCGCCGTGTGGCTTTAATAAGTTTAAATGGACATGGCTGATTCGAGCTTCTAAATTTTGTCGACGTAATTTGGAAGGAGGTATTATGTATGTCTACACATACACGAACTAATGATATACCGCTTCATATGCGGTATTATGTATGTCTACACATACACTAACTAATGTTATCATGTCACCTGGTTGGATCGACCAATGAGGACGCTCCGTTGGTAGAAGCATATCAGGAGACATGGGGTCGTCATCTTTGTAGCCCGTCCCATATGGAATCCATATGGGACGGGCTAGGTTCCCATATGGGGTCGATGTCCGCCATTTTTTTTTTTCATGGAACTCTGCCGCCTCGGTTATATTTTCGGTGTATTTTGGCGCCAAGAAAAGGGTTAACTGTCGGAAATCAAGTTCTGTTAATTTAAAGACATAGTACCATATACCAAAACCTGCATGTGATATATTTGAGAAATTCTAAACACTCATAAATTAACTATCAAACTCAAGTTTGTTGTCCTGCTTCTGGTGATTAGCCATTGACTCAATGCGTTGACGTTCAACGCCCACGACGCGTCACTGTGACGTTACATAAGTTAATAGCCATAGACAACAAATTTACTTACTGGCAGGTAATGAACTTCGTATTTAAGTAATTCAAATTCTCACACGGAAAACATGATATGTGAGTGACATGATAAAATCGTTACAGGGCTCGTTGTTGCCGGCTACGGTGACATATGAGGCTCAGCGAGATTAATATCGGGCTCGGCTAGCGCCTCGCCCGATATTAATCTCACTTCGCCTCATATGACACCGTATCCGGCAACAACTCGCCCTGTAACTTATATTATCATGTCACCTGGTTGGATCGACCAATTAGGACGCTCCGTTGGTAGAGGCATATCAGGAGACATCGGGTCGTCATCTTTGTAGCCCGTCCCATATGAAATCCATATCCCCCCTCAGGGTTCCCATATGGGGTCGATGTCCGCCATTTTGTTTTTCATGGAACTCTGCCGCCTCGGGTATATTTTCGGTGTATTTTGGCGCCAAGAAAAGGGATATCTGTCGGAAATCAAGTTCTGTTAATTTAAAGACATAGTACCATATACCAAAACCTGCACGTGATATATTGTAGAAATTCTAAACACTCGTAAATTAACTATCAAACTCAAGTTTGTTGTCCCGCTTCTGGTGATTAGCCATTGACTCAATGCGTTGACGCTCAACGCCCATGACGCGTCACTGACGTTACATAAGTTAATTGCCATAGACAACAAATTTACTTACTGGCAGGTAATGAACTTCGTATAAGTAATTCAAATTTTCACACGGAAAACATGATATGTGGGTGACATGATAAAATCGTTACAGGGCTCGTTGTTGCCGGCTACGGTGACATATGAGGCTCAGCGAGATTAATATCGGGCTCGGCTAGCGCCTCGCCCGATATTAATCTCACTTCGCCTCATATGACACCGTATCCGGCAACAACTCGTCCTGTAACTTATAATATGATAATATGCAAGGCATATAAAGAACGGCCCCGACATAATAGTAAGAAGACGGACAATGCAAAGGATCGTGCAAATAGTCGTGGAACTATATGCAAATAGGCCTATATATTAGGCCTATAGGCCTACGCATTTCAGCGACGCGAATGCTTGATTGTTAGTACAGATGGTTTTGGATGCCAGTGGACTTCGATGAGTACATGATGCCTTAAATAGCATATCGGCCTTTCATAATAAAAGCCTCTATAGTGTAATGTATATAGTGAATGCTATATACTACAATGTACGTCGCTGCGATTAAGCGAAGACGACACAATGCGTCCAGTCATGTCTGGATTCTGGCCCGCAGAGACAAATGACGTTTTGACGTCACGACGCCGTAACTGCCTTCATTTAGCTAACAAATGAAACTGATCTAATATTAACCTTTGCATGACATATTCATAACAACTTACTGTTTATAAATAAATACTTCAGTTGTCCATTGCCACATATCGGAAGTTGTGAAGTAGTAAATTCGTTTCATTGCTGATTCCGCGATTTTGTGAAACCACTGCCGGAAGTCACGTGATTTTTCCACGAAAATGTTGTGTGAATAAAAATTTCTCCTTCACGGTATACTGTAATTTATGTGTGACGTCACAAGTACGCGCGCCCATCTGTTACCTATACACGAACCGAGCTCGGGCGCGCAAGCGCGGTCGTTAATATACCGCTTCATATGCTCTGAAAAATACTTGCCATGGTCACCTGTAGTCACATCCACTTTCCAGCTGTTTTAAAAATGTTCGCACAGAATGGAAATAACGATCTTTATTTCTACCATATTAGCAATAGACTATCACTAAACGCTCCATGTCGTGCAAATGGCTTTTTTTTTGGGGATCCAAACATCGTGCATGTTTAACCCCTTCAGTGCCAAGTCCGATTGTTGTATCAACCCATATTTCCTTGATCATTTTTAAATTTATTGATAATAATAATGTGATACATTGATGGAAAGAGCTCAGAGCTCTTTCCATCAATGTATCACATTATTATAATCAATACATTTGAAAAATGATCAAGGTATAATATGGGTTGATTCAAAAATCGGACTTGGCACTGAAAGGGTTAAAGTTGTATTTTGTATAACTGCAATGTGAGTTATAATGCTCATAGAAAGGTAGCTCAAGTATTTAGCGACCTATATCGATACCGGGGGAAATTCAAAAGCGAATATTATTAGATGTATTTTGGAGCGCAAACCGCCAAGTGGCTTTAATTTGCCGCAGAAGGATTTATTCCAACTCATAAAATTTAGAAACGTGTGGCCCATATTTTTTATATTAATGATCAGAAAGTGTTTATTTTCTTATCAAAAAGATATTGAAAAGAATAAATAGAAGATATATACAAAATATTGAGAACAAATAACATGATAATGAAACAATGAATATTCAGGCTGAGTCCGTTCCTCCATATATCTGATACAATATAAACTCGAGCTTCCTAGTTGATGCAACTATATGCAATCGACATTATAGCAATATCAAGAACGTTACTTGTTAGTCTATACCTGATACTGTACAAATAAAGATCGTTTATTATACATGTGCTAAAATTTATAAAGAGCAGATACATTTCCGTGTCTTTATTAAAAGCCACATGGCGGTTTGCGCTCCAAAAATACACCCATTAGTATTCGTTTTTGAATTTTCCCCGTAAATAAAAATGAAACAAACAACAGCCATGTGCACGGCTGGGAACAGAGCAGTCTATTCCTGATATGATATGAATAAAGAGCGTTTGTTTCACTTCTGTGCGGAAAAAAAAATAAACATGAAAAAAGCTGGAAAATGGCTGTGACCATGGCAAATATTTTTCAGATCATTTCAAGCCGGGATATCAATGTTTCGTGTATTTACCAACCTATATTATACATCCTTCCAAATTACGTAAACACTGTCACATATTTTGGAAGCTCGAATGAGCCATATTCGTTTAAGCTTATTATTACGAGTCTCATTTTTTTCACGTTTGTTTCGTTCCGGTGATCAAAATAGATCAATAGACACACAAGATACTGATAAAAGCCTTTCTATATACTCAGAAACAACTTACCAAAGTTATTTAAATTTATTAACGTTGCGTATATAAGTAATACTAACATCGAACGTCTTTATCTGTTCCAAGCCGAAGCACACACATTCTGAGATACATTGTATGACTTCAGTGAGTCTTTATTAGATTTGGAAAAGCAACAAATAACTAGCAATACAGGCTGTTTATTGCAAAAAACAACTGCCTGCCATTTATCAATGTGAACTCAGAAAAATAAGCTTCAACCGACTTCGACATAGACTGAAGATCCTTAAAAAGCCACAGTCCGATTTGAATTAAAGCCACATGGCGGTTTATGCTCCAAAATACACATAATAATAGTCGCTTCTGAATTTTTCTCGTTATCGAAATAGGTCGATAAACACTTTAACTTCCTTTCTAGGGACATTATATATCACAGAAAGACGTCATTAAAATACAACTTTGAACACGGTGTGTGGTTCCCAAAACAAAAATAAAAACAGCCATGTGCACGGCATGGAACGGAATAGTTGGCCTATATATTACTGATATGATATAGACATAAAGAGTGTCTGTTTCACTTCTGTGCGAAAAATTGAAAACAGCTGGAAAATGGCTGTGACCATGACAAGTATTTTTCAGAGCATGTGAAGCCGATATATCAATATTTCGTGTATTTGTCAACATAATATATTATACCTCCTTCCAAAGTACATAGACACATTTCGAAGCTCAATGTCCGTTTAACTAAAATTCTTGTGGTTTGTGTTTCCCTACCAACCCTATTTTAAAGTTTTTTTCATGGTTTTCAAGAATATTTTCTGAAATGTTTTGTAATAAAAACAAAACAATATTTTCAATGTCTCAAAATGAGTTGTTATTTGTCATTGTTTGAAGCATTGTTTTTATTATTGTCTATACAAAGATAATCAAAATTACTGTTATCGAAATCTTGCACAAGATATGAAAATCCATAAGACTATGTCAAAAATTAAAAAAAGTAATAGAAAAAAATAAAATTTCAAGCCTACCTACCGACCCTATTTTTTCTGATAACCCAAACCAGATGTTTATTTTACTTTGGCCTAAAACTGGAGGACGCTTTTGTGATATTTTCCCCGATTCCTGTGCATGCCACACGAATGATGGTGATTGCAATATCTTTTGCTTGGTAAGCTGAAAATTACATCAGAAATGTTCGGTGTGTTATCAGAGTCTATTTCATTCGGGAAATCTATTCGTAGAGATTTAAGTTCGTCAACTGCATATTTCCGAAGGATGACGATAGATAGAACATAGCAGTTCCTGTATGCGACGAACTCGCGACAGAAGACCGCTCGTCATGTCCCAGCCACCGAGTAGGGATTTCTCAGAGAATACAAAATCGTATGCTGGAAAATGGTCGCTAACGTTATTAATTAGCAGAGCATCAAAATTCAACTAAAAGATGCCTTCCAACGTCAGAGATATTACACATTAGCCGCTCTAAATACAATTATCTCTTCTTTTAAAATCGATTTTGCATTAAGAATATTATATAACTTCCCTAAGAGCTTTACTCAGCATTAGATTAATTTTGACGGTGGCTGTCCAGGAGAATGTCGCTGGAATGTATAAGCGTTGCTTTACTCTCTCGGTGGGTTAATTCCTGAGTGGTGCTGTGAACGGCTTTATTACCATAACCATATTAGCGACTTTTGAAGTCTCACAAGAGCTCGGGTTTTAAACCCATTAATTAGCTGTTGGGCCCTAATTTAATAAAAGAATTCCACAAGTCGCATTATACGGATCATCATCACTCACGTACCATCCCCATTACCCGTCTCCGATTCCGGGTATTAAAGCTAGCTTGCATCCCAAACTCGTCCACGGAAGGGATTTATAGTAATGAATTGGGAATCAGCTAATTTCATATGAAAACACTGCAAGGTTTTTATATTCAACTGGAGTACTATAAATCCTATTTAGTACAAGATTGTGGGAATAAAGGGATTGTTGTCTCTTACAATGGAAGTGACGTGCGCCGCCCCCGGGGATAATTGTCCTTGGTCTATGACAAAGCCCTCGATGTATGGGACAAGTCGCAACTTGGAGGCCTAGCGAAAGTATCCCTATACTATTTACAGAACATTCTCGCGGATAATGTTGTTGGGGAAAAGTATTCTACGATTTGGTGAAAAAACCCACCCTGATATTACGCACCCGGGAGAATTGTCACCGTGTATATTATAGCATAGGACATGTATACAGTAAAACACGTTCAACCAGAATATCCCAGTGACATGCAAGGTAGTAGTGGCACGGTGGTTTGCTTACTCGATTCGTAACGTCATGATGTGAACACGCATCCTGTTCTCCTAAAATCCCGCGCATTATCTGCTTATAATATAACTTGTTTTATGTAGATAATATGCTTAGAGTCGCCTCATTTTGAGTCAATAATGTTTTAGTCACATTATCGACTCATAATGTTGCGATTCTAAGCAGATTATGTGCGGACAATGACCCAAATAAACCAACTCACGACTTTTCAGGTGTATGCTCTTTAACAAGTGTTTTCACTGTGGCCCGCGCCATTAACTAAATAACGGATATGACTCCATTTTTGCTTATTTCAGAATAAAATAATCACATTATGTACTTATTTCACTTTGTTCGAGGATAACGCCATGCGTTCGAATCCAGCTTTCTGCAATTGAACGTCAAACGTTACGTTGGATGCCTTCGTCACACTGCAGTTGTCACGGGGAACTCGGCTGCTAACCGAGTACCCGATCGGGGGTCGATCTATATTGTCAGAAGTCTCCCTTGCTAATCCCAAATGAGCCCATTAGCTGCTCGGATTGCTTCCTCCTAAGCGACGATAGGCAATCGATGCCCTTTGACTGGGGTAATAATCATGCAAAGCTCACTAAAACTAATATACTGTGGAATGGGCTATCTAAATGCATGGATTATTAAGGTATTGCATGATTCCCACACCCCACATGTTCCTGACAAAAAACATTAGTCAGCCCATTAAAAGTACCGAAATATGTTTACAGGTACTTATAGTCCTATGATTATTTTTTTCAAGGGACTTTTTCCTCCATTAAAATAATTCACGTCGGCTGTATAGTTATTCGCCGGAATATACAATCAAACATTAAAATATAAATACTATAATTCATTTGAATTCTCCAACTAATGTCGTAAATAATGTAGACTGTCTTACAAACAAAAAGTTGAATATTTAGTTTCCTCTTTCCCATCAAATTTTGCGACACAAGTGTCGCGACAGATAATATGAGTCGCACATGGCACGTAGTGGAGCAACAACACACGCTGTGCCTCCAATTTGCTCTTTATCGGCGAACGTTAACATTAAGAGTATGAAACGGCATGCAATGGCCCGATGGAGACGACATGATAAGTATTGTCATGGATTGTGCAAGCTATAGTCTCGATTCTGGCTCGCAAAGCCAACATGACTTAAATGACGTCGTGAACCATTGACATGACGTCTTCTCTGGTTATCATTAAGCTACCTAACTAAATTCATCTAAATGAAACTAATATACCTAAATCACATGGGAATTCTTCGGTTGTGAAGTGGACAATGTTATTTTCGTCTCGTTGGTCCACTGCCAATTCCACAATCTAACAATCGCCAGACAGTTACTAACGGAAGTCACGTGTCAATTTCACAAAAAAAAACGTACACGCCACTGGGTCAGAATTTGGCTCATCGCTATAGAAAATATAGAAAACATTATAAGACGTCATCATTCATCTGCCCCAAAGGGAAACGCACCAGTGCAATTCGCGCGCTTGTGGTTGGAAGGAGGATGTCCCACTGAAAACAAGACTGATATACAAGCGTTGCATATAATTTCAGGTTTGGTTCCAAAATCGGCGCGCTAAATGGAGAAAAAGCGAACGATTCTCACAACACCACAAGGACACAGATGGCGAAGGTTCATCTTCTAAAGTTGATGGTTCAGATGTAATTGATGACCAGGATAGTAGATCGGTGACGTCTCCTTTCGACGATAGTGACGCGGCAGACGGAATGGATGGCAGTGATTGCGATCATCCAGATCCAGCAGACGATATCAGGGTCAAGGTCGAACGACATGACTTCGATCCAACTGAACATGCGTCAACGAGGTCGCCTGGCGCTGTTTCAAATTCGACTGAAAGAGATGAAGCCACGAGTGCTGATGGTATGGTAGCCCAGAAGAAACTTGAATATCCAGTCGATACTAACAATGATTCAGTGGAAAATTTATCACCAGGCAACAGGATACACAAACCAGACCAGGAAGTCGAGAAAACCATTCACGACTCACAAATGATGTTGCTAAAGCGTGACGTCACACCAACTGGCAGTCCGACAACATCCGTTTCAGAGTCAGCAACGCTGGACAGGTCGAACATGCACTCGGTTGCAGATGACACAAGGAAACAGCTGATGGCACAGAGCTTGTTAACCCCTCAATTCCCATTGCTCACAAACAACAGGTCACCTGGAATGCTGTTCCCATACATGGACAGGTGAGCTAATTACTAACCTATAATGCATAGCTGAGCTATAAATAAGATACACACGCCATCGATTACCGTATATCAGTGTGGATGCCTAAAAAATTAAAATCAGCTTTTCAAAATGGCGCAGCGCGATTTCTGACCACGAATTAACTGCTCGAGTTCGTTACAAGACAATCTATCTATAATTCAAACACTATATGTAATTCATAATTTCAGTTAAGTCGATCATCATTCCAGCATTGCGACAATGGAATAGAAACTTTGTTACTGTCAAATGGTTGATGGTATGAGTCATTTGATTTGTTGAAAGGCACGCAGATGACACGAACACAATGTTGCTCAACAGCAGAATACCCGATAGATATTCATATCCGGATAGATATTCCGAAATGATTTTAGAAAAATAAATATAGGCCCACCATGCACTCTGGAGTTTCTTGTTATTTCATTTAATGACCCTCATGGGTGTATGGTTTTATACAAGAATGCTTGGGAAGAGAGACATAGTACCATCATTAGCTACGAAGACATGGCACAATAACGATTATATCAGTAACAATCTTCGAAAATCGTTTATATTAACTACATAATATAATATATTAACTATGTGAATACTCGACGAGTCAACAGCGTAAGAACGAAAACACCAGGAACATGCCTTTCTTCAGCTCTTCCAAAACATCGCTTCCCAGAAATTTGGAACTCACTGGAGCAAACAAATATAGACATAATTTAAAAATAGAATTAACAAATAATATATTATTAACGTATTCACAAAGTTGCAATAGCACCAGAGTATGACCGCATAGTCATTCGATGCTCTTTGGCTGGATTATTCTTCCCGGATTTCTCCGTTTTTAGTCGCATTGACCTTGCTTTGTATTAATTATCTTGTACATATGATAGTGCGATGAAAATAGATACACACGATATAATTCACTAAACTGTAAAAACTAAACTGTAAAAACTATAGTTACATGTATTTGTTTCTTTAACTGCTGCCGTTTGCTCAAGTCTGAAACAGATTGTGAACTGCATTCGAGCAAATATATTCATTCCCCCCCCCCCATCAATATATACAAAAATCAATCAATCAATCTGTTGTCAATATTAATTGCTAACTAAAATAGCTAATTTGACTGCAAACCAGCCTGGTTTGCGAGAGGACAACCTGGCTGACGCAATACCTGGATAATCTGAGTATGATCGAAGGTCATGTCAACTATCGTCGATTCAAATTGACTTCATACTACTACTATCGCAGTGCATGTATACACAAGTCATTTATTCTTAGGTTATTCCCATTCTTAAAATATAATTATAAACTCACTGACAAATTACCTCCCCGTTTATATCTGGAGCTACTGTTGTTATATTACAGTCACAGTCCCTTCATCATATGCGTATCCATTTGTCTTCGTGCATGTTTGTGACATTTTTCTACTGGTTTCCGGTTAGTCGGCGTGTGGCTTCCGCATTCGAACGTTTATTCTTGGTAAGTTGAGGAATTTAGAGTGAGGTGCCAATCTACATTAAAAATCGCACATCCGTGATATATGTCCCAATTTAAAGACACGGTTGGCCTTGGCGGTGGGTATCCTGTGAAAATATCTCCACCCGTCAAAAACCGACACAAACAGAAAGAACATCAAAATGTAGATAGACTTTGTCCGTATACAAATAAGAAATATCGCATAAACAGTATGTTATGGTCATATGTTTGACCATTGTTATGTAAACAAAAGCATAACAAGTTACTTTTCTGGTGTTTGTTTATATTATGATGGTAAACATAAAGAGCGTTCTTTGTTGGTGAATACCTGATATGGAACTAATAAAGAGCGTTTATGTCATTTGTGTGTGATTAGCCAGTAGTATTGTGCTGTCTTCTGTAACACAATCAGGCTCTTGCTTAGGTAAAATATAGAGGTCTTTATGATAACATGCTGTTTACGCGATGGTCGTGGTTATATATGAACGGAACTGTATGCGTTTTAGTGTTTTTCTGTTTACGGTGTTTGGAACAAATATGAATATTTTCGACAATTAAGGCCGCACGTGCCTTTAAGGGTCATTACATAGTGCTCCAGGACATTATGAGTTTTCGAACAAAATCACTTCACTCTACACCCTGGAGACCAGGACAGTTCTTGCTTTGGGAGTCGGGCCATAACCCACGGATTTGAGATTATATACCAAAAAGGCCAAGAAAGAGACTCCATCTTTAACTCAGACGACATTGGACACAATAGCGATACTACCAGTTGTCAAATATCAAGATTAATTGCTCATTAAAATGAATTATTTGGCTGAAAATCATCCTGGTAGGCGAGAAAAATCCAGCTGTCGCGACACTATAGGATAGTCAGAGTTTGAAGATCATGTCAAATAGCATCGCTTAAACTTTATTTTCTACTACTACTGCTACCATAATGCATGTATACACACAGTCATTTATGAAAAATTACCTGCCCTTTTATATCTGGAGCAACCGTAGTTATAAAATATTAACACGTCACGGTCCCTTCCTCATGTGCGTATCCATTTGTCTTCTGCATGTGTGTGGCATTTTTCTACCGATGCTGGTAGCCCGGTTCCTCAGCGTGTGGCTTCCGCCTCCGGACGTTTATTCTTGGTAACTAATTGTTATTGTTATTGTATTAGAGTTATAATTTAACTGTTATTAACTGCCGAGTTTATTCAATTACCAGCCCTCCAGCGACACCGCAAATGTGCTTTGAAAAATGACAGCGACCGCTCATGAGTTCCGTGTGTCGAGTTTTACAGTGAAATTAATGGGTGAATTCCCTGGATCCACGGGTTTTCAGGGGGTTGCACATAGGCTGTTTATACAACACGATCAATCAGAATTTGGGTAATTATATCATTTGAGTATGCATGTGATGAACTATCTGAATAATTAAGTTTGCCCCTATTATGTTAACCCTCCATCTTCCATATTTAACAAAATATATCGGTACTGATCAACCGATTCCGTTCTTTCTTCGACTTGTACTTTAAACATTTTAATTGTATATAAAATATACAAAAAGGGATCAGGGCACAATTTATGTCGAATTTCCTAGCCCCTCTCTCGAATAAATTAATATACATGTACAATACATATATTGAAGTAACAAGATGGTGATAACAGAAACGTATGCGCATTGTGAACAATCGGGGTTGTATTTTGTGGAATAAGATCTCCAAGCGTAAGGTCTAGTTAGCCCAGACGAAATGTTAAAGGCACGTGAGGCCTTAGTTGTCGAAAATATTCATATTTGTTCCAATCACCGTAAACAGAAATACATTAAAACGCATACAGTTTCGTTCATATATACCATGACCATCGCGTAAACAGCATGTTATCATAAAGATTTACTATATTTTACCTAAGCAAGAGCCTGATTGTGTTACAGAAGACAACACAATGCTGCTGGCTAAACACACACAAATGACATAAACGCTTTTTATTCGTTCCATATCAGGAATTCACCCACAAAGAACGCTCTTTATGTTTACCATCATAATATAAACAAACACCAGAAAAGTAACTTTTTATGCTTTTGTTTACATAACAATGGTAAAAAATATGACAATTACATACTGTTTATGCGATATTTCTTATTTGTATACGGACAAAGTCTGTCTACATTTTGTTGTTCTTTCTGTTTGTGGCGGTTTTTGACGGGTGGAAATATGTTTACAGGATACCCACCACCAAGGCCAACCGTACCTTTAAAGGGTTGAGTATCTACACACAAAAAAAGTAAGTTCCCCTAATAGTTTCGAGAATATCGTCAGATGTGTTGATCAGAATGCGATGAAACTTTAGGAAAATAATCTCTTAGATGTGACCAACGAATATGTGTTACAGCTAATGCTATGACGAGGGGCTTCACAGTTGACTGAACACAATATAATGAGATTTGACTTTCCAAGAATGCTATCAGGTTGAAATGCGATGGGTGTCAATTGTTATCTAATAGTACTGATAGTCATCTAATAGTACTGACTCATCCGACCAGTAGTAACTTACTGGTCACGAGATCGGGTTGCTTTTGCTTTTATACAAAAGCAACCCTTTCCCATGATGCATCACAAAACCAACATGAAAACCAACACGAAATCCAACCGGATGAACAACAAACCCGAGATCCAACCCGAGGCATGGAAACAGGCGCCTTAGCAAATGAATGTGAAACAAACCGGAAATTGGCATAATGAAATCGAGCATAATGAACACATGGTTGAAACAAATGAAAATACGATCGTTAATATTACTGAATAATGGGCGAAATAATGTAATTTACGATGTGACATGCAATACATAAGTGAGAAATTACTTTAGACGGCACTTTATATATTTATAACTACTACAACACCCCCTCCAGGACATAGAAAGGTCCATCGTGACCATACTAAACATATTCACAACATTTATAGGGCAATTAACGGTAAGTAATCAATATATGTATTTAACTCATGTGTAGTATTCACTCTTCCCTTCTTTTAATTGAGAGATCCAAATGCTGAACTTGTGTTCCTTGATCCCTCTGTTTCACTTCTGTCTGCGTTCGGTCTCTCATCTCACCAGCTTCTATCTGTGCCGCTTCCATCTCACCGCCAAATCACTCATCGGTTCTGCACTCGCCTTTTTAGCTCAACTTACTTGTAAGTTTGAGCTATTGCCATGGTTTGGCGTCCGTCGTCCGTGTGTCCGTGTGTCCGTGTGTGCGTGTGTTCGTGTGTGCGTGTGTCCGTGTGTCCGTCAACAATTTCCTTTGGCGCGGGCTACAGGTTGTACCTTTGGTCTGATCTTCATGAAATTTGTCATGAATGTTGACATTGACATGTAGATGGGAACGAGTCATTTTTGGGTCATTCGGCCAAAAAACATGGCCGCTGGCAGCCATCTTGGATTTCAAGATTCAATCCATTGGCGCGGCCTACAGGTCGTACTGTTCATCTGATCATCATGAAATTTGTCATTGATGTTAATAATGACATGTAGATGGGAACGAGTGATTTTGGGGTCGTTCGGCCAAAAAACATGGCCGCCAGCAGCCATCTTGGATTTTACTCTTTGCATGACTAAATCCTTTGGCGCGGGCTACAGGTCGTTGTTTTGGTCGGAAGTTTATGAAATTTGTCATGGATGTTAACACTGTCATGTAGATGGGAACGAGTGATTTTGGAGTTGTTCGGCCAAAAAACATGGCTGCCAGCAGCCATCTTGGATTTTACTCTTTGCATGACTAAATCCTTTGGCGCGGTCTACAGGTTGTACCTTTGGTCTAATCTTTATGAAATTTGTCATGAATGTTGACATTGACATGTAGATGGGAACGAATCAATGTGGGGTCATTCGGCCAAAAAACATGGCCGCTGGCGGCCATCTTAGATTTCAAAATTCAATCCATTGGCGCGGGCTACAGGTCGTACTGTTCGTCTGATCATCATGAAATTTGTCATGGATGTTAATATTGACATGTAGATGGGAACGAGTCATTTTGGGGTTGTTCGGCCAATAAACATGGCCACCAGCAGCCATCTTGGATTTTACTCTTTGCATGACTAAATCATTTGGCGCGGGCTACAGGTCGTAGCTTCGATCGGAACATCATGAAATTGATCATGGATGTTAACAATGACATGTAGATGGGAACGAGTGATTTTGGGGTCGTTCGGCCGAAAAACATGGCCGCCAGCAGCCATCTTGGATTTTACTCTTTGCATGACTAAATCCTTTGGCCCGGGCTACAGGTCGTACCTTTGGTCTGATCTTTATGAAATTTGTCATGAATGTTGACATTGACATGTAGATGGGAACGAGTCATTTTGGGGTCATTCTGCCAAAAAACATGGCCGCTGGCAGCCATCTTGGATTTCAAGATTCAATCCATTGGCGCGGGCTACAGGTCGTACTGTTCGTCTGATCATCATGAAATTTGTCATGGATGTTAATATTGACATGTAGATGGGAACGAGTCATTTTGGGGTTGTTCGGCCTATAAACATGGCCACCAGCAGCCATTTTGGATTTTACTCTTTGCATGACTAAATCCTTTGGCGCGGGCTACAGGTCGTAGCTTCGATCGGAACATCATGAAATTTGTCATGGATGTTAACATTGACATGTAGATGGGAACGAGTGATTTTGGGGTCGTTCGGCCGAAAAACATGGCCGCCAGCAGCCATCTTGGATTTTACTCTTTGCATGACTAAATCCTTTGGCGCGGGCTACAGGTCGTACCTATGGTCTGATCTTTATGAATTTTGTCATGAATGTTGACATTGACATGTAGATGGGAACGAGTCATTTTGGGGTCATTCGGCCAAAAAACATGGCCGCTGGTGGCCATTTTGGATTTCATAATTCATTCCATTGGCGCGGGCTACAGGTCGTGCTGTTCGTCTGATCATCATGAAATTTGTTTTGGATGTTAATATTGACATGTAGATGGGAACGAGTGATTTTGGGGTCGTTCAGCCAAAAAGCATGGCCGCCAGCAGCCATCTTGGATTTTACTCTTTGCATGACTAAATTCTTTGGCGCGGGCTACAGGTTGTAGCTTTGGTCAGAACTTCATGAAATTTGTCATGGATGTTAACATGTAGATGGGAACGAGTGATTTTGGGGTTGTTCGGCCAAAAAACATGGCCGCCAGCAGCCATCTTGGATTTTACTCTTTTGTAAGTTTGAGCTATTGCCATGGCTTGGCGTCCGTCGTCCGTGTGTCCGTGTGTCCGTCAACAATTTCCTTTGGCGCGGGCTACAGGTCGTACCTTTGGTCTGATCTTTATGAAATTTTGCATGAATGTTGACATTGACATGTAGATGGGAACGAGTCATTTTGGGGTCATTTTGGATTTCAAAATTCAATCCATTGGCGCGGGCTACAGGTCGTACTGTTCGTTTGATCATCATGAAATTTGTCATGGATGTTAATATTCACATGTAGATGGGAACGAGTCATTTTGGGGTCGTTCGGCCAAAAAACATGGCCGTCAGCAGCCATCTTGGATTTTACTCTTTGCATGACTAAATCATTTGGCGCAGGCTACAGGTCGTAGTTTTGATCGAACTTCATGAAATTTGTCATGGATGTTAACAATGACATGTAGATGGGAACGAGTGATTTTGGGGTTGTTCGGCCATAAAACATGGCCGCCAGCAGCCATCTTGGATTTTACTCTTTGCATGACTAAATCCTTTGGCGCGGGCTACAGGTCGTACCTTTGGTCTGATCTTTATGAAATTTGTCATGAATATTGATATTGACATGTATATGGGAATGAGTCATTTTGGGGTCATACGGCCAAAAAACATGGCCGCTGGCAGCCATCTTGGATTTTACTCTTTGCATGACTAAATCCTTTGGCGCAGGCTACAGGTCGTAGTTTTGATCAGAACTTCATGAAATTTGTCATGGATGTTAACAATGATATGTAGATGGGAACGAGTGATTTTGGGGTTGTTCAGCCAAAAAACATGGCCGCTGGCAGCCATCTTGGATTTTACTCTTTGCATGACTAAATCCTTTGGCGCAGGCTACAGGTTGTAGTTTTGATCAGAACTTCATGAAATTTGTCATGGATGTTAACAATGACATGTAGATGGGAACGAGTGATTTTGGGGTTGTTCGGCCAAAAAATATGGCCGCCAGCAGCCATCTTGGATTTTACTCTTTGCATGACTAAATCCTTTGGCCCGGGCTACAGGTCGTACCTTTGGTCTGATCTTTATGAAATTTGTCACGAATGTTGACATTGACATGTAGATGGGAACGAGTCATTTTGGGGTCATTCTGCCAAAAAACATGGCCGCTGGCAGCCATCTTGGATTTCAAGATTCAATCCATTGGCGCGGGCTACAGGTCGTACTGTTCGTCTGATCATCATGAAATTTGTCATGGATGTTAATATTGACATGTAGATGGGAACGAGTCATTTTGGGGTTGTTCGGCCTATAAACATGGCCACCAGCAGCCATTTTGGATTTTACTCTTTGCATGAATAAATCCTTTGGCGCGGGCTACAGGTCGTAGCTTCGATCGGAACATCATGAAATTTGTCATGGATGTTAACATTGACATGTAGATGGGAACGAGTGATTTTGGGGTCGTTCGGCCGAAAAACATGGCCGCCAGCAGCCATCTTGGATTTTACTCTTTGCATGACTAAATCCTTTGGCGCGGGCTACAGGTCGTACCTATGGTCTGATCTTTATGAATTTTGTCATGAATGTTGACATTGACATGTAGATGGGAACGAGTCATTTTGGGGTCATTCGGCCAAAAAACATGGCCGCTGGTGGCCATTTTGGATTTCATAATTCATTCCATTGGCGCGGGCTACAGGTCGTGCTGTTCGTCTGATCATCATGAAATTTGTTTTGGATGTTAATATTGACATGTAGATGGGAACGAGTGATTTTGGGGTCGTTCAGCCAAAAAGCATGGCCGCCAGCAGCCATCTTGGATTTTACTCTTTGCATGACTAAATTCTTTGGCGCGGGCTACAGGTTGTAGCTTTGGTCAGAACTTCATGAAATTTGTCATGGATGTTAACATGTAGATGGGAACGAGTGATTTTGGGGTTGTTCGGCCAAAAAACATGGCCGCCAGCAGCCATCTTGGATTTTACTCTTTTGTAAGTTTGAGCTATTGCCATGGCTTGGCGTCCGTCGTCCGTGTGTCCGTGTGTCCGTCAACAATTTCCTTTGGCGCGGGCTACAGGTCGTACCTTTGGTCTGATCTTTATGAAATTTTGCATGAATGTTGACATTGACATGTAGATGGGAACGAGTCATTTTGGGGTCATTTTGGATTTCAAAATTCAATCCATTGGCGCGGGCTACAGGTCGTACTGTTCGTTTGATCATCATGAAATTTGTCATGGATGTTAATATTCACATGTAGATGGGAACGAGTCATTTTGGGGTCGTTCGGCCAAAAAACATGGCCGTCAGCAGCCATCTTGGATTTTACTCTTTGCATGACTAAATCATTTGGCGCAGGCTACAGGTCGTAGTTTTGATCGAACTTCATGAAATTTGTCATGGATGTTAACAATGACATGTAGATGGGAACGAGTGATTTTGGGGTTGTTCGGCCATAAAACATGGCCGCCAGCAGCCATCTTGGATTTTACTCTTTGCATGACTAAATCCTTTGGCGCGGGCTACAGGTCGTACCTTTGGTCTGATCTTTATGAAATTTGTCATGAATATTGATATTGACATGTATATGGGAATGAGTCATTTTGGGGTCATACGGCCAAAAAACATGGCCGCTGGCAGCCATCTTGGATTTTACTCTTTGCATGACTAAATCCTTTGGCGCAGGCTACAGGTCGTAGTTTTGATCAGAACTTCATGAAATTTGTCATGGATGTTAACAATGATATGTAGATGGGAACGAGTGATTTTGGGGTTGTTCAGCCAAAAAACATGGCCGCTGGCAGCCATCTTGGATTTTACTCTTTGCATGACTAAATCCTTTGGCGCAGGCTACAGGTTGTAGTTTTGATCAGAACTTCATGAAATTTGTCATGGATGTTAACAATGACATGTAGATGGGAACGAGTGATTTTGGGGTTGTTCGGCCAAAAAATATGGCCGCCAGCAGCCATCTTGGATTTTACTCTTTGCATGACTAAATCCTTTGGCGCGGGTTACAGGTCGTACTTTTGGTCTGACCTTTATGAAATTTGTCATGAATATTGATATTGACATGTATATGGGAATGAGTCATTTTGGGGTCATACGGCCAAAAAACATGGCCGCCAGCAGCCATCTTGGATTTTACTCTTTGCATGACTAAATTCTTTGGCGCGTGCTACAGGTTGTAGCTTTGGTCAGAACTTCATGAAATTTGTCATGGATGTTAACAATGACATGTAGATGGGAACGAGTGATTTTGGGGTCGTTCGTCCAAAAAACATGGCCGCCAGCAGCCATCTTGGATTTTACTCTTTCAATGACTAAATCCTTTGGCGCGGGCTACAGGTCGTACCTTTGGTCTGACCTTTATGAAATTTGTCATGAATATTGATATTGACATGTATATGGGAACGAGTCATTTTGGGGTCATACGGCCAAAAAACATGGCCGCTGGCAGCCATCTTGGATTTCAAAATTCAATCCATTGGCACGGGCTACAGGTCGTACTGTTTGTCTGATCATCATGATATTTATCATGGATGTTAATATTAACATGTAGATGGGAACGAGTCATTTTGGGGTCGTTTGGCTAAAAAACATGTCCGCCAGCAGCCATATTGGATTTTACTCTTTGCATGAATAAATCCTTTGGTGCGGGCTACAGATCGTAGCTTTGGTCGGAACATCATGAAATTTGTCATGTATGTTAACAATGACATGTAGATGGGAAACGAGTCATTTTGGGGTCGTTCAGCCGAAAAACATGGCCGCCAGCAGCCATCTTGGATTTTACTCTTTGCATGACTAAATCCATTGGCACAGGCTACAGGTCATACCTTTGATCAGATCATTATGAGATTTGTAAAGGCTGTAGATGGGAACAAGTCATTTTGGGGTAATTCGGAAAAAAACATGGCTGCCGGTGGCCATTTTAGAATTTACTCTTTGCATCAATAAATCCTTTGGCACACCATAATCATCACATCCCTGATCCGATCATTATGAAACCTGTTATGAATGTTGATATTGACATGTACATCTAGTCTTACTTAGACATTTCAATTAGCACTTTTCCTATTCCTCCATTTACTGTCGACCATTAAATTATTCCCCTACCTAAGTTGAGCTACAGTGTCATTGACACTTTCATTTTGTCACCACCGGCTCCCTTGTACAAAACTACTCCAACTCGTACCAGCAGTGAAGATCTAGAAAATTACACTAGTAGTAAGGGGGTCTCGTTGACCCCACATCTAAAAATAGATTTTTTGGGTCTAAAATTGTTTGTACTAAAATATTCCCAAAAAAAATTTTCAAACCCAAATTTTTTTTCTCAAAGTAAAAAAAAAATAAAAAAAATTTAATCTTAAAAATTTATAATGAGTTTTCGATTTCGGATAATCTCGGTATTAAAATTTTTTAAATTATTTGCGTGTAATATCTTTTGTTATTTTTGTTCAACCAAATTTTAAATATTTTTCATGAAATAGCTTTATACCAATTATATGTGTATGGACAGGTCCGAGTCGCTGTAATTTTGGACATTGTCACCATCGGTATGAATGCATACATTCCAGTGTTTATCAATCAGACGCAGTCCATGCATCATATAATTGTCATACCTGAAATAATTTGACACCATTACTCTTACATGAATAATAAAGAGCGTTTATTCTTTACTTCTCTATCACGATGAAGTTATTGAGTATATGACAGGTGTGCATTATCGCGAATTATTGGAAGTATTGAGATGTACTATGTTGAATCATGAGCGGACGAAGAGGGTAATGCGAAATTACAACCCTCAGAATGAACTGACATATTCGATGGAACAAATTTTCAAGTATGCACACGCCACATTGGGGGTAACAATGTCGAAAATAGTCGCACCTTGGTTTACCAAATGACTTCTATTATATCCCGTTGACAGTTATATGTGGTCCGACTCGTTCAATTATCGATATCTTGTCTGAACAACATTAGTTGTTTAACGGGTTATTATCACGTAAGGTTGATAAACTGTGTCATTGTTAGCATTAACGCGATAATTAGTTATCCAACAAAATATGCATACATAATACGTACAGGTCATGAGACACTCAATAATTGAAGTTACTTCGGTGATAACTATGTTATGGAGTTTTGGTATACAAATATCTATGAGCGTAAGTATGAATGTGGGGCGATAAGTGGTTATTACGTAATGTTGTTATAACAATGACACCTGTATCTTCACCGAAGATATTCGTTCCGCCCATAGCCTCTTCAACCTACACGTTCTCTTCCATCAACATTATCAGACCACGCTTTCGACCCATATAAAGCTGCTCTACACACGCCTTCCATAACAAATGTTTACTTATGATGTATATAAGAACTGTATAGCTACTAATAAATAGGACACAGTGAACAAAAAAATGGGGTCAACTAACCATAGCGCCATACCATTTGAACCTTGTTCTAGTATTTGCATCAATGGACCAACTGGTTCTGGTAAGACGAGATGGGTCTACAGATTCCTACAAAATCTTAGTGGAATGTATTCTAGAGATCCACCTAAGAAAATAATGTACTGTTACGGTATTTATCAAAATTTCTATGATGAAATTGAATCATCAATCGAAAATTTGGTCATGCGTAAATATTATCAGCTTATCATTGGATTTACTCATCAGCCGATAAGCTCAGGTACAATTGTATCATGTTTACATGGACTGACTGCGGTCATAGCGTGACGAGCAAAATGTGATGTTTACACACTTAAGCTCTGGATAAACAATACATATCGCATCTGAATGAATTTCTGGAATGTAGGTTAGACATGCGTTCACAGACACTGGAATAAAATAGTCACTGTCTATAGAGAAGTATGACCTTGTACGTAAATAACAAAGCGCGTGATCGAGTCTATTCATTCTCAATAATAGATGGTCATTTGGTCAAAACAGTATGATGTCCTTTATGCCCCACACATTGGAGCCATACATTACTTGATGTTCACTTATACAGTTGTATGTCAATTATCAGTGGAGTGTCAGTGTACTTCATTGTGAATTAAATCACTCTGGGTTATTTGACTATAAACTATAAACATGTTACACCACAGCCGAGGGTTATTGTAATTTAATGAAAATGTCACACCGAGGTACGCCACCTTGATTGCTTTCAAAAATAGTGCAACTTACCTGTTGGTAATACACGAATGAAGAGCGTTTAACTGATACGAAATTACTACACGAATGAACTGAGTCTTGACATTTATATTTCACATCTTTCTTAAATGTTCCAACACATACATACATAGACATAGTGTTATACAGTCTTATATGTACACACGCTACGACACCATTAAAGGTGGACAATACACTCACGATGTGACAACATATACAGACATAGGCATAGTGTTATACAGTCTTCTATGTACCAACATTATGACATAATTAAAGGGGGGATAATGCACACACGGTGTGGAATGTTAAAGTGACACGAAACAAGGGACGTGATGCAATATTGGTGTTTGAATATTAAAGGAACACAAGACACTCTAAAGGGACACTCATTATGAATGAATGTTAACAATACAAGCGCAGTGGTTGAAAGTTAAAATGACACAGAACAATATTTAAAGTTCAAATTTTCGGGCACTTAATGCGCCTTTTATCATTACGTATCGTTTCTCACTCTACAATTCCCAATAATCCACTCACTCTCTCCCCGCTTATAGATATATAACGAAAACGAGAATATCATGTTGATGAAGTTTATTGAAATTTAATCGTCCGAATTGTCATCACTTTCGTCAGAAGTGTCATTTGTTTCGTCCATGAATTTTTCTAGCATCGGTTTGTACTTTAATATTGACATTTTCACTGCATCACATTCTCCATAACCATTATTCAAATATTTGTCGACTTTATCCATGACTCTGTTGTGCAGAGTCCCATTGCGCAGCTGCAGATACGATACTATTGTCCAAGCATAACCATTCATAAAGTGCTTCATATCTTTACTTTTAAGGTCCTTGTCAGCTTGTTCTTTTGCTTCTGTTTCTTTCGAACCATTTCCCTTATACGTGTCCACTTTATCACTCCATTCCTCACGTGTTTTATCTCTACTCTCATCACACAAACTTTTGAAGTATTCATCTTCATTCAATTTAAATTTAATTTTCTTATTCTGACTATCATCCGTGTCCTCAGTTAATTTTCGTTTTAACTTATTTTCTTGACACCAGTTTTTTTTACGTGTCTCTGAACATCATAATGATCTTCGAACAAAAGCCCGCAGTCATTACAAGGGTACGACATGTCTTCTCGAATGTCTATGTTTTGACGGTTCTTATTAATTTCATCGAGCTCACCAGGTGGCCTTATGTCGTTAGTATAGTCATTATGTTGACCCTGGGGCACAATATAATTATATGCTATGCCCTTCTGTTGACCAGGGAGTTCTCTGTCATCGTATTTCATCGCATTCTGTTGACCCTGGGTCTCAGTGTCTTTTGTATGTTTTTTCATCCCATTCTGTTCATCTGGGTGTTCTCTGTCTTTTTAGAGATTATATTTCATGCCATTCCATTCACCCATATGTTGGTTCGTGTCCTCTTTTAGTACATTCTGTCGCAGACGTAATGTGTCCGGTGTTGCGGCTTTTAAATCCACCAGTAGGTAACCGTACGGTTCACTCGTCGCTTCCGAAAACTCTCGAACCATACGCTGAGGACATTCAGGATACATCTGTCTTGATAATGTTGAAATTAATCCCTTGTCGATTGGGTTATTGAACAATACCAAATATTGACAATTTCGTCGTTGCGTTGGATCTTTGTTGTAGTAGAAATTCTGGTTCAAACTTATCAAAGATAAGTTCAAATGGTGACTTCCTTCGGAATGCAAATCATTAACTCTCTGGTCTTTTGATGAAGTTTGCATCAAGTCATCGAGTATAACTAGATTTTTATACCGGGGGTTGATAAGAGAATCCAAGTTTGCTGGTATTCCTCGTATAAAGTTGACCTGAGGGGTGACGGTATACTTTATTTCGTCATATAGGGGCTGCCAATATTTATAAAACCATATTATTCTGTCAGGTGCGGGTGATATTTTTGAGGCAGACTTTTGTAGCAAGGTTTTCACGAAGTATGTCTTACCACTAGATGTCGGTCCACTTACACATGCCGTGAATGGATGCTTGAAAATAAAATCTTCTTGGACATTGGCCATTGGATCATCAAAGCAGGATGTTATGTTATGTTATGTTGCTGTTTCCCCTGCTGGTGTTGTAGTATCTGGTGTTGCTGTAATGGCTGTTGTTGTGGCTGATGATGCTGCTGCCTGTTGCTGCTACTGTTTGTTGCTGCTGCTTGTTGCTGCTGTTGTGGGTGTCGGTTAACAAACTCAGTGTGCTTAGATTGTACATGTCTTATCAAATCATGGTTCCGCACATACTCACTAGAGCAAATTGAACACTGGTGCTTCATTTATACTTGACTAAAATGTCTCGGTATATGGGTTTCCTTATACAAATGTTCATTATAACCTAAAAATATGTCCTGTCCGTATGTTTGATAACTTTATGTAGATGAAATAGTCTGCCGGAGAAGCACTGTGTAGACGGGGATAGCGAACATCAAACGAGTCTGGGCACGCATATCTGTCAAAAGATACAATAGCCGTCATTGGTCAATCTATCCTCGGTATCACTTTTCGATTTACAAAATCAATTTCACCGAGAGGTTCCCTCGTCATTTGTAGTGACGTAATTGCGGCGTTTTGCGGTATTTTACTGCGGCGGCGGCGGCAACAACAACGGCGGCGGCACCACGTGCCGCCGCAGTAAAATACCGCAAAACGCCGCAATTACGTCACTACAAATGACGAGGGAACCTCTCGGTGAAATTGATTTTGTAAATCGAAAAGTGATACCGAGGATAGATTGACCAATGACGGCTATTGTATCTTTTGACAGATATGCGTGCCCAGACTCGTTTGATGTTCGCTATCGCATTACTATGTTTTAATAGCCGAGACTTCACTTCTCGTCTGACTCTCTTACCGACAAGACCTGTTGATTCCCCGTCTACACAGTGCTTCTCCGGCAGACTATTTCATCTACATAAAGTTATCAAACATACGGACAGGACATATTTTTAGGTTATAATGAACATTTGTATAAGGAAACCCATATACCGAGACATTTTAGTCAAGTATAAATGAAGCACCAGTGTTCAATTTGCTCTAGTGAGTATGTGCGGAACCATGATTTGATAAGACATGTACAATCTAAGCACACTGAGTTTGTTAACCGACACCCACAACAGCAGCACCAAGCAGCAGCAACAAACAGTAGCAGCAACAGGCAGCAGCATCATCAGCCACAACAACAGCCATTACAGCAACACCAGATACTACAACACCAGCAGGGGAAACAGCAACATAACATAACATAACATCCTGCTTTGATGATCCAATGGCCAATGTCCAAGAAGATTTTATTTTCAAGCATCCATTCACGGCATGTGTAAGTGGACCGACATCTAGTGGTAAGACATACTTCGTGAAAACCTTGCTACAAAAGTCTGCCTCAAAAATATCACCCGCACCTGACAGAATAATATGGTTTTATAAATATTGGCAGCCCCTATATGACGAAATAAAGTATACCGTCACCCCTCAGGTCAACTTTATACGAGGAATACCAGCAAACTTGGATTCTCTTATCAACCCCCGGTATAAGAATCTAGTTATACTCGATGACTTGATGCAAACTTCATCAAAAGACCAGAGAGTTAATGATTTGCATTCCGAAGGAAGTCACCATTTGAACTTATCTTTGATAAGTTTGAACCAGAATTTCTACTACAACAAAGATCCAACGCAACGACGAAATTGTCAATATTTGGTATTGTTCAATAACCCAATCGACAAGGGATTAATTTCAACATTATCAAGACAGATGTATCCTGAATGTCCTCAGCGTATGGTTCGAGAGTTTTCGGAAGCGACGAGTGAACCGTACGGTTACCTACTGGTGGATTTAAAAGCCGCAACACCGGACACATTACGTCTGCGACAGAATGTACTAAAAGAGGACACGAACCAACATATGGGTGAATGGAATGGCATGAAATATAATCTCCAAAAAGACAGAGAACACCCAGATGAACAGAATGGGATGAAAAAACATACAAAAGACACTGAGACCCAGGGTCAACAGAATGCGATGAAATACGATGACAGAGAACTCCCTGGTCAACAGAAGGGCATAGCATATAATTATATTGTGCCCCAGGGTCAACATAATGACTATACTAACGACATAAGGCCACCTGGTGAGCTCGATGAAATTAATAAGAAGAACCGTCAAAACATAGACATTCGAGAAGACATGTCGTACCCTTGTACTGACTGCGGGCTTTTGTTCGAAGATCATTATGATGTTCAGAGACACGTAAAAAACTGGTGTCAAGAAAATAAGTTAAAACGAAAATTAACTGAGGACACGGATGATAGTCAGAATAAGAAAATTAAGTTTAAATTGAATGAAGATGAATACTTCAAAAGTTTGTGTGATGAGAGTAGAGATAAAACACGTGAGGAATGGAGTGATAAAGTGGACACGTATAAGGAAAATGGTTCGAAAGAAACAGAAGCAAAAGAACAAGCTGACAAGGACCTTAAAAGTAAAGATATGAAGCACTTTATGAATGGTTATGCTTGGACAATAGTATCGTATCTGCAGCTGCGCAATGGGACTCTGCACAACAGAGTCATGGATAAAGTCGACAAATATTTGAATAATGGTTATGGAGAATGTGATGCAGTGAAAATGTCAATATTAAAGTACAAACCGATGCTAGAAAAATTCATGGACGAAACAAATGACACTTCTGACGAAAGTGATGACAATTCGGACGATTAAATTTCAATAAACTTCATCAACATGATATTCTCGTTTTCGTTATATATCTATAAGCGGGGAGAGAGTGAGTGGATTATTGGGAATTGTAGAGTGAGAAACGATACGTAATGATAAAAGGCGCATTAAGTGCCCGAAAATTTGAACTTTAAATATTGTTCTGTGTCATTTTAGCTTTCAACCACTGCGCTTGTATTGTTAACATTCATTCATAATGAGTGTCCCTTTAGAGTGTCTTGTGTTCCTTTAATATTCAAACACCAATATTGCATCACGTCCCTTGTTTCGTGTCACTTTAACATTCCACACCGTGCGTGCATTATCCCCCCTTTAATTATGTCATAACGTTGGTACATAGAAGACTGTATAACACTATGCCTATGTCTGTATATGTTGACACATCGTGAGTGTATTGTCCACCTTTAATGGTGTCGTAGCGTGTGTACATATAAGACTGTATAACACTATGTCTATGTATGTATGTGTTGGAACATTTAAGAAAGATGTGAAATATAAATGTCAAGACTCAGTTCATTCGTGTAGTAATTTCGTATCAGTTAAACGCTCTTCATTCGTGTATTACCAACAGGTAAGTTGCACTATTTTTGAAAGCAATCAAGGTGGCGTACCTCGGTGTGACATTTTCATTAAATTACAATAACCCTCGGCAGTGGTGTAACATGTTTATAGTTTATAGTCAAATAACCCAGAGTGATTTAATTCACAATGAAGTACACTGACACTCCACTGATAATTGACATACAACTGTATAAGTGAACATCAAGTAATGTGTGGCTCCAATGTGTGGGGGATAAAGGACATCATACTGTTTTGACCAAATGACCATCTATTATTGAGAATGAATAGACTCGATCACGCGCTTTGTTATTTACGTACAAGGTCATACTTCTCTATAGACAGTGACTATTTTATTCCAGTGTCTGTGAACGCATGGCTAACCTACATTCCAGAAATTCATTCAGATGCGATATGTATTGTTTATCCAGAGCTTAAGTGTGTAAACATCACATTTTGCTCGTCACGCTATGACCGCAGTCAGTCCATGTAAACATGATACAATTGTACCTGAGCTTATCGGCTGATGAGTAAATCCAATGATAAGCTGACAATATTTACGCATGACCAAATTTTCGATTGATGATTCAATTTCATCATAGAAATTTTGATAAATACCGTAACAGTACATTATTTTCTTAGGTGGATCTCTAGAATACATTCCACTAAGATTTTGTAGGAATCTGTAGACCCATCTCGTCTTACCAGAACCAGTTGGTCCATTGATGCAAATACTAGAACAAGGTTCAAATGGTATGGCGCTATGGTTAGTTGACCCCATTTTTTTGTTCACTGTGTCCTATTTATTAGTAGCTATACAGTTCTTATATACATCATAAGTAAACATTTGTTATGGAAGGCGTGTGTAGAGCAGCTTTATATGGGTCGAAAGCGTGGTCTGATAATGTTGATGGAAGAGAACGTGTAGGTTGAAGAGGCTATGGGCGGAACGAATATCTTCGGTGAAGATACAGGTGTCATTGTTATAACAACATTACGTAATAACCACTTATCGCCCCACATTCATACTTACGCTCATAGATATTTGTATACCATAACTCCATAACATAGTTAGCACCGAAGTAACTTCAATTATTGAGTGTCTCATGACCTGTACGTATTATGTATGCATATGTTTTTGGATAACTAATTATCGCGTTAATGCTAACAATGACAGAGTTTATCAACCTTACGTGATAATAACCCGTTAAACAACTAATGTTGTTCAGACAAGATATCGATAATTGAACGAGTCGGACCACATATAACTGTCAACGGGATATAATAGAAGTCATTTGGTAAACCAAGGTGCGACTATTTTCGACATTGTTACCCCCAATGTGGCGTGTACATACTTGAAAATTTGTTCCATCGAATATGTCAGTTCATTCTGAGGGTTGTAATTTCGCATTACCCTCTTCGTCCGCTCATGATTCAACATAGTACATCTCAATACTTCCAATAATTCGCGATAATGCACACCTGTCATATACTCAATAACTTCATCGTGATAGAGAAGTAAAGAATAAACGCTCTTTATTATTCATGTAAGAGTAATGGTGTCAAATTATTTCAGGTATGACAATTATATGATGCATGGACTGCGTCTGATTGATAAACACTGGAATGTATGCATTCATACCGATGGTGACAATGTCCAAAATTACAGCGACTCGGACCTGTCCATACACATATAATTGGTATAAAGCTATTTCATGAAAAATATTTAAAATTTGGTTGAACAAAAATAACAAAAGATATTACACGCAAATAATTAAAAAAAATTTAATACCGAGATTATCCGAAATCGAAAACTCATTATAAATTTTTGAGATTAAAACTTTTTTTTTGTTGAACATTTTGAGAAAAAAAAATTTGGGTTTTTAAATTTTTTTTTGGGAATATTTTAGTACAAACAATTTTAGACCCAAAAAATCTATTTTTAGATGTGGGGTCAACGAGACCCCCTTACTACTTACACTTTCCTTTCATTGTAGTTTTGACGTTACGGACGCCTATGACGTAACTGAATTTCTTGAATAACTATCATCGAAGTGTAAAATGTTAACCATACATATAGTATAATGCTGTTATGAAGTATCAGATTTGAATGTGACCGGTTATAATGGGTATATGCACAGCACACTTAAAATAGAAAGAAAATCTGGTGTGTTTGAGTGGATACCCGGCGAAAATGATCTCATTCGTGACCACGGCAAATGTTAATTTTTCAGTCGTGGCAACCCACTCGCGAAAATAGACATTTGTCTCGGTCAGTCACGAGATAATTTTCGGTATCCACTAAAAACACTAGATATCCTCTATGTATCACGATCAGTTACATGCCTGTACTTTTGAGGAGATAAATTCCTCAGTTTCCGCAGGACTGTCCCAAACTCTAATATGAGGGCGGCAAATATCGTATCACAGTCTTGTTCAAATAACATTTCATAAAGTATTGTGACATTTTTTAACTGAAATTGTCGGTACCTGCAGATATGTTCACCAAAGCTGCAACAAAGTCCCTATTTTCTCGAAACTTGATGAACAATCTTATAATTTTAGAGTTCCTGAAATTTTACTTGCGTCTTTAACTTTCATGGTTCTGGCCATCATGGACCTGTCCTGGGCCGATTTAAATTAGTGTCATTGCTGCCCGCCTGCAAACTTCAAATGGAAAGACCTGCCCGTTATAGTTCAGATTTCAGAGCTATCCTTAGCCAGGACCACACACATTGTCCATTTTGTTTATAATGTTAACCCTTATTTTGCAGCAACCCGTTCAGGCCATGTCTGGATCGTTATCTGCTACATAGGCCGTATCTGCCGTCTATACCACAAAGTCCATTCAAAGGTATGTGTCGAAAACGTAGATACCGATACCACGTACGGTGTTAAATTCTATTATAATTACATTCCATATAATCGCATTCCATATAATCGCATTCCATATAATCGTATTTGAGAATATATCCAAATTAAAGACCAATTACCAAGTTCACAAGCTGGCAAGTTTGTCTGGCAATTCTTCCTAGAGGGTTGTAGTATGTGTGATATGAACGACAAACTACTTATAAAATGCACATATCCAACAGTTTATAAAGCACAGTGATATATAGTACGAACAATTTCATGAACATTTGCGTGGCAATTTTGCAAACTGATTTAGTTCCTATATGAATATCTTGTTATACAGGTTTTATGCCGTGGTGTACATGCTGTCCTACAGGCGCACCATGCTCATCATTCTTCGCCAACAGTGAGCACAGAACATCCAGTGTAGCAGAGCTGCGCCGGCGAGCGCGGGAGCACTCCGAGTCAGTTATAACGAGTGCGACCGATTCTCCAGACGCTTGACTGTGACACAGCATTAAACACAGAACGGGTTACAGTAATGCTCTAAGTAATCGACTTCTTAACCACAGCAGAATTATGGGTAACTTTTCAGGATTTAGTCGGAAATATGGCTTGAAAAGTTACCCATAATTCTGCTGTGGTTAAGAAGTCGATTACTTAGAGCATTACTGTGCATGCCATGCAATGACTTGAAAATCATACCAGGATGGTCGAAAGAAAAAAGAAATATAATTCAACGCCAGCGTTCACCAATTATTTAATCCTTTCTATACTAAATGCTCATCGACGATTTTATTCCCTTAGCGGAAATGTTCAGATAGGTCGTGTGTTGAACTAATTATCTGAACATTTCCCACCAGATCCTTCTGCACTTGTATTATCTTTTCATCTATCTGTCGTCTGCTAATTTTCCCTGATCACCCCTCCAGATGAATAATATACCACTCCAATGTATAATTTTAATAATGGAGTGGGGGAATCAATTTAGTATAGAAAGGATTAACATTCATAACGTAAAGATGCACGCCCCGATTTGACACCATAAAACTACAAGTTTTTACGTTTTTATATAAGAAATGTTTGATCGCCTGACAAAAATTCTGAACGTGATAAAACTTCCCCATTTGAAACTCGATATTTAATGGGTTGATTTGCACGATTTAATTATTTTTTGGTAAATTAAACATATACAAATGTCGTTTTATGATGTCAAATCAGCCTATGTGTCTTTAGTTTGAGGTCCAGACAAGCCGCGTCCCTTTAAGTATTGAACTAAATTATATTTTACGACTACGTAAACAACCAGTTCATACCAGCATAAATCGGAGATGTCAAGGCGATACATTGAATAAATGTTTTCCCAGCGAGATGGTTAAACTCAAAATACAATTTTTTTTAATAGATGGTATACAGACCAGACCTGAAAATGGAACTAAATTGACTCGTAATGGACGTGAAATGACAGCGGGATTAGTATATGAAATTATAATTCCTTTGTGAAAAAACAAATGTTACATTCCGCCGTCTGATCAGGGCTAAAACTTTCTCCTGATTAGTATTATGATGGCTTCTCAAGGAATTATTATTAAGGCGAATTAAGATACGTGATGCGAACAAAAAGGTAGCACTCAACTCAATCCGATTTTAAGTGCTGTCGGCCACTCTCCGATTTCTGTGTTCAGTTTATATCTGTGGGATAGACAGAGTGTGAAAGCTCTGGCGTTCGTGCCTTGTCTGGGCTTCTTTTTTGTTTGATATTGCACTGAAGCTAAATTTGTTAAAAGGACATGGTTCATTTAAACCTCAAATATATTATGTATACGTAATCTGTTAGTTGGAAAATACCAAACTACCTGATTAACAGATTATATATAATTTATACACTCTAATCAACGCTTTTGGTCATCCTGAGTAAATGATCGTTATAGAGGTCGCGTGTACTCTAATCAACGCTTTTTTGGTAATTCTTGGTCATCCTGGATAACAAATCAAAGTTACGGCGATCCTGGGTACACTAAATAACGCTTTTGGTCATCCTGGTTACTCTAATCGACGCTTTTTCATCCTGTGTAACACATGAAGGTTATATACATCCTGTGTACATCAGTCAACGCTTTTTTGCCATCGTGTGTTACACATCAACGTTATAGACATCATGTTTACTCTACGTCACAGATATCCTGGGTAATCTAATAAATGCATTGGTCAAACTGAGTAACAAATCAACGTTATAGACATCCGGGGTACTCCAATCGACACTTTGGTAAACATGGGTAACAAAGCAACGGTTTAGATACCATGCGTACTCGAATCAACGCTTTGGTCATCCTGTGTATAAAATAAGCGTTATTTGGGATCCTGGGTAATAGATCAACGTTACTCAGATCATGGAAATTATCATCAACCAGGACATGCATGCGAACTTGAATAATTCAGGATACTTCGGCTGCGTTGGATTGTTGAAAACCCGCTTTTGTCACATCCCGGCCCTGTTATGTGGATAAAAAAGGTCGATAAATAAGTTATCTGTTCCTGTACGAATTTTATATGCAACACAAATACTTATTAAAGAGCGTTAATCTCAATTATGTACGAACCATGGGAACATTTAAACTTTATGGTTTATTATATAGATAAATTAGGTAACGCATGGCTCGACGCATAGTCAGCGACAAGACATGCATCATAGTCCTCCGGAGAAAAAAAATCGGGGGATTATAGAAATCAGCGGTGTCCGCACGTCTGTCTTGTATGCTCTCCGGTGATAACTTTAGTTTTAGTTATCTGATTGTTTTCATAATTTCGTATGTGGATTACCCACATGGAAATACAAGTTCGAATCTGGATTCGGTACGCCCATTAAGGTCCTTGTCGACCGTGGCATATGGATTACTCACATGACAATACAGGTCAAATTTGGGTTACGTCTGCCTATTTTTACCGGAGGTATGGTCCGTGTTGACTTATAATTTAACGATCATTTTGGTTTCCGGTGATAGCTTTAGTTATTGTTATCTGTTTGTCTTCAAATTTCGCAGATGGATTACTCATATGAAAATACAGATCTAGTTCTAATTTAGGTTCGGTCTGCCCATTTATACCGCAGTTATGGTCCTTGTCAACTTATAATTTTTTAACGTACAATTTTGTCGATTTTGTGCCAATTTGAAGTTATATTTCGACTTGTAAGAGTATTTTCAGATTTGGTTACGTGTATACGGCTCAGTTATGAGACAATGCACGTATTTTATCCGTATAATATATTTCGACTAAGTCCCCGCTTCAGATGAAGCCATCGTTTCTGGGGACACTGTGGTCGAGCGGCCTTTTATTTATTATATTATATCGAACACAAGTGTGACTATTTTGGCAACATTTATGTTTCTGATATTGTCGCATTTTTATTTGCCGCGAATTTTGGAAATCGGTCACAAATTTTACAATTTACGGCAATATTTTGGCGATGGCAGGGGATGGTAATAGTTACAACTCACATCATCTCTTCAGGATTCATGTATTTATTTCTATAAATCTATTTCGGCAATCTTTGAAAAAATAGGACTGTCTGCTTGCATAACTAAACTCACAGAAACTCTTAGAATACATTGGATAGCTATGAGTTGACACAGGGTCATTAATATTCATCACTAATTCCATTGATTTAGTTTGACATCCGGACAGTCTTATAATTTTAGTTAAAGGTATATATACCTCTTCCGTTGTCATCGAAACTAAATAATTTTGCTTGTCACATTTTGTAGAAATGTATTTGTTAAAGACATATTATGGACTTGTTCGGGTGCGTGGAACTGATAAGTTAGTATTCAGGCGCTACATCAAATGGGGGAATATAGCATTCTACTACCATCGCCGAAAATCGCAAAGAAATCGACCATACCACTCCATATATATCATCGTCCGAACTACGCATAATTGTAAATATTTACGCCTCGATTCGGGACGCCTACAATCGGCGATAAACTATCGTAAATGACTTTGTCATCGAGAGTCATTGCATTTAATTAATATATAAGAATGACGGTGTGTGTGCTGGATATTTGGATTAATATTCGTAAAAATAACTATTTTGAGCAAGATTATTCTCCATTTCTATTTGATTACCCAACCGGAGTGTTTCACATCACTTTAAGGACGGATTTATATAAATCAATACGAGAACATCGAAGAGATGATGTTAGTTGTAACCGATAACATAGCCAAAATATTGCCGTATAAATTGTAAAATCTGAGACCGATTTCCCATATTCGCGGCAAATAAATATGTGCAAGCAAAATCAGACAGGAATTGTGTGGTAATTTACATCAGTGTTCCATATAGTATAACACATAATCCATGTCTTGTCAAAGACAATGTCAAAATAGTGGTCCTCGGTGAGTAGTCAATGTGTCACCGGCCAGTGGACTATTCCTCCCCTGGGACCGCTATTTTGGCAGTTTCAACTCCAGACCACGAGTTAGCTATATAATATAGTAAATGATAAATATAAGATGAATACATGAATATAAGTGTTTACTACGTCTAGAGTTTCACAGCGAAGCCATTGTAATTTCGGTCGTGTCCGTGACAACGTCCACTTCCGCCCAGACATGACGCCACGACAGCACTCCCAGAGTCTTCAATGACTCGTACAGCCTCTCGTGTTTCTTCTCGGAATTTCTAAATTTCTATGTGAGATATGAGGGATTATATCAATTATTTGAATTAGCTGTTATTTCGTGATTTTGTGTCATAACTTGCTGTGGGTGAGTTAATAATTACATAATTTGGAGGTTCAAATACGCCATGTCCTAAACTGAATGATTTTCCTTTCCAGAGTAATATCGATCGATTACTGTGTACGATACTCAATGGTTTATATATATATTTTTGTAAATAGGTCACTCCCATAGATATGTGAGCAGGTACGTGGCAACAGGGTGCGGGGTGTCTCACCCAACTTTTGGTCAAAAATTTCAACAACACAGGTTTCATTCCAAACTACGTTGAAATTGTTCTCAGTTAGATTTTCCAATCAATAATTAGTGGCGGACTTTCTTTTTGCATTTAGACCAAAAGAGATTCACAATGTCCTGCTATTGGCAGCTATTGGTCAAACTTTTGGACTGAAATGTCCATCAGTTGGAAAATTTTCCAGGGGGGGGGGGGGGGGGGTGTAAACTAAATTTCGCAAACTTGATTGTTTGGTTGGTCCAATGCCGGGAAGTGATGATGCAGTTGAATATTTCAAGTGTATACCCCAAACAGAGACCCTCTGGCCACGATCCTGCAAATAAGTGCTCATTTCTTTGATAAATTATGTGTTCCCTCTTTCTTCAGAGTATAGTATTTACGTTTATGAGACTATTGTTATTGATCAAGAATATATTGATTCCGTATTTTTAAATATCTTCAGAATCTTGAAATAAACAATTTATAATAAGCCATGTTTATTTCTCTTTTGCTCCAGCTTCTATAACAATAAACAATGTGGGTCTCGTGTTCAGCAATTAAGTTAAGATGCCTGTCCGATTTGACACCATAGAGCCACCATATGTAGGCTATGGCCCTGCGAATCGGGCATTTTCATTTCGAATCGAATCTCGAATAGAATCAGCCAAGTGATTCCGAATCGAATCGAATCTCGAATCGAATCATTGCATCAGTGGTATCAAGAGTGGAGATATAGATATCACTGGACTGAGTGGCCGTACCGTTATAAATTTGCTCACTTGGTGACGACGATAAGTTAGGGCCCTGCGAATCGATTCGATTCGATGCGATTCGGAATCTTTTGTCTGATTCGATTCGATTCAAAAACGGCTGTCCTGATTCGAATTGTATCGAATCATTGGCTCCAGTTGCATTCTCAACGGACACCTTTGCTTTTTCGCGAAGATAGATTATGATACCAATGGACGACCACATGCACAAACACTGGTGTAGACTGAGCTACACTATATAGACCACAGAAGCATTGCACGACTGATGTAACTGATCTAGCAACATTTCATATTTGTAGAACTTCAGCTGCGTAATTGCTTACTTACTTCATTATTGCGTAAGATACAGTTTCATTATTTTATAGCAGAGCTGGGCACAACAAATTAACACTTAATTGGTTAAATGCGAATTTGATCCATTTGTGGATAATATTTACATTATATACCGACGATCACTTATCGTCGTTATCAAGTCAGCAACTTTATAACGGTACGGCCACTCAGTCCAGTGATATATATATATATATCTTCACTCTTGATACCACTAATGCAATGATTCGATTCGAGAGTCGATTCGATTCGGAATCACTTGGCTGATTCGATTCGAGATTCGATTCGAAATGAAAATGCCCGATTCGCAGTGCCCTACGATAAGTGATCGTCGGTATATAATGAATTCGCAGGGCCCTAATTTAGGCCTAAGTTGTCTGTACCAGAACATAATTAAATCTTACTCATGAGCACATTAAATGGGTACATTAAACTAAATCCGGCCATTTGTGGGACCATCTCCTTTTATACTTAACAGAATATATGCAAAAAATTAATGAATTTGACCCATGGATTAGTGCATTTGTTGCATATATGATCTATGAATATAATAGCGATGTATCTGTGATAAGAATGATGGTGATGCAAGTATGTTATTTTTGTTGCCTGATAAGCGAAACATTGACTCGAGAAGTTCTGGATTATTTGGTGTCAAATCGCGGACAGTGTATCATTAGTTACTAATTGCACGTTTTCAGTGTCAAAAATATTGAGATCGGACATAGGCACTGTTTCAATGGCTGGTGTCAGAAGTTGACTTTCAAACGGAGCATTGTTTGCGTTCTACCAGGGCCCTGCATATAAGCGAGATCACTGAGTCGTGGGCATATTCGATTCATCCAGCCCCCGTTCCGCGGTTTAAGTGCTGCAGGTCAAATGCCCTGAGGTGCATCCCATATATGGAACTTTTGAATATTCATGATTCCATATATGGAATTCATGAATGTTCAAAAGCTCCATATATTGAATCATGAATATTCAAAAGTTCCATATATGGAATGCACATCCAGAACTTTAACCTGTAGCACTTAAACCCCGGAACGGGGGATGGATGAAACTAAAATGGCCGCGACACAGTGATCTCGCTTATTATACAATTACGAATACATGTACCGCGATTAGAGCCGCACAGAAGGTGCCGGGTAACACAACACCTCGACACTTTAACAGTGTAGGTGACATCTTTGAAATCACCAGACTTGGAAAATCGATTACTATAAACATCACAGATGGAACAATCTCGGCCAATCTTTGCACATCCGGTCCACTTTGGTTTGGTCCGATTTGGCACCAAATAATACAGAATGTTTTTGCCAATTTTCAGCTTACCAGCCAAAATAGAATGAAAAATACTTGCAATCGCCTTCATTCGTATCACACAAGGCATCGCGAAAAAACACACAACATCACCAACAAGTAAGACATTGGAAATGGTAACAATAGCTCATCATAACTGAGTACATTACCATCTTTATTATCTAAAGGCACGGGCGGCGTTCGTTGCAGAAATATCCATATTTGTTCAAATCGCCATCAACAGAAGGAATATTAAAATATATATAGTTTTGTTCATTTGCCAAACATAATCAGCGCGCAAATAGTATATTAGAGACCTTTCGCATCCTCACGTTTACGATTACGAATACGGATAGCTATTCGTAGACGTAAGTCTATCCGTATGGCCAAAAAGTCCTTTCGCAAAACGATTACGCGTAAGAGTTTTGACGAACACGGATGATCATTATTTCGTACAACTTTTACAACTCAAAGCGTGTGTTTGGTATACATTCCCTTAATACTTCACTTATCGTCTCATTTGCAACAATGCGATAATCATGACCTGTTAATATTGTCAATAATTCGACCAGTCACAACGTACGACCCAGGATTTTCGTGATATATTGTGGCAATACAGGTATAAATGCCAGGTCATATGTGGTGGAAATTCAGTTCGTTGTTAGCATGGATGACCAGATAGACGTTATGTTGATGGGGAAGAGGGGTTCCTGAATTTGGACCTTACATCAACCACGACGCCATCGCTCAAGCCCCTTCAAGTCCGCGAGTTGATTTCAATGCGATTTCGGCTTCACCTCTTTGGGTTCAGGAAATCCGACATAAGGTTGGTGAGCTCGCTGATGTGCATCGCTTCTGATTTGTTACTACCAATTCGAAACAAAGTCGACACGGTAGAAGCGATGTGCATTAAGTTGTTTTTTTGTCAGATATTTGACAAACGGGCAAAATTTCGTTGAACAAAATGTTGATAAACAGGTTTTGGGAAATTTTATAATATAGTTGACTGTGGTTAGCATTAATTTTGAGCAATTACTCGATTCTGATAACAGAAGCGGTATTTAAAAAATAAATTTGGAATCTGATGAAATGGGACATCTAATCGGATTGAGTACCTTTAAATGTCGCATTTGTGCGTGCTTTTTAAATTAAAAATAAATGCAAAGAACAAACATGACAGAGACCGCTGAGCTCTGGTGATGTCGGTGGGTGTGCCAAATATTCTTTTAGTTACGGTTCAGGAGCAGAAGTCGCTATACTTACCAGTTGAATCGGGATCCAGGGTAGGTTCAGATTACTCAGACAGAGTACTTTATGTAACTTAGAACTCGGTTATGAATTCCATGTAATTTTAAAATCGGTTATGAATTCCATGTAATTTTAAAAGGCCCTGCATTACAGACTCTACGAGAGAGATATATAAAACCCAACTTCTACCGAAAACCGAATATTATTAAATTGAATGAACTATTCAATTCGGGAAAGGGGAATAGAACACAAAATCTTTCACTATTCATTAATAGGGTTATGCTATTATTTAGGCTTTCCTGAGGCATTCTATAACTGCATACGTTAGGACACCACCATGGGTTGTTGAATTAAATAATTGTTGAATTTCACTATATATTGTGTACTATCTTGCACATAATAATCACTCAAAACTCCACATGCATCGCACACTATATACTGTATTTTTAGCGACTGGTTTCATAGTGCACTCCTCTTACTGTAAAGTTTTCTGTCACAGCCAGCGATGGCTATCCGTTGTGAATAGCGATCTTATTTCGCGGGAAGCTCGTGATTCACGACGACGAGTACAGTGATTGACAATCTAAACAGCATATCGAGGTCGTAGCTCAATACAACTGGATGGTTTGCATGATATACACATGCAGTCTCGAACGGAGTAAAGTAATATTTTGCAGAAAATAATTTTCAGGTGTTATTTGAGCTTATTAGAAACCATGAAATCGTAACCGTCATTACGGATAGTAAAATACGAGAACGATTAGAAAGTACACAAAGGTTGGTGACGTAGTACCCTATCCGTATCCGTAATCGTAAATGTGAGTTTTGCGAAAGGTCTCTAATGTCGTCAAGTCGTACGATGGTGTACGTAAACAAGAGCCTGCTCGCGTTACCGGCAGAAGTGTTTCTTCTGTTTACATAACACAGCGCAATTCTATTGGTTAATCACACATAAATGATATAAACGCTCTTTATTAATTCCATATCAGGAAAACAGTACAAATAACGCTCTTTATGTTTACCATATCATGATCTAAACAAAAGCCAGGTGAACGTTTTTTGCTTTTGTTAACATAACAAAGGGGAAAACATTGACAATAACATACTGTTTATGCCATATTTCTGATTGGTATATGAACAAAGTCTGTCTATATTTTACTATTCTTTCTGTTTATGGCGGTTTTTGACGGAGGTGAATATTTTAACAGCAAACCCACCGTATACCCCGTATTTTTTACGCTTTGAACCAGGTAACCATGGCCGCTCCTTATAAGAAACGATCATTGGAATTGTTGCTGAGTTGACAACAATTAAAAACGTGTTAAAACATACTCTTTTGTAAATCGAAATAGCCACCAAAACCTCTTATTAATTGGCTCATGGGTCCGATCTAATAGTTATTTGGTATAACACGCGTGCATAATGTAGTGTCAAATAAGACAAGGCATCAACTTCATGACCTGGACAGTATCTTGGAAACTTTAAAATCACACCGCCTGATTAAATGTATCATGGGTGGAGACGCCTATATATACAAAGAGTACCGGCGAAAAGTGTTTTGTCGATATTGCTGCTCCCCTCACCTGAAAATTTGAATTACACCATTAGGGTTCCTATATCGGTTACGTAGCGTTTTTCCGAAGACCCATAACTCCGAAGGTCCGATTCTCCGAAGGTCAGATTCTCCGACGCCCCGATTCTCCGAAAGGCCATAACTCCGAAGTCCCGATTCTCCGAAATCCCATAACTCCGAAGACCCATAACTCCGAAAGCCCATAACTCCGAAGGCCTATAACTCCGAAAGCCCATAACTCCGAAGGCCTATAACTCCGAACGCCCATAACTCCGAAGGTCTATAACTCCGAACGCCCATAACTCCGAAGGTCTATAACTCCGAAGGGCCGATTCTCCGAAGGTCCGATTCTCCGAAGTTCATGTTATATCGCTTATTAAATAGTGTACAGTCCAGTGGCGGAGTCAATGGGGCCCATGTGTAACATGCGGCATGTGAAGAATCAAATGGTTCTACGAGTGACTTTTGGGGGTAAAATGGTGGTCTAATACCGTTTGGAATTTCACAATTCTTAGAGTGTATTGATAAGTATGGAATGCGCGTATGGTTATATTTTGTATGGAACATGTACATGTAGATAATATATCCCCCCTGGAATCCGGAATCCAGCTTCAAATTTACCATGGAATCCGGCGTCCAGCTTCAAATTGACACTGGAATCCGGCGTACGGGTCCAAAATGGGTGGAATCCGGCGTACGAAAAGGGGGGAAGGGCCCCTCATATATTGGAAATGTTAACTATATATGTATTATAATAAGGTGATATATACACCATCAGTAGTGTGCGACAAGCCTTAATTTTCCACAGAATGCTTAAATTTATGAAAAAAATACAATTATTTTGCCACAATGTACGTCTTAATACAATTAACATGATTAAAATGTGCACATCTGACTGCATTGGGGTGATTTGATGCAATCAGGTTCATTTTATATATGAAAAAGGACAAGTTCTTCCCCGTTCACCTCTGTACATTT
This sequence comes from Siphonodentalium dalli, assembly GCA_032622095.1. Classification (NCBI taxonomy): domain Eukaryota; kingdom Metazoa; phylum Mollusca; class Scaphopoda; order Gadilida; family Siphonodentaliidae; genus Siphonodentalium; species Siphonodentalium dalli. The sequence goes on along the minus strand of CP136065.1, from coordinate 175,436,978 downwards.
TACTCTGGCATCTCATGGGGCAACGTAATGTTATAGTATATGGTGTATAGTCAGTGGCGAGCCAGGATTCCCATTTAGGTGGGGGGGGGGGTAGGAAAAATTTGAATATTTTGATGCCCCATGAACGATTTCCGGGCGTTTACATGGGCCGTCGGAGAATCGGGCCTTCGGAGTTATAGATCTTCGGAGAATCGGCCTTTCGGAGTTATAGGTCTTCGGAGTTATAGGTCTTCGGAATATCGGCCCTTCGATGTTATGTGCTTTCGGAGAATCGGATCTTCGGAGTTATGGGCCGTCGGAGAATCGGATCTTCGGAGTTATGGGCCGTCGGAGAATCGGATCTTCGGAGTTATGGGCCGTCGGAGAATCGGGTCTTCGGAGTTGTGGGCCTTCGTAGTAATAGGTCTTCGGACAATCGGTCTGACACCCCTATATCACGGAGATGTTTATATATAAGTTTTCTGTAAATTTGCAATAAAACTGTTGCAAACTTGACGCTGCTCCCTCATAAACCCCAGCCCGGACACGACAGTGCTATTTTGCCAACGTTGAATTATTCCATAGATTCACTGTACAATGCAGATGACTATATTTAAGTTTGGTGGAAATCGACGAAAAAAAACGTTTTTATCAATGCGCCACTTGGGCATCTTTAAACAACACTATTATATATCTTATATCAGGATATTGCCACAGTTTTGGAGCCCCCACCCCTTACTCGGGCGGCGCCACTTAGTTATCTCTAAACACACCACAATAGTCCCCACACAGAGAAACTATAAAAAAGTTTAGTGGAAATTTGTTACAAACAAATTTCATCGAATTTGTAGCCCATCCCGGCAAATAACATTTTCAACCTCTCCAATGTACTAAACATCGTATTTGGCAATTAAAGATACGGATAGCGTTCGAGATCGGTATTGCTGCTTAAAAAGTTACATCCGTTAAAACCGCCATAAACAGAAAGAATATTACAATATAGACATAAATTGTTCTCATACCAATCATAAATATATCATAAGTAGCATCTTACTGTCAAGATCGTACGCATTGTTAGTAAACAAAGGCCATATTATGATACAGTACAATGAGTAAAGAGTGTGCGATACGCAAAACACCCATCACCAATGATAACCCCTTTAATGGAACTGTGGTTAAAATTGACACCATATTGTTTATAATATAACGATATATAGTTCACACGGACTTTGTTTAATTATTCTGCCTGTCAAAACCAATAACCACCAAAAATCGATCTGCAAGTAATTTCCTATAATCATTTACCAGTACATTTTAATAGAACATTAATAATTTGAACAACATTTCAAAACTACCACAACAATTGTAAGTAACACGATCGGCTTCAAGTGACGTAGGTGGTTCATCGCTTTGTGTGAAGTGGACACCGTGCAGCGAACACGTCTACACGGTCGATTTGAAGTGACGTAGGTGTTCATGGCTTAATAGAGACCTTTCGCAAAATCACGAATAGGATTACGGATAGGGTGTATTGTCCTAGTATAAGGTTGACTCCAACACAATTTACCTACGATGGCTAATTGGTGAGACGGCATATGCCCAACTATATATTCAGTTACACATATAATTGGTGGAAAGAGTAATATGTGTCTCTTTCAGACCCCATGTTCTTATCCGTGTGTAATACACCACACGGATAATGATAGTGCCCTCAAGCAGGACCAGTGGCACATTCTTGACACATCTAATCATAATTAAACTACGTGGGGTATATTTCGTCTCACGTAAGAACCCCCGCGCGTCAAAAATGAATTTTGGCTGTATATATACTGGCAGGATATTTCCATATCCGTAATCGTATTCGTGATTTTGCGAAAGTCTCTAATATATATACACCTACTATCGCTTCTGATTTCCCCATAGAGTTATGGTAGACTAACTCCCCCCACCCCCGAGTCAATTTGTTCATAAACCTATGCACGAAATGTGACGTATTTATCAATGTCGTTCATAGGTTTATAAACACATTGACCCCGGAAATCACCAGGGTTGTCGGACTTGAACGACTGCTTGAGTATTCAGCACGTCCGTATTTGGCAAGAAATTTGTTTTGGTCTATAATCAATGTTGTTACCGTTCACCTAACACTCATCTCCTCTGATTACACATCAACAAGTCACATAACCCACACCCCGACAATTGTTGCCATGAGAAGTACACCGCCATGTTATAATATAAAGACGACAATCTGTTTATAACTCCACAACTTTCGAAACACCGCGAACAATGGGCACGGGGTCGCACATGCCCCGTGAGAACTGGTTCGCATTCAGTTTAGGACACGGTGCGCATTCGCCAATGTCACGGTTCGTTTGAGATCGAGAAAATAGGTCATCCACAACACGCGGCATTTTGGACAGACGAAGGTGACATTAATCTATATTTGATGCTACAGTTATTTCCCAAATGACTCAATGCTATAGATCCAATAGTTTATTTGATGTTTTAGCTGAAAGCTGTACTTGTTGCTATATTTTCAAAACAGCGATCACTCAATGCATTTTCAATAGGAACTTGTCCGACTAATTACAATTAATACACACCAATCGCGTGTGTTTATTTTGGGCGTACGGCGAGTTTCTTTTAAATTCCCCAATCTCAGACTACCGGTCTTGATCATATTTCACGCCTAAGTCACAAGAGATGCCATTTGAAATGAGTCGAAAAAGTCAAGGTCAGGTCGGGGTCACGATTTGACCCGTCCAAAACACTCCCCGGACAAAAGTATCCCTAGCTATCAAATTTCGTCGAAAATCCGTCCGGCAGTTTTCCCGGCCATTGCTAACAAACAAACAAACAAACAGACAGAAGTCCCAAAATATATATTAGATCACATGAAACCCCTATTATATCGTTTAAATAGCCATTACATATTTCCTTATATCTCACCAGTGCCGAATAGCCACGTGCTTCCCGGGATACTTGGAATCGCGCCAACAAATTTAACGCGCGGATTAATACTATTTCGAATAGCCGCGCTTGACATCAATAGCAGACATTGCAAAATGATTGCTTTGTTCTCTAAGGTTCAGTTATTGTCCAACTTCGTTGCCCTAACGAAAATAACCACAAAAACAAAGAGGCAAATTGGGGGACTATAATTTTCGTCTCAAGACAGCGCGCAATACTATCGTATACGGTTGTGAAGCGTCTCAGCCAATGCCGCGCATGTATGCATTTTAAATGCATATTTCAGCTTCTTTTAAAGATTTTGATTTGTTAAAAAGGCATAAAGCTCTAATTTGTTCATGTGATATACAATATCTTCAACTCGGTGGCCGGATTCATCACCTCAGGTTTAAACCTGGTCTACGTAAACCTCTAGGTTTAAACCGCCGTGAGTCAGCTAAATCCGTGGTTTAAACCCGAGACCGCAGGTCTAAATGACGCATTCGCCATCTCTGGTTTAAACCTGGTCCAGCCAGTTCAGTGTTTTAGCAGTAGTGTCTCTGTGTCGTCGAGATAATTAATCGTACTTTCCTAATGCGGACCGCTTCGTTTTATTGATTGCGAAAATCAATAATTTCGACAGCGAGCATATTTTGATTGGAAATTTATAAGCGAGAGGCACTCACACCTATAAAGTGGCGACTGCCGACCGGACCAGGTGTTATCACAGTTGATTCATTGGCACGCGAGCTTTGCTCAGATATGGACATCTTCCTTCAATATGATCTTTACAACTATCTTATGGGTTTTTTTGGATTGTGGCAATCACAAATACTCGTGTTTTCTACGAATTCATTTGTAGGGTTCTACGTTTTAATTTTGACACCGAAACGATGCTACTGCATGACCAGATATGCTATACACATAGTTTGCAATCCTAAACTTATATTGCTATATGAGTAAAATTTGATAACTTATTTTGATGTAGATCATGCCACAAAGCTCTACTCTGGCTACGCCCATAAATTAATATTCCACAGTTTATTTATCACATAATTAACCCACAAAACAGCTTCATAATTATTGGTAAGACACACGTGTAATATCAGCGCGTGTGATGACGTCACGCCATTATTTACCTCGGCTCAAATCGAATTTAGTGAACTCGGTTGATAATAGAATAGAACTCCGTATAAAATAGAAACTCATGTGAGATCCTCTATTTATTAAAAGCTGTCCCTCTTCATGCTTGTCCACTTCCAACAGTTCTGGTGTGCACTCAAATTGCCTTTACTTGACTAACTGTTGGTCCAGGATTGATTCGATTTTGGAGCCTATATTCAGCGTGCGTCAGAGGGGCCTGCGTCCTATTTGTGCGATAGGGGGCTGCGACTCCTTTGCGCACATTTTGATGATTTGAACATTTCATTTTAAAGCAAAAATTTTATTAAATTTAAAACAAACAAATATTAATTTAAATCAAAAATTTTCGTTTCTTGTTGGATTCAACTCCTTACTCAATTCAACAACACAATTTGTTCTTTGTAAAAAAATTAAATTGTACTTATTTTTAAATCAAAATTTTAAAACCTAACGCCGTTGTAACATCTGAGTCACCACACCTAATTTGGTTGAAATCGGTTCAGGGGTATGGGATAACAGTTGCGAACAGACAAACGGACATACAGATAGACAGCTCCTATACCCTTTAATATATACAGATATACATGTAAATACACCAAATTTGGTTTTTGCGGGAAAAGCATCTTGCAGAAAATCCACCACAAACAAAGTGATGAACAGCGCGTGAAACTCGTTTTGACAAACATGCCTTTTGTCAGATTGATTTATATCCAAAATGTGATCAGATTAATTGTCCATGAGCGGTACTTGTTTCTCAATGAATAAATCCATTGAGCGTGCAGGAGTTCGTGATAATTTATGACGTGTCAATAACCACTGTATCGGCCTGTCTTTTGATCCGATTGTTAAGAGGGTAGTTTGACTGCAAGCTCATATCACCGAATCGAGGTGTCAATTAGCTGGCAATTGAACGACAAAAACGCCCACTTAGACCCTGTTTTGCTGGACCGCCAATGTAGGTTTAAACCAGGTTTAAACTCTGAGGTTTAAACCGGAGATGACGAATCGTGCCGGTATGTTGGGATTTAAGATTGTATGACTCGTTGTGAATCAAATTTGAAATTTATCAACATCGTTTCATAAAATCTTATATCCTCACATAACTCGTTTGAGATCATCAATATATTACTCAGGTAAGACACATTTTGAAAAATTCCGCATGATTCCAAGGCGCGTTAACCTATTACGGCTGCTAGAGCTATTCAAAATGCGCACTGGGGCCTATCAAATTTTACAGAATGCTAACCTTAGCGTCCGGACATGCGCACTGGGACATGCTTGGCTTGCAAATAAAAGACGCATATGGTGTGAATACCATTGAGATATCTGACATTTCATATCGGATTAGGACAAGTCGGAATCGTCAAGATGAAATATTACCGAAAATCAGCTGGGAAAGTCTGCATTTGTAGCGAAAATAGCATTTAAAAACAGACATTGCTAATATAATCAACACATCTTACTGCTCGGTTCGATATTTCGAAGTTTAATCAACGAATATTGATTAAATTAAAGACTAGTATTGTTATCTATAGCATCAGCTATCGACGAACGCTCACACATATATCGTATTACTGATAACGATATAAATGCTTACCATTTTCTGCAATGTCTTGTCCGTTTCTCGTGAAAATGTAAGAACGCACCGTGACATTGGCGAATGCGCACCGTGTCCAAAACTGAATGCGAACCAGTTCTCACGTGGCATGTGCGACCCCGTGGTGGTGTTCATTTGCATAATTATCGTTTTTAATTTGCAATTGAAATGCGTTGTACGTAGATAGTGTTGCGACCGACGTAAATTCGTTTTATGGTGTAAGGTTCCTATTGTCTCTTCTTATTTGAACACCGTGGACCACATAGTCGCACAATATCATTACAATGCAGCTAATACTGAAATACCGCAGACAAATGCACAACATTGCGCTACTTAGTAGAGTTTGATCATTTTCCTTGCCGCTACAAATATTCCTTGTACCTCATAAATATATCATTATGGTAGAAAGCCGTGTTGTCAACTTCCTAACCACAGCCGAAACTTGTTAGTTTCAGATATTATCATTCTTGAAATCAACACGTCCACATTGATTACAAGTTAAACAAATTTTTTACCTAAACCAAATGTAAAAGGTAACATTTTACATTTTTAAAACTATAGACAACTCGATCGACAGATTGTGTATTATTTTCATGAAAACAAGACACAACAATTTATCGTATTTTAGAAAGTAACACAGTATATAAACTATAATTTTAAAAATGTAAAAGATTACCTTTGACCAAAGATGGTGAATTTTCATGGCCGCTCGACAATGCGATGAACGAAGCCAATAACACAAAAATATAATGACTGTCTGGCATAGCCCTGTCGCTATAGTTGAATTAAACAAAATAAAGCGCCCAAAATCACAAGAAAACAATTCGTCTCCAATTTTATGGCAATATTTACCTATCTTGAATCAAAACATACATGGACGTTGACAAACCACTCGGATTCTTCTCGATTTTTGCATAAATTTTCGCGGCGATATTTGGAAGAAGGAACTGTAGCCTATCACCTTTTTTTTTCTGAAGTAAAAACAGTAGCATCTGGAAAACGGAAACGTAGCCTCCATGTGATGTTTAAATAACACATTTTCCATCACTTACAACCCAATATGTGGGAACAACGTATAACCAACCACAATCGAGGTGATAAATGATTATTACGTCGCATTCCATACAACTTTCTAAACTAGCGCGATTCATACATCATAGCCAAACTGACCAATCATATGTTACAATTATTCTTTGAGGAATATTCTCTGAAAGTTAAAATCTTACAATTTTGTAAAGATTTCTTCTGTTTCTGTCCAATTATCCCAAATTAAACGTAGCATTTTCTAAAATGCGGCGTAAGACTTGTCGGAAAAGCGGCAATTTTCGAGTACCGGATCGATTAATGCCCGTGCTATTGGATTGTGGTCATTGGTTTTGACTGGCAGAGTAATAAACAAAGTTCGTGTGAATCCCCATTCACACACTTTGTTTAATTACTATGCCGGTCAAAATCCAATGACCCCCAATCGATCTACAAGTCATTTCTTAATTTTATTAAGTGGCTACTTCAGTTATCGCCCGATGAACGTCAGAAACGTTCGTGTAAACGTATCGCGATTTGTACCGATTCTTACGGAAGCTAATTGTGTTTATAAACAAATGCTCGGTTCACACAAAGTGTGTTTTGTGGGTAATATCGCATTCATATTATCATTATACTATACTACTAGTATTAAAGGCACGGGCGGCGTTCGTTGCAGAAATATTCATATTTGTTCAAATCGCCATCAGCAGAAGGAATATTAAAATATATATAGATTTGTTCATATGCCAAACATAATCAGCGCGTAAATAGTATATTGTCGTCAAGACGTACGATGGTGTACGTAAACAAGAGCCTGCTCGTGTTACAGAAGTTATGCTACTGTTTACATAACACAGCGCAATTATATTGGTTAATCACACACAAATGATATAAACGCTCTTTATTATTTCCATTTCAGGAAAACAGTAACAAACTAGAATGCTCTCATTGGAGCTGCCTATACTTGCGCCCATCACACATTTGGCATGTTGTGTGGTGTCTTGCCAACAACAGTTTGAACCACGGGTGCTGGCCCCTCGTTTGAGAGATCGATAACAAAAATCTAGATATCAAATCTCTGTTCATCCATCGCTGAAATAGTTGTGTGTACGGACATAATATCTCAATTTGATCTACATTAGTTACACTAATGATAGTCTTAGTAATACGTACGAGTTGTTTGACATACTAATATAACAATATAGACATATAGATATATATATGAAGGGTGTGAAGACGATTGGTTGCCGACGATGCTATAATATATGCCAATTGGGTTAACTTACTAGTTTGACTAGAATGATATCAAGTGTGTATGCCAGTGACAAAAACCATCAAAGTAAATTACAAAATACCGACACAATTAAATAAAAGAAACGGGATCATTGGTATGTCTTTGCTTAACAATGTGTCAATGTGAACATGCCCCTTAGCGACTGATCTACAGACTTCGGGAACATATCAAAATGTCTATTGCGTTGAGAATGAGAAAGCTTGTTTTCCCAGTTAATTAATAAGGCATTTTAATAATCCATGTTTCCACATTCACATTTTCAGTGCAATTGTTTTTCAATTGAACCACGCGCTCGACTGTTTGACCGGACATGCTTTATATGCACCAGCATCTATCGAAAATGTTTTGAACTTTCCAGAAATATGTTCGCACCTCACAGTCACTGCGAAAAAAAAAAAGATTCCGCACGCATCTTTTAGACTTGATCTCAACTCATTTCCTCGAGTTTCAAGTTATATAAAATAGGCTTATAATGGGCATGTACTGTTGCCGACGTTTGTTTTACATGCAGTATATATATTTCTAATAATCAAACACGAAGTTGTTGGCAGATGGAATGGTTTAGCCTGTCCGTGTAATACGAGTTTCAGCTGTCTGGACATCGACGCAATCATGTCTTGTGTTTTGCGCGCCCATGTAGCTTGTGACGTCCTGATGTGCGTCGTGACGTCATGGCATCTTGATCGGTTTCCAGAGAGAAATAATTCAATATTGTTCATGTATGAACGATTTATTACCAAAAATAAAACCAGATAACAATGCAATTTAAGTATATATGCGGATTTAAATTACAATTGATGCAACCATTTCATATTAGCGCGTGTTCATTTTTTTTACTGTATGTACTTCCGGTATGACGTAACATATTCACGGAAGGAAGGAAGGATAAACAAACATCCGAGCCGAAAACATTACTTGCGTCCAGCATGGACTGGCGCAAGTAATAACGCTCTTTAAGTTTACCATATTCGGATCGAAACAAAAGACAGGTTCTGTAACGTTTTTTAAGGACGACCAGCTGGGCGCAGCCCAGCCGCGCATATGTTGCGCAGCAACATATGCGCAGGTCGTCCCGGCTAATACTAAGTTCGCTTTCGAACATGGGCGCCGCCATCTTGAATTAGGAGCGCCGCCATCTTGGATTTGAGGGGCCGCCATCTTGAAACGTCATTGCAATTAAATTAAAACTACAAAATGTTACTTTTCATATAGCCAACAGGCATTACATGGTTTATTCTTTGAACAATAATCATGACTTAAATCATAAATATTGTCGACCGGACTCGGGTTGCTATGACATTCGGGAAATGTCGGAAATTTACGTAAAACTGCAAATTTTCCTTAGCCGACCTCGCGAAAACAACATAATTCATATCGTAAATATCATGAACGTTTATTATATAACTAAATAAACTTTTCTTTAGTTTAGTAAATTAGTATAAGCATGTTCACGTAAACTGTTAGGTTACGCCATATGTTGTATCCAAAGCGACGTCATATTGGCACGCGCATTTTCCCGCGAAAGATATTGACGTTTTGACAGGGACGCGACAAAGCACACAAAGCAGGCATAATGTTGGCATGGTTCGCATTAGGTTTGGTTGGGTTGACGTTGTTACATAGTGCATGGCTCCGAGTCCGCGCTGGTATAAATGTAGCTCCATGCAATTGTAATCAAACTGATCAAATCCCAACCTATAAAATCACTATAGAATTTGTACAGGTACAAACAAAACATGTTCTTGGAAATTGAATGTTCTTCCTTACTTATATTCTAATGATTTGGGTTGTGATTTGAAACAAACAAACAACCCAAATTATGAGGGGGGTAAACCCAAGTTCTCACACATAATAACCCCAATTTCCAACCAAGGCCAAGGGTTGTGGCGGCGAGTACAACTAATATTTCATCCAAATTGAGAATGGGCATAATGTGCCAGTCAAAAAATGGCCCCGGGGAGCCACGATCGAAAGGCTGGAAGATACATGTATGAGTACAATATGATAATTATGAGGTACAGACCCAATCCCCCTACCACAAGCAACCAACTTCGTGTACGTAATTGGTTATAAGAAATATTTATAGTTAATTAAATCTTGACGTTCATATAAGTCAACACATATTAGTCTGAGTATAGTGCATGTACGTCGTGACTGCACGGTCGTCCTTTTTTACATGGATTTCAATGCCATAATTTCTTGTTTGCTTTTGTTTACATAACAAAGGAAAACCATTTGACAATAACATACTGTGTATGTCATATTTCTGATTGGTATAAGAACAAAGTATGTCTATAGTATACTATTATTTCAGTTTATGGCGGTTTTTGACGGAGGTGAATATTTTAACGCCGCCCGTATCTTTAATTATATGCTTGCCAATAAAATAGCGGAAAAGTACCGTAACGTAGATCGGCCTATCTATCTCTTCGGAACTACCGTGAAATCGCGTTCTGTTCTTTCACTGTAGGTTCCAATATTTCACAGTAGGTCTTGAAACTAACACAATCTGTCAAGGTCGATCTAGTGATCATTGCACACACTGTCCACTAGCCAATCAAAAGAGACGAATTTATGATGTAACGTGATCAATCGATAATTATATGTTTGAGTCACAGCTTCTCAATGTTTCAACTTTAGGTCTAGGCTCTTTCCTGTTTGTAAGCACTAACTCGTGTACTTTTTAATTAAGTACAATTCATGATTTAATTAATTAAGACTTAACTTAGTAACTTTGAGCCTGAATAAGCCGCATATAATAAAAAGAATACCTACAGTTTTTTGTTTGAATACCTGAAACATCTCATTCTTGTCTGGAAATAAATATCGAATTTTCTCTCACGGCTTGTATAGCCGCTCGTAAAAATTCGCGATATTTCTTTCCAGACACGCGTGAGCTATTTCGGTATTCAAACACAAACTATAGATAATCTATATTTTCTTGATGAAATTTGGGAACTTTTATTTACTAAATTATAACAGACAACCAAGGCCATCCGTGCCCTTAAAGCGTTTGGGTATGCTTAAGCATGCTATAGCGAATTTAAAAACAAACTGGTTAAAACCTTAGGGGCATGATGTTATAACTCAAAACTATCACCAAGTATTCATAGTAATAATTTTGATGCCCATGAAAAACGTATATAAGATTCCCTGGCACTAAACCTACAACATAAGTCTGTTAAAGAAAATAAAAACAAATTATTAAAATTGTAAAAAATTGTAAAAAATAATAATAAATAATGAAAAATTGTTAGGCCAATGCATTCTCTTACATATGCGAGGCGACCTATGGTCAAAATTTTATTTATTCTGTCTGATACGGCATCTATATTCATTATAACAATTTTAATCACAATGTAGAACCAATTAGTTAGACAGAAGTTTTTTTTGAAAATTAGCTAGTTCGATTGGCAAACATAAATTTCTCAACAATATTTTTACATTTATATCGGGGAATTGGATGCCTTTGTGAAATTAAAAATGACTACTATGTGCCACAATACTCACTAAATAGCCAAGGAGCAGTGGAATACCGGAATTATGGTTTCGAAATAATATGGGTTCAACTGACGTCAACAAACTCCACAGTTACTTAAAAACACAGGTGTCATTTTGTCGTCCAGATGAACTGTGATGTGCAATGCCCTATACAAACAAATCTGAATAGAGAACACTATTGACATTAGAACGATCAGATTAAGCCGGCCTCTCCCGAGGCTGTATTACCAAATGTACACACACAGTCAGATACCCAAAACGATATCCTGACAAAGAGCGTTATGCTTCTGTTGTCCAGTAGCGCGAATGGTTAAGATCGTTCATAATACACAGTAGATAAGCGGACCCTTCAATAAACAGGAAGTTGCGGAACACGAGGCGGTGACAATATATTTTTAGACCAATCTTTTTACTGCACTCTTTTAGGAAGGACAGATTTTCGGTTAAAACTCCAATAAATTAACCAGTTTCAATTAGACACGCATTTTTGTGATATTTGACTTATTGACAGAGCATAGCATAAATTGTTTGTGATATTCGACTTATTGACAGAGCATAGCATAAAATATTCACCTCCGTCAAAAACCGCGATAAACAGAAAGAGTAATAAAATATAGACAGACATTGTTCTTATACCAATCAGAAATATGGCATAAACAGTATGTTATTGTCAAATGGTTTTCCTTTGTTATGTAAACAAAAGCAAAAAACGTTACAGAACCTGGCGTTTGTTTAGATCCGGATATGGTAACATAAAGAGCGTTATTTGTTACTGTTTTCCTGATATGGAAATAATATAGAGCGTTCATTTCATTTGTGTGTGATTAACCAATATAATTTTGCTGTGTTATGTAAACAGAAGCAAAACTTCTGTAACACTATCGTACACCATCGTATACAATATACTATTTACGTGCTGATTATGTTTGGCATATGAACAAAACTTAATATCTCTTATGTTGATGGCGAATTGAACAAATATGAATATTTCCTGCAACGAACGCCGCCCGTGCCTTTAAAGACGAAAAACGCCCTCTGATCCTCGATGTAATTACAATGTTGCCTACCGATCGCGAAAGCGGCTTCAAATGTCATTTTCATACTTTCCCGATGTACTTCAAGTCCCATGCTTTATGTGTATAGATACATAATCCGATTTAAGCGTCCCTCAATTACTATTTATTTGGTTTCGGGGGGGGGGGGGGGGGGTAAATAAATATTTGATTCGATTCGAGGAACCCACCTATCAAAGCTCAGAGTTAATAGGTATCGATTTTTGAAATATATATTTTTTCACCATCGAGACTTAGTAGTGGCCCAGTAAAAAGTCGACGAGCCGACAGTCTCGAACCGAACTGGGGACACAGATGGATAATTCTAAAATCAAAAGGCATTGTGTTGATAATAAGACCAATTTTCGTCGAACAACATGTTGATAAATAACACGTTTCGGGCAATTTTATACTATAGTTGACAGTGATTAGCATTATTTTTGAGCAATTAATCGATTCTGATAACTGAAGCGGCATTTCTAAAAATGTTGTTGTTGGAATCTGATTATATGGGGACAATCGAATCGGATTGAGTACCTTTATATTCAGCTTTCTAATGTCGTGACAGATAGCAATTAGTTGCAATATCATTTACTCACGATATCGACTGAAAAACATTGACAAAAACACACCCTCTCACATTTCAGTATCCGCATTGTTGCCAAAATGTTATTCTATAGTTGCTCATTTTCTGTCCGCACAGTTATAATTTATATTGATATTTATATATTGATGCGTGTGGTTCAATTTAAGAATGGTCGTGCTTACGAATTATGTGAAGAAATTCGAGAGTTCTAAGTTCGGAGAACCTAACAAATCAACAGTCACTTCCACAGCCTTTGTTATGATCACAATTTCAGAAGCAAAGAACTCGCCCGTCACAAGGAATTAAACTTGCACTGTCGGATCGGGAGTCAACTCTCATGGTTACCACGTGTGTACACAAAAGAACCACGTCAAGGCATGCGTGCGTGCATGGGTAAACATTAGAATGATCTGAAGAGTCATATCGGGGGTATATGGTACAAGTACCGGTATGCCCATTCCTGTGCTATCACTAAATTGGGACAGTCGTGGGCGCAGTGTGGTACCCTTCTAAGCAGCAATATGTGGAAATGGTCACATGTATCTATCACTAAATAGATTATAACTTATCAAAATTTAGTCATGAAGTAGATGGTATACATTTTTTTCAAGAATATTTGGTAATTTTTATTGTACCAATATTTAGGATATATACCGGATTTTCCATTTGAAGGCATCAAACCGGAGTAAATTCGACTTGGCGTTTTACGCTAAAAAAAAATCACAGATATACCGGTACGCTATTGAATTTTTCCTGCTATGAAAATAGGTCGATAAATACTTGAATACCTCCACGTGGACTTTCTATGTCTCAGAAAGGAGTATAAATTGCAGTCGTATAAATTTACCACTTAAAAATAAAAACTCGGGATTCGTCTCTGTTCTAGGTTAAAAGAATAATGAACGCAATGGTTACTATTTCCATGATATGGTATAAATAACGAGCGTTTGACTCCATTATGTGCACAACTTATTTGACAACAACTGGGAAATGTCTATGACTTCGAAAATTCCAGACTATTGGGCCGGATTCGTCATCTCAGGTTTAAACCTGGTCTACGTAAACCACTAGGGTTAAACCGCCGTGAGTCAGCTAATCCGTGGTTTAAACCAGAGACCACATGTCTAAGTGACGCATTCGTCATCTCTGGTTTAAACCTGGTCCAGCCAGACCAGTGGTTTGGCAGTAATGTCTCTGTATCGTCGAGATAATTAATCGTACTTTCCCAATGCCGACCGCCTTGTTTTATTGATTGCGAAAACAAATAATTGCGATACCGAGCATATTTTGATTGGAAATTTATAAGCGAGAAGCACTCACACCCATACAGCGTGTGGGAGAAGTTTTTGTCAATTTCGATATATCTTTTTTGCGTTTTATAAGCTTAAACTTGCACCTAAACCAACAAATTCGGCGGTCCAGCTAAACCAGCATTACCGAGGCTAAACTTGAGATGACGAATGCGTCTTTTCTTCATCGCGGTTTAGAATTGTCAAACAATCAGTCAAAGGGTGGTGCTATAAATAATCTCGAGTGAGGGCGAGTCTTAGTGGCGACTGCCGACTGGTGTCATCATGTCACAGTTGATTCATTTGCAGACACGCTTTGTTCAGATATGGACATGTTCCTTCAATATGATTTTTACAACTATCTTGTCGTTGTTGATCACAAATACTGGTGTTTTCTACGAATTCATTTGAAGGGTTCAACGTTTTAATTTTGACAACAAAACGATGCTACTGCATGACCAGATATGCGATACACACAGTTTGCAATCCTAAACTTATATTGCTATATGAGTCAAATATGATAACTTATTTTGATGTAGATTATGCCACAAAGCTCTACTCTGGCTACGCCAATAAATTCCCATAATATTCCACCAGTTCAAAACCTGGGAACTTTTTGATTTTCTGCATGAGGGGAACTTTATGACATTGAAAAAAAGCGACGCATGCAATAAATTTCTTTATTAAAAGCTATCCCTCTGCATGGTTGCCCACTTCCAACATATCAGATACCGCTTCTGGTTTGCACTCATAAGCAAATTGCCTTTACTTGACTGACCTCCTGGTCCAGGATTGACTCGATTATAGAGCCTTTATTCAGCGTCAGACGGGCTTACGACCCCTTTGTGCGATAGGAGCCTGCGACACCCTTGCGCACATTACGATCATTTGAACATTTTAATTTAAAAAAAACAAATTTAAATTTAAAACAAACATTAATTTAAGTTTTTAATTTTGTTTCTTGCTAGATACAACTCGTTACCCAATTTAACAACGCCATTTTTTCATTTTTTTCTTCAAATTAAATTGTTCTTATTTTTAAATCAAAATTTTTAAACCTGACGCCGTTATACTATCCAAGTCAACACACCTAATTTGGTTGAAACCGGCCCAGGGGTAAGGGAGAACAGTTGCGAACAGACAAACGGACATGCAGATAGACAGCTGCTATACCATTTAATATATACAGATATACATGTAAATACACCAAATTTTGTCATTGCGGGTAAAGCATCTTGCAGAAAATCTATCACAAACAAAGTGATGAACAACGCGTGAAACTCGTGTTGACATGCCCGTTGTCAGATTGATTTAAACCCAGAATGAGATCGGATTATTGGTCCATGAGCGATACTTGTTTCTCAATGAATAAATCCAATGAGCGTGCACGCGTTCGCGATAATTTATAACGTGTCAATAACCATTATATCGGCCTGTCTTTTGGTCAGATTGGTAAGATGGTAGTTTGACTGCATGCTCATATCACGGAATCGAGTTGTCAATTAGCTGGCAACTGAACGACAAAAACGCCGCCTTAGACCCGGTTTGGCTGGACTGCCAATGTAGGTTTAAACCAGGTTTAAACTCGGAGGTTTAGACCGGAGATGACGGATCCGGCCTATAGGTCAAAATACGAGTATATGTAATTCGTGTATTAATCGACTTACATTTTCCCTTCTATCGAAACACGTATAGAAAATGTTAGTGGTTTTACGGTGCTGTGTATGTTTAACATAACTCTTGGTGTAATAATCGAATTGTCATAATCGGACACGGAACTTGAGAAAAAATTCACACAATATGTAAAAATTCTAGCGACTTTCCTTGTAATTTTTCGTATGAAATGATCCAGGAAAGGAAACTGAAACAATATAATGCATATAATGTTATCGAAGTCATTGTACAATATAATATTATTATGCACTGCATATACTGAATGGTTACCAACCTGTATTGACGTTTGAAACATGATATAATTAGTTTCAGTCTCGGAATATATTCAATTCTGCTTTTATTTGGTGACAAATTAACTTCAAACTAGAAGATATCATAAGTGGTCGATTGAGTAACTAAGATTCAGGGCTGACATAACTATGCGGACACTGAAATGTGAGAGGGTGTGTTTGTT
This sequence comes from Siphonodentalium dalli, assembly GCA_032622095.1. Taxonomy (NCBI): domain Eukaryota; kingdom Metazoa; phylum Mollusca; class Scaphopoda; order Gadilida; family Siphonodentaliidae; genus Siphonodentalium; species Siphonodentalium dalli. The sequence goes on along the minus strand of CP136065.1, from coordinate 175,420,434 downwards.
TGGAGATGTTTTTCAGTCGCTATCATAAATAAATGCTATTGAGATATATTGCTATCTGTCAGGACATTAGCAAGCTAAATTTAAACATAAAGAATAGTATTGGAAGTACATCGGGATGGTATGAAAAAGACATTTGAAGCCGCTTTCGGTCGGCAAAATTGTAATTCCATCCAGGACCAGAGGATGTTGTGACATGCTATGCGTTGTTAATAAGTCAAATATCACAAAATTGCGTGTCTGTAATTGAAACTGGTTATTTTATTCGAGTTTTAACCGAATATCTGTCCTTCCAATGCGAGTGCAGTAAAAAGATTGGTCTAAAATAGAATAGCACCGCCTCACGTTCCACAACATAACTGTTTATTGAAGCGTCCGCTTATCCACTGTGAATATGCTTAATATGAGGTTTGAGGAAAATTGACTTAGAATATTTTCAACTAATTGTGGTGTTAAATGGGATGGAACCTTGTTAAATGGCTTGGAATGTCGTATCCCACTTGCTTGGATTGGATGGGCGGCGCTTGTCGACGGCACAGGTCTCCGGTACAACATTTGGTTTAAGCATTGTTTATTTATCCACCAAATATATAATTATGTTACATAAGATACTTTGAATATGAAAATACATAAGGAGTTGTTATGTTATCACGCGCTCATGTCGATTCCGATTTTACATCGCCAATCAGATGACGTCATATAGGTAGACACAATTAACTCCGATTCCGTGTTTTTAATTAGTCTACTCATTTGACGTCATATGATGATTTGCGACGGAGATAGCCGACAACCGGTGGGGGTATTATATATTTATTTCTCGGCTTATTTATTACGCGATTGTTATGGGACTTGGACCATTGTGATCATAATAGGTGTGGCTTTCCGATAGTGTTTGTTGTATTTTTCACGATAGCAATCCTTTAACAATCAGTGAATCCCGATGTTTTCCAATTAATTCACTTTTCAACAGTCGTCGTATTTTATATCTATGCACTGCCGAACGGAGTTATTGACAAAAATAAATAGTTCACTATACAAAATGACCACACAGTTCAGGAAAAACAACTGTTCTGTGACCTAAAACCTGTTGCTCAATTTCATGGTAAATATGGTTTAAACATTGTTTATTTATCCACCAGGTTTATCATTATGTTTCTTAAAAATACATTTAACATGGAAATACATAAGGAGTTGTTATAATGGATTTGGTAATATGTGATATATCTGTTAGAAAGGGAGATCGACAGTAAGCACGTGGCTTTTCGGATGTCGTTCTCCCCATGTATCACCAAGGGCCCCTGCAATATATATATATAATTCATCCCGGGATTGTACGTTAATATCGGGACCGGACAGTAGATAGATAATTCGGATATTACATGGGTTCTGGAACAATATAAACTGGCGTCTGGGATCTTTCCAAGTAGAATTTGCCTATGGGGAAAGTAACTTCGACTTTGGAATATATTTGGCCACAAACACAGCGATCAGTGGATGAGATACAATTTTGTTATTTGTGCGCGTTCAGGTCACTACAATAATTTTTAAGACGTGTGTGGATTACTTAATTGTGCTTTCTTATGTAACAATATTTGAAGCGTGAGGTTTTTTTTTAATGATTTGTGTTTATTGTCGTTCTAAATTCTTGGTAGTTGACTATGTCCATGTGCTCATCGGCAGTGAATTCCCGAGGGCTGCTGTATTTAATATGAATGGCCGGTCGTGTGAATTGGCGTTAAATTTTGGGGCAGCCGAAAGTTTTGTGATACTCCGGATACAAATGGGGGCACTAAGTTTTTGAGGTACTCCGGGGCCGAGTTACATATCATTTTGTGATATAAATAAAGTTTTGACTTTTCACGTCTCTTTTTAGAGTCTCCCAACCTTCTTCAATTATAAGTTTATTATTACCTGTGGACCTGGTACATCAGGTTACGATGCGCGCCGCTTCTAGTTGAATGTCTTTCAACTTGTTAGATTCTGCTAATGTGCAATTGTCCCAGATAACGTTTGCGTATTCTATGATTAGTCTTACAGAAGTGAATTAACAATTTTATAGGGTTTCTCTTTTAAGAACGTATTTTTGTTTTTGTAGCATAGATATTCGATACCATGCAAGTTTGGATATAGACGCAATATGGGCCTTCCATGAGCAATTGTTTTCAAAAACGACACCAAGATGTATGTGGCTTGATACTGTGTTTAATGGGACATTGTTCATATATAAGTCTGGGTGATTCAAAGGTTTTGTTTGCGTGATATGCACAATCATAGCTTCTGATTTACTGGCATTTTTAATTTTACTAGCCATCTCTTCGACCATGCTTCCAGTGTGGTTATATCGTTCTGCATTATTTTAGCACTTTGTATCGGGTCTTTAATAGGCAGAAATATGGACGTATCATCAGCAAATATATAGTCTAATATCACATTTAATTCCTTTGACAATGTCGTTAATGTAGGTTAAAACATAAAATCGACCCAAGGACGGATCCTTAGCGCACAACAGCTTTAACCCCTCCACAGGAAGAGGATTCTGAGCCTAAAACGACCCTTTGCTCGCAATTGGTTAGATATGATTCAATCCATCTGAGGAGATTACCTGAAATACCCATTCTTTTTAATTTATAAACTAAACAACGGTGCCAAACTTTGTCGAAGCTTTGCTTATATCGAAAAATAAGACTGACATCCTGGCTTTCATCCAAACTTTTACTAATTTCGTGATAAATTTCGCATAATTGGTGTGACGTTGACTGCCCGGGGAAGAATCCAGCTTGGTGTTTGCAAAGTAAATTATTTTTGGTAAGAAATGTGAGTAGATGTTTGGCTGTGCATTTCTCGTAAACTTTACCAATACAACTTAGTAGGGATATGGGTCTGTAGTTTCCAGGGTCTGTTGTGTCTCCGTTTTAAAATATGGGAACAACGTTTGCTCGTTTCCATTCACCGGGAAAGAAGGAGTTTTCCATGAATGTTTTAAACATTATTTTCAATGGATGATGCAAGCTATGACATTTTTTAGAATACGCGGACTTATCCCATCGTAACCGGAAGACGTATCAGTAACAAGATTTTTCAACGTTTCTATTAAGTCGGATTCAGATATTTGTATTTCATCGAGTTCTGGGATATATTTCAGTGGAATGAAACACTAGAGAAATAGTCTTTAAAAGCTTCGGCTTTGTCAGCGTTGGATGTATGGGTGCTGTTATTCCACAGCAAGTACGGAATAGCTTTATTGCTGTTTTTTCTGAGAGATTATTAAAAGTTTTCCACCAGGCAGACGAGGGTGTTTCTGTGTTATTTAAAATGTCATGCATGTGTGCTATATGGTCCGATTTTGATTTTCTTATAAGGAAGATGACTTCATTTCGTTTTTTCGTATAGTTTATCCATGCGTTGATGGTGTTACGAACTTTAGTTTTTTCATACATGCGCTTTACTGTTTTATTTGATATGTTGTTTTATTCCAGAATTTAATCATGCTGCTTCATCTTTCCTACAACGCACAATTTTACTTGGAACCAAAATATTGATCTGATCTTGTAAGAAAGTTGTTAGTACGTTGGTCATTTCACTGATGGGGGTATTTGTAAAAGTTTGTTTCCAGTCTTTTTCTAAGATTGACTTATCTAGATCTGTGAAATTTGTTTCATCGTAGTTAAATATATACACGCCTATTAAATGGTTTCTGTTGAGATTTCTTTTCTGATATTAGGATATATACAGTGACAGGAATATGATAGCGAACATAATTTAGGGTTCCACTTCCAAAGACAGAGCAGTTTTTATTTACTGCCGGGTCATTTCACTGATGGGGTATTTGTAAAAGTTTGTTTCCAGTCTTTTTCTAAGATTGACTTATCTAGATATGTGAAATTTGCTTCATCGTAGTTAACTACACGCCTAGTAAATGGTTTCTGTTGAGATTTCTTTTATGATATTAGGATATCAACAATGATAGGAATATGATAGCGAACATAATTTAGGGTTCCACTTCCAAAGACAGAGCAGTTTTTATTTACCAGGACAACATCGATAAGAGTTTCCGAATATTCAGTAAAATTGGTAGATTCCGTTATTATTTGTTTTAATGTTAGTTGACTACAGATTTGTTGAAATTCTGCTATTTGATGGGCAATATTGGTTTTTAATTCAGGTCTCCTATGATTATCAGGTGTTGGGTCTCCTTTTTTAAAAATGGGAACAACGTTTGCACGTTTCCATTCATCGTGAAAAAAGGAGTTTTTCATGAATGTTTTAAACATTATTTCGATGGATGATGCAAGCTATGACATTTTTTAGAATACGCGGACTTATCTCATCGTAACCGGAAGACTTATCAGTAACAAGATTTTTCAAGGTTTCTATTAAGTCGGATTCAGATATTTGTATTTCATCTAGTTCTGGGATAGATTGCAATGGAATGTATTCTGGTATAGTGGCATTTGTGTCATCTATAGATGAAACACTAGAGAAATAGTCATTAAAAGCTTCGACTTTGTCAGAGTTGGATGTATGTGTGCTGTCATTCCACAGCAATAACGGAATAGCTTTATTGCTGTTTTTACTGAGAGTTTATTAAAAGTTTTCCACCATGCAGATGAGGGTGTTTCTGTGTTATTTAAAATGTCTTGCATGTGTGCTATATGGTCCGATTTTGATTTTCTTATAAGGGGGATGACTTCATTTCGTTTTCCTATAGTTTATCCATGCGTTGGTGGTGTTACGAACTTTAGCTTTTTTAGCGTGACATATAGGCTCTATTGGCCGGGTGCAAATTGTAATTGAAACATATATATATATTGATAATTTATGTATTGCACACGTCACGTTAATAAATGATTATCTCTCTCCAGTCTTTTTCTAAGATTGACTTATCTAGATCTGTTAAAGTTGCTTCATCGTAGTTAAATACACGCGTAGTAAACGGTTTCTGTTGAGATTTCTTTTCTGATATTAGGATGTCTACAATGATAGGAATATGATAGCAAACATAATTTAGGGTTCCACTTCCAAAGACAGAGCAGTTTTTATTTACTGCCGGGTCATTTCACTGATGGGGTATTTGTAAAAGTTTGTTTCCAGTCTTTTTCTAAGATTGACTTATCTAGATATGTGAAATTTGCTTCATCGTAGTTAACTACACGCCTAGTAAATGGTTTCTGTTGAGATTTCTTTTCTGATATTAGGATATCAACAATGATAGGAATATGATAGCGAACATAATTTAGGGTTCCACTTCCAAAGACAGAGCAGTTTTTATTTACCAGGACAACATCGATATGAGTTTCCGAATATTCAGTAAAATTGGTAGATTCCGTTATTATTTGTTTTAATGTTAGTTGACTACAGATTGTTGAAATTCTGCTATTTGATGGGTAATATTGGTTTTAATTAAGGTCTCCTATGATTATCAGGTGTTGGGTCTCCTTTTTAAAAAATGGGAACAACGTTTGCACGTTTCCATTCATCGTGAATGGAGCTTTCCATGAATGTTTTAAACATTATTTTCAATGGATGATGCAAGCTATGAATTTTTTTAGAATACGTGTACTTATCCCATCGTAACCGGAAGACTTATCAGTAACAAGATTTTTCAACGTTTCTATAAGTCGGATTCAGATATTTGTATTTCATCGAGTTATTGGATAGATTGCAGTGGAATGTATTCTGGTATAGTGGCATTTGAGTCATCTAGATGAAACACTAGATAAATAGTCTTTAAAAGCTTCGGCTTTGTCAGAGTTGGATGTATGTTTGCTGTCAGTCCACAGCAAGTACGGAATAGCTTTATTGCTGTTTTTTTCTGAGAGTTTATTAAAAGTTTTCCACCAGGCAGATGAGGGTGTGCAGATGAGGGTGTTTCTGGGTTATTTATAATGTCTTGCATGTGTGCTATATGGTCCGATTTTGATTTTCTTATAAGGAAGATGACTTAATTTCGTTTTTTCCTATAGTTTATCCATGCGTTGATGGTGTTACGAACTTTAGTTTTTTTATACATGCGCTTTACTGTTTTATTTGATATGTTGTTTTATTCCAGAATTTAATCATGCTGCTTCATCTTTCTTACAACGCACAATTTTACTTGGGACATATTAGGATATCTACAATGATAGGAATATGATAGCGAACATAATTTAGGGTGGTTCCACTTCCAACGACAGAGCAGTATTCCGTTATTATTTGTTTTAATGTTAGTTGACTACAGATTGTTGAAATTCTGCTATTTGATGGGTAATATTGGTTTTCATTAATCTCTCCTATGATTATCAGGTTATGGGGTCACGAGCCGAGTCTAACATAGTTGTAATTTCAGACCAACGATTGTTATCGGGGGTCGATATATTGCACCAATCACCGAGGGTGATTAAATTGTATATCCAATTGGGAGTATTTTGTAAATTTTTCGAAGTAGAGTCGATTCATTTGCATTTTAACCATCCACATCAGATCGTTTTTTTTTATCACATATTGATTGGTGTTCGAGCAAGAAGTCAATTAAGTAGTGAATGAGTGTGGCTCATTTCATGTAGTACTGGAAGCACGATAATAAATGCTATGGCGATGAACAATTAGAACGAGTTTTTTTGTGTACTCGGTTTGCGCGGTCATGGAACATGCCCAAAATTTGACCCCACCCCCAGTAATACTTAATCCTAACGAAAAGTGCAAAATACACCAAAATAATATTTGTTACATAAATGCCGCATATATAGGTAGGAATATATTTTATTATTCTTCAATTTGATGTGTCCCGTGTAAAATTGGTTAATAAGAATTCCGATTATGAGCACATGTCTGACGCAGACCGGCTGTATTTTCTACTCGTTCGACTTGATGTCCGCCAAACTGTGTCAAAGAGTCTGATTTTATACTGACTTGCGCTTTAAAAGCGCACTTAACGGTAAGTAGAATATTTTGATTTACATCATAAGAAGCGGAATTGTTTACTGATCCACTTAAAGCAACAACGCCACATAACGGCCCCACACATCTCGCATTTATTTAAAATATCACTTTCAAAACCCGGAAGTGTAAATTATAACTTCACCAGACGGCCATTTTGTTCGAGCAGACATAGCGTACTATTTATAGTTCATACACAACACAATAAAATAGTTAGAAAGGGACACAAACACCCAAGATCGAATTAACACGAATGCCGATTTGTAAAGATACACATACACATAGAATACACGTATCGACATTGGAATGGACACAGAAAGACTTTCCCATATTTTGTTGTGATGTTTTGTCTTGGAACAATCGTCAAGTAGGGGTGTAAGTGGCAATGTTTTTTTTTGCGACAACAGTGTTTGTCTGCAGTTATGAGACTAGAGATAGTCAATTACAATTTAGGGATATGTCGCATTAGATATATATATATATATACATTTACATCTATATATAATATTATCTCAAGTAACCTTTTTCAATGCTAATTTAAAAATATGCTCAGTCTTTTCAGAACGCTCATGTTTTCAAGAGAAAGTAGTCCATGGAAAATATTGCGGTTCGGATTATCCCAATAATTTATTAATATCTTTAGAGCGTAGATTCATTGCTTTTTCGATATGCATCTGATTTAAATTAGTGTTACGCCGTTTCAGTGAATTTGACAAATTGGCGGTCTGGTGAAATTATAATTTACACTTTCGGGTTTTGATGAAAAACGGCACCGCCCGGCCAAGTTGGGCACATTTCTATTGGATTAAATATTACTGGGTGGGTCAAAGTTTTCTCTGTGGTCGCCGGCTACAAGCTATCTCGTACCGACATGTCAACACGTACATTTTTACATGTATGATCTTTTTACTTCAGAATTGGTATCTACCTATCATAAACCTGAAATTTCTCGTCATCCTGAAGTACCAAAATGGCAGGAATATTTGTGAATCCTCTCTGGAAATGTCAAGTGACATAGCACAATGGGTTGGGGACAAGTGCGTCAGTGTAACCCTAACCCTACCGCTATAAGACGTTTGCACTTGATTATAATTACGCGATATCTACGACCAAGCTTATATGGCGGGACAATCTATATCGGTTTCAATCAAAAGACTAAGACTTCGAGTCTCAATTATAACCACACCGGAATTACCGGTCACGATCATCGCAGAACGTGATTTTTGTTCTACAGTTGGTCGGCTTCCAATCCAGTAACATGTCAACTAAACGATAAACAAAATGGATGACCTGAAATATTTTAACCGAATAACATATACAGAGGATATTGGAATGGACACAGAACACTTTCCCCATATTTTGTTGTGATGTCTTGTCTTGGAAAAGTAGGGGTGTAAGTGGCAATGTTTGTTTGTTTTTTTTTATTTTTGCGACAACAGTGTGTATCTGCAGTTATGAGACTGGAGATAGTCAATCATACTTAAGTATGATATGACTCTACTCTACATTTTTTTTGTATAGAATAACAAATATTTTCCATAATTATACAATTTCCAATTTAAGGATATTCGCATATATATCTCTAATGCTATATATCCCTTAATTGGAAATAGTATAATTATGCAAGGTACTTGTTAATATATACAGAAAATGTAGAGTAGAGTCATATCATACTTAAGTATATATATATATATATATATATATATATCTCATATATATTTTGAAGACCTCTGTCTGTATGTTTGTCTGTATGTTTGTCATTTATACAAATCTACGATTCTCGACCGATCTGGACGAAACTTGGTACGTGTGTGTAGTTTGACCAGGCGGTGGACGTTGTCGTATTGGCGAGCCCGTGTGGCGCCCGTGCAGCGCATGCGCAGACGAGATCTCGGAAACGGGTGGAGCTATCGACTTGAAATTTGCTATTTGAATGTATCTTGCCCCGGATACGAATTGTATCGGGTCGCCGAGCCCGTGCGACGCCAGCTTCGCGCATGCGCAGACGAGATCTCGGAAACGGGTGGAGCTATCGACTTGAAATTTGCTATGTGAATGTATCTTGCCCCGGATACGAATTGTATCGGGTCGCCGAGCCCGTGTGACGCCAGCTTCGCGCATGCGCAGACCGGATCTCGGAAACGGGTGGAGCTATCGGCTTGAAATTTGGTATGTGAATGTATCTTGCCCCGGATACGAATTTTATCGGGTCGCCGAGCCCGTGCGACGCCAGCTTCGCGCATGCGCAGACCAGATCTCGGAAACGGGTGGAGCTATCGACTTGAAATTTGGTTTTTGAATAGCCCGGACAACGTCGGGCTCATCGGCTAGTATATATATAAATTGAGAGAGATATATATATAGTCGCGGGTACCTATCGCAATTTACTATCTCTTTCTATCTCTCTCTCTCTATATATATATGGAAATATTTTAACCGGATAACATATACATAGGATACTGGAATGGACATATATATACATATATATATATATATATATATATATATATATATATATATATATATATATATATATGTGTGTGTGAGTGTGTGGGGTGTGTGTGCGTGTATATCACAAGTAACCTTTTTCAATGCTAATTTAAAAATATGCTCAGTCTTTTCAGAATGCTCATGTTTTTAAGAGAAAGTAGTCCATGTAAATTATTGCGGATCGGATTATCCCAATAATTCAGGGCCAGAGAGACCAGTCAACAGGAACTCCTGTTGGATTTATTTTGTGATTGAAAATATATCTTTAAACACTTTTAAAGTCAAATAATTGTAACACCATGTTTTTTTTAACACTGCAAACATGCCTTCAAAATGAGTTTCATAGAATTGTTTTTTATGGAAGTGGTGTCAGGAAGAGATAGATTATTATTATTATATTTACATTTAAAGAACGCGTTCTACAATATTTAGTTTCAATACGCTTTAAAGTAGTATTAAGAACATAAAATAAAATACATAGAGGTGATTTTAAATACAAATATTATACAACTAGGATAAAAAATACTAGGTTAAAATAAATAAATAGTGAAACAATGAAACAGTGAGACTAGATTAAAAAAAATACACTATAGGTTTCTCATAAAAAACGACAGAATAAGATAAAGATAAACACGAATTTTTAGATCATCTTTAGATCTCCTGTTTCAATTATAAAGTGTGTCTAGTAAAAGATTAACTGAGTAAGTAAGTAAATATTTATTTATGGCATATCATCATACAAACATGTAATACATATCAAATTAAGTAATACAAAAAAATGTCATATGGTGGTGGCATGACGATATGGTCGTCTTCCTGTCGCCACCATTTGGGAACGGAAAATATGGAAATACAAAAATTACACAAAATTGACAAACTGGGTGGGGTTTAAACCATCTTTTGCAATTGAGCTAACATAATATATGAAATGAGGCTTCGTCTGTATCTACGTTGTTTACAATTAGATAAAGAAATTGTGATCTTTAGCTATAGTGGTTAAGCTCAGAGATACATGCAGGACCCAGATATCAAGTTACAAACTAGACAATGTTCTAAATCAGTTTGCACCGAATAACTAATATTAACCGATGAGGCCTGATGGTGACCGCACCAGTTACCTCCATCTTGATGTGTATGATATCGGTTATACAGTTTCAATGGTTCCAGAACAGGGGCTTATCGAGTAAAAAAAAACATAATTTCCAATAGTTTAGCATTGAATATGAATTCATGCAGTGGCCTGATCATTCTGATGGTTGGTTTGGTTTGTTAAATAGGCAAAACGCCAATTTTGTCTATTGAGAAATCACTTCGTAAATATTATTAAATATAGGAAAAGAGTTAACATTAGATATGTAGATACATGATTGTAGTGGTTTATACATAATGTGGACTTTTTATTGATAAATTCTGTTTGGTATCGACGGTGCATTTTCTCATTAGTAAAGTCTGTTCAAGTAGCCTGTGCTGTGCATACATATTTTGTTTATCGTCTGGGCTATATTTCGAACTGTTTATCCTGTTACACGAGCGATTGGTGTTGGAATTTAGGAATCGGATCAGGCGTAAAAACTTGTGAATTATGGCCGTTACCATTGAGGACGTATTCGAGATAGAGAATCCCCTTGTAACAAATTATATAAAAAATGCGATGCGTTTATTAAAGTGGCTCACTGCTCGTTTCTAATTTCAAATTTTGTATTTATAGTTTTACTCGTTTTTTTTATCGACAAACCCCTGATGGTTCCAATAAATTTTGATTATTAAACCTATTATTACTTATTATTACGATTATAACGTAATACAACACCGCGTTTGGAATGAGCACTGTCAAATGGCAAAACTCTGGGTAACACTTTATCTAATAAATGGAAATTTCCCTTTCAGATATGTTATGCATGGGAATGGTATATTTTTCATCTGGATGGTTGTTCTGGAAATTTAAACATACGGCAGATAGCAAGTGCAAATGCAATATACTGAGGGAAGAAACGGTTAATTGTTCTATAACAAAACAAATAATACATTCTTCGATATACATATATAGGTCCAGTTTTTGCCACATTTGCTTTTCATCATTCTTTTCATTGGATCCAGGCAATAGCGCATTATGTTGTAACAGGAGATCTACTTCCATCAACAATATTGCTAGCATTTTGTTTATTGTTACGTTACGTTCGCATATTTCATTATTATCAACAAAAACAAAAATAAAGCAAACCGCCGGGTAACTGGGTAGTTTGAGTGAAATCTCATATCACCGAATCAGCTAGCCACTGAACCACAAACGACCCTTTGATCCGGTTTGGCTGGACCCTCAATGTAGGGTTAAACCAAGTTTACACTCGGGTGTTCAAACTGAAGATGAGATACCCGGCATTTAAAGAAACTATAACATCTTATTTTAAACATATTTATTTGCCTAATTTGATTTCACAACCTACGTAAATGATGACCGGAGTCACTTGAACATTTAAATATTCTCAACAGTCATATTTATATGGTGATGGGTATCACGGGATTATAAAGAGCTAGCAAAATTGATACACAGCTCATTTGATATCAGTTTGATTGAGTTATTTATATATTTGAAGAAAGCTATGAATACTCGCTGCGATGAGTGACATCTTTCCGTCATTTTCGAACAGTTTATGAGGTAGGTTCCCGGCCCTGGGTGGCGATGGGAATGGGGAGCTAGGGGTACCATAATTGAAAAAAAAGAAGAAATATATAAAACATACGAGGAATCTACTGGTGTGGTACTATGATGCCAAAAAGTGGCAACCTCTGAGATAGAGGCGGGGTTGCGGCACCTATAATTGATGAAAACAAAATTGACAATAGATAATTTAACCATTCAAAATGTTTTAAAGGGACACAAGGCAGTCACGGTGGGTGAACAATATAACGATGCAAAAGATATAACAGACTATACATCACCACTAAGAAGAATATGGATAAATAGATTAACAATGTTCTTATATTTATTATTGATAGTTGTCCATTAACGAAATGTGCGTGTTATATATCTGTGTTGATTTGGTGTAGAAGCATTAGTTGATGTAAACATATTTATTTGCATCCATAATTAAATGCAAGGGATTGAGGCACAAGTTACAAAACTTATCTTGGCCTCGCTCCCGACAATAATACAAAGAACATGATATTTACATAAGTATAATATAAGGTATGATCCACTTGTATAAGAATTAGTATACAATATATTTGGAATTATGATACAACAGATGTATATACACGATGGCGTCGGGTCCATCACTGTGCGTCCGGGGGGGGGGGGGGTCCTGCTATAGTCTGTGCTACTTTATGATCTTTAACGGTAATGCAGCCTAGTCGCTGATGTTAAAACGGCAGGTTGAAGTTATGTAAGTTTGAACAAAATTGAATAACTTTCTATTTAAATTGTCATTTAGTGAGATGTCACCAATAAGTAGCTTTCCGACAGTGATATTTGACATACCTAAACCTGTTAAATTATTTGCTAGAGTAATTCTATGACGTGTGTACAGCCCGCAATTAAAGAAATAATGACTTGCATCTTCAACTGGATGTCCACATCGGCAACTTGGATTGTCACAAATAAAGTTGCAAAATTTGTCAGCATTTAGGTCGCTACATAAGTTACGGAGCTTACAGTGGATTATGTTCAGTCGTCGTTTTCCTATATTGAAATGATCAGGGGGTTTCAGTACTATATTTGTTGATGCTAATTTTGTTTTGAAAACGTTTAGTGAGCAACTAGTTCTTACTTCTTTGGGGAGTTCGTTCCAGTCCTTAGTTGATCGCGGGAAAAATGAATTATTAAAATGTTTAGTCCTACATTGATATGGCGGGAAAGGGATATTGTTTCTTAATCTATTGGTCGTTTCTGGGCGGGTTGGCAAGAGATCAGTCAAATAGCTTGGGGTTTTATGGTTTACTATCCTATACATGGTATGCAATCTGTGATATTTTCGTCTGTCCGTCAATGTTCTCCAACCTAATTCGCATAATAGTTTATCTTGTGGGACTGATCGGGTAAGTCCAGTGATTAAACGGGCAGCATCGGCGTGTACTCTGTCTAACTTGATCAAAAGGTTTGCAGGGGCCGAGTCCCAGACTACATCGGCGTAGTCCATAAGGGGCAGTATATATGATCGGTATATTATTTCCAGTGTGTTTCGATTAAGCATAAACTTCAACTTTCTCAAGTAAGCGAGGCGTCCGTAAAGCTTCTTCAACATTTCATCAATTTGTCGGTTCCAGTCCATATCACTTTGAATGAATAACCCGAGATGTTTATAAGACTCTACTTGACTTATACTGCTACCGTTTAGTGAGAGAGCTATATTGGGGTGATTTCCTGAATATGAAAAGGTAACAGACTTAGTATTAGTACCGTTAAATTTAACTAACCATTGATTAGACCATGAGTCAATTTTTATTAGATCACGATTCATCTCTCTTTCAAGATCAAGAACACTTATATTCGATTCCGTGAGGCATGTGTCGTCGGCATATAGTCGTGCGAAAGAATGGAGGGTTTCAGATAGATCATTTATGTATACCAAGAATAGGAAAGGTCCAATAATTTAGCCTTGTAGAACTCCTGCATTAATGGTTTTGTAATCTGAAAATTTGCTATTTACTAATACTCGTTGTTTCCTGTTAGACAGATAATTTTCTATGAGTTTAATCAGTGACCCTGTGACACCACAACGTTTCAATTTAAATATCAATCCCTCGTGCCAGACTCTCTCGAAGGCCTTGGAAATATCACAAAAAACAGCACATGTATAAAGATTCTCCTGGAGAGACTGACAGAGGGAGTGATATAATTCTAAGAGTTGGTATGTAGTCGAGTGGCCAGGGAGAAAGCCTGATTGGAATTCGTACAATTTATCATTATCTCTAATAAATTTCAAAAGGTGTTTAAGTAATATTTTCTCAAAGACTTTTGCAATGGCGGGGAGTAGGGAAATTGGTCTATAATTTCCAGGATCAGATCGATCGTCTTTTTTTGTGGACAGGTATTACGTTAGCTTTTTTCCAGTCATCTGGGAAAATGCCATCTCTTAGGGATTTTTCAAAAATAATTTTCAGGGGGTTTGCAATGACAGCCTTTGTTTCTTTTAACATACGTTGGCTTATTCCGTCATGTCCATGGGCTTTGTTTAACTTTAAAGAATCAATGGCTTCTAGTATGTCTGCAATTTCAATTTTTATTTCGGAAATAGTTGTTTCTGGTATTATAAGATGCGGAAGAATTGGTTTGATATGTGGCAATGAAGAATTATCGACAAATGTATCATTCCGTAGGTTTGATTTGAGATAGTCATCTACTACTAAGTTGCAATGTAACCTATTTATAGGCGTTCTAAGTGGGGGTATCAAATTTGATTTCGTTCTGCCAAGGATGTTATTAGTTTGGCTGTATGTGCACGGTTGGAGGTCGTTCATCGTCATATTGCTTTAAGGAACGAGTCTGACTGACTCATAGTACCCGTATTTAACATGCAGTACATTATATGAAAACATACGTCACAATTAAAGGCTTGACACTTATTCAATTTCTCACAATGAAGTATCTATCATTATACGTGTTGCTTTTACATCAGAGTTTAACAATTTGTTGGTTTTCAATTTTCCATGGGTTATCTTTTTGTTAGCTTTAACAATGTTCTAAGATTGAAAGTGTTTTCATTTTCATTTTTGTTAATTCTTTATTGAAGTATATATTCCGATTGCTGGCAATCTCACGTTGCTTCTTGTTGTGGACATTGACTTCTCTTATCGCCTTGTATTACACATTTCGACTGTAATATGATCTCTACAGGTCGGTTTTTATTCTCATCTTTTGTACCTAACATGTGGAAAGACACGACGTCTGCATCTGGATTGCATGATATCATTTTCCGGATTGTGTCATATTTTCTTCCAGTCGTTTTCGTTTGATATATCAGAATGTTGAGACGGTTCATGAATGACATATAACTATATTGCTATCGCTTTTTTCGATGGTATGATTGATTTCCGTTGGTGGTTTATTTATACATTTCCAGCCTATTATCATGAACATAAGCACAATACGGGCTTATTTTTAATGTCGCGTTTTAGGCCCATATAAAGTTTATTTGAGGAGAAATACGCTCTATATCGGCGTAAATTAGTCGTTTAAAATAAGCCCGTATAAAATTTACTTCAATACGAAACAGGTTCATGTGTGGTCACAGCGGCCCGCGCCATTCAATGGAATAACGAGTATAAGTTCCATATGAGCTTATTTCAGTAACAAATAAGTCAATAAGAACCTATGTGAATATTTAAGTCCTATATGAACCTATTTGCAGGAGGATATGTTGATATTCTGTATTACTTGATCCAAAACCCCCATAAAACTTAACTTATATCAATAAATGGAACGTGAAAGTAACAGCGGCTTAAACAAGGCCTGCGCTGACATTTCACGTAACTATGCCTTGTTTGCACACGCAAAGAAATAGTCTCGGATAAAGAGGACTCTTTGACGTATTTAATGGCGTAAATTTAATGAATAACTTTTCGAACTATATCAATATCAGTCGCATTCACCGATTCCTCTTCAGTCCTCATCCGTAGCCTAGAGAATGTAAACAGACGACACACCGGAAAGAAGTTAAAGGTAACAAAGGCTCCATAATCGAGTCAATCATGGACCAAGAGGTCAGTCAAGTAAAGGCAATTTACTTATGAGTGCACACCAGAAGCGGCATCTGAACTGTTGGAAGTGGGCAACCACGAAGAGGGACAGCTTTTAATATGACATATGTTACATGCGTTGCTTTTTTCAATGTCACAAGTTTCCCGTCATGCAGAAAATAAAAAAGTTCCCAGATTTTGAACTGGTGGAATATTATGGGAATTCATGGGCGTAGCCAGAGTAGAGTTTTGTGGATGATCTACATCAAAACAAGTTATCAAATTTGACTCATATAGCAAGTAGAGTTTTGTGGATGACCTACATAAAAAAAAGTTATCAAATTTGACTCATATAGCAATATAAGTTTAGGATTGTAAACTATGTGTATAGCATATCTGGTCATGCAGTAACATCAAAATTGAAACGTTCTTCAATGAATTGCCACAAGCCACATTGCCACAAGCCAAAACGAAAAAATAAATAAAACACAAGATAGTTGTAAAAAAGCCCGCGTGCAAATGAATCAACTGTGACATGATAACACCAATCTACAGTCGCCACTTAGACACGCCCTCACTCGAGATTATTTACAGCTCCATCCTATGACTGATTGTTTGAAGAACAGACAGTTTCGTCATCTCAAGTTTAGCCTAGGTAAAGCTGGTTTAGCTGGACCGCCGAATTAGATGGTTTAGTTGCCCGTTTAAGCTTAAAAAACAGAACAAAATGTATCGAAATTGACAAAAACTTATGCCCACACGCTTTATAGGTGTGCGTGCTTCTCGCTTATAAATTTCCAATTAAAATATGCTCGCTGTCGTAATTAAATCGAGGCGGTCCGCATTAGGACAGTACGATTAATTATCTCGACGATACAGAGACACTACTGCTAAATCACTGGTCTGGCTGAACCAGGTTTAAACCAGAGATGACGAATGAGTCACTTATACCTGCGGTCTCGGGTTTAAACCATGCATTTAACTGACTTACGGCGGTTTAAATCTAGATGTTTACGTATACCAGATTTAAACCTGGGTTGACGAATCCGGCCAGAAGGAATAACAACAAGGAAGACGAGAAAAGAAAAGGATGACACTGTTTAGAAAAATAGATGAGTGGTCGGTACCGGCTATCCAGTCACGTGACCTGTTAACAAGGATCAAGGACAAAATGAAAATAACTGCGAAAAAAGCATAGAAATCAAAACCACAAACATAATTGAGACAGAAGCGTGTACCAACTCAAACGAACCAATAAGAGCAAATACGTCTCAGTACAACAATTTATTCTGTGCGGGGACAATCATCGACTGAAAAGACAGCGCACGTGATATCATATAAACAGAAACAACATTAACATACAAAATCCGAAACGAAACTCGAGAAATACACCAAACAGTTGAGAACGCCCTGAAAGATCAACATATCCTCCTGCAAATAGGTACATATAGGACCTAAATATTCACATAGGTTCATATTGGACTTATTTCATTCTGTAATAAGCTCATATAGAACTCATACCCGTTATTCCGTTGAATGGCGCGAGCCACAGTGAACACACATTATAAAGAGCGTTCCTCGTGCAAGTCGTTTCGATGAAAAAAGTTGATTAATTAGTGCCTATATGAGATTATTTGGTATTGAAATAAACTCTATATGGGCTTATATTTAACGACTAATATTACTTCCATATTGAGTTACTTCCATATTTTTCCTCAATTAAGCTCTATATGGGCATAAAACGCTACGTTCGAAATAAGCCTGTATTGTGCTTATTTTCACGAGAACAGGCTGCAGTTTATAGCGAAATTTACCAAACTCGTCGAGTAAATTGTGTCTCGACATCGCCAAAGGCTGTCTAGACCTAATTTACTGGACTCGTTTTGTAAATTTCACTATAAACTGGGGTCGAGTTGTAGAATCTATATCTATGATGCTTGCGCTTATATTTAGTATAGTAATGCGTCTTGTTACT
Organism: Siphonodentalium dalli; assembly: GCA_032622095.1. Taxonomy (NCBI): domain Eukaryota; kingdom Metazoa; phylum Mollusca; class Scaphopoda; order Gadilida; family Siphonodentaliidae; genus Siphonodentalium; species Siphonodentalium dalli. The sequence goes on along the minus strand of CP136065.1, from coordinate 175,402,382 downwards.
TCCAGTGCATATAGGTTTCACATTCAATCAGTTGCAAGGGGGAGTTGTTTGCCAAGGACGGGGGGGGGGGTATTACAAATTGCTCAAACAAATTAATTAAATTTAAGATTTTATAAAATAATAAGAAATTTGGTGATTCTACATGTATGTATTTACACGCTTGTTCCTAGAATTACAGTGTTATTGTTGCTCCATATTTAAAAATCCATGAATAAACATTGTAAGTCTGTTTATATAAATTCAAATATTCTAGGCTGGGTGGTGTGTATTAAACACAGAACGGCACGTGTGATAATGGGTTTGTCGATAGGGCAATTGTGCCATCGTGGAAGGATATAAATCGATGCTGCGCTAGCACTCGTCACGTGACTCGTGTGGTATCGACAAACCCAAGGTACCCAAGGTATTATGACTGAACGCCTCTAAGTCAGAATCCCGTCCAAGCACGCAGACGATAGTGCGCTCCGATTTCGCACGTCAATAGTACATATGTAACCAGTCATTTGCGATCTCTGCGTATGGCGCCGACATGGAGCGAGTTAAGAGCGTCGCATATGCCTCCTTCAGAGCGTCACACCCACGTGTTGTGTGGCCCTTTAATTCGCCGTCGCCCGAGATACCTTCACTAGGCAGCTTCGGAGCGTCACACTCACGTTTTGTGGGGTCATTTAATTCGCCGTCGGTCGAGATACCTTTACTCGACAGCTTCCGCCTTTAACAGCTACGGCGAATGGCGAACAAACCGGAAACGGTCGATCACGTCTTTGACAACACAGACATTCTGAGGATCTTAATTGGGACGCAAATATGCGACAATATACGCCTTTGACGCAGAAATAAAAGACGATACCAACATATAATTACTCCTATATTTTCCTCTCTCGTTTTCCTCAATTCTGATTGGACAAGTCACAACAACGTTTAAGTTATTTTGTTGTTGCTGTATAAAGATGGCGTGAACCGAGTCACCGGCGTATGAACTTCGGAAAGGTTAACATTCGCGCGAACCCTTTGTCCCCGGGGCGCATTTACAATGAACTTGTTCGGCCACTTACAGTTATATACACCCGTGGTGCAACAAACAAACAAACATTGATTGTCAGCTGAAACGTTTATCAGAATACAACCATCTAACAATTATCGGACTAGTCGCATTCCGCCACTTACACGTATCACCATGCGATTGTTCCAGGATTTGTGAATATAAATTTATCTTATGGATTCATTAAAAACATGTAAATCAGAATGTCTCGAACTAACATGATCTCAAACCGAAGTATTTTGCCCATCATGAAGGGTCATTCGACTTTTCTCATGCTCAGAAACGCCGAACGGTCAACCTTTATCTGTTTGAGAGATTTTCGACCAGACCCCAAAATTGCGAAATCTCCGCGTCTGGTGCAGTCTAAGCCTTGAGAGTATACGGAAAGTAACACATGACCCGGTGTGTCACCCTCTGTGGTGCGACTTGTCTCCATATTACCGACTCCTGCTGTCCTAACGAGGCTATTTTCTCGTTGAGTTAGCACATAAGTGCATTATCTCCTCATCAGACTAGCATATTGGGAGCCAAGAATCAGAAATCTCAAGTAATTGATAAAATATCCGCGAACAAATTATCCGGGTAATGCAAAACATGAAATCGGACGTGGATTCTCATATTCCAATTCTCGCTTCGTTCCGATCCTGTATGGGGAGTTAAATTAGTAAACCCTCCCATAAGAATGGAGCAAATTCGTCCCTAACATGGTTGTCTTGCGAACTCAATTAAATTTGAGCTAGGCTCGGGGGACCAGTCTATACGACGAAGTCGTCTTGAGATTTCTCACACCGCGCCGCCATATTGCATTAAGGCTCGTCGTATGACGTTAACGTAATTGCATAGAGGATTTCATGTTTGCGCTCCGTGAGCAAAGCACCGTCAAGTAGGACTAACTTGGTAAATTAGTTGGAATTGGGGATGGATCCATCGTTATGCTGTTAGTCGGGAAATTTTGCCCGGAAGAGTGCCTCGAAAATAGATTACTTAATCTAACATCACGTGAGAGTATTGAAGAGAATATTGTTTATGGCAATATTTCATAAGGGAAATTATTTCACGGAACACGATGATACGCTTGATGGGAAAATTCAAAATTATCGCGGTCTGAATTATAGTACCTACATTGAAAGCAGTAATTCGGGAGTTAATAAGAAATTAAAATATTTTGATAGGAAAGTTAAATGGGTGTGAAATTGCCATCTAATTTGATTTGAGTGAATTACCGACAGTCTGTCCGTCGGAATTATGGATTTCCAACAAGCTACTCGAAACAGTGGAAAGGATAGGAAAACATTACGCCAACGGTAATACAATTGCTAAAAAAAAAAGACAAACAAAGGGCGGTAAATAAAATAAGACAAACCCTGTTTTCAAACACGATCAAGATATTGTTGTGAAAGATCCATATATCAGATATGAATGGTATCTGCTGACGTTTGTTCAATATATCGCGCTAAAGGACATAACATTGCTACACATAGAAAGAAGTGCCATAACTCTGGTAGAAAGTTGAGGCGTGCAGCTGTCGCATGTGACAATTAACTCATTTACATAAACAATTTTTTCAGATTTAACCAATAAAGGACTTTATTGCACATCCGATGGCTTATTTGTGCGAAATACAGCAACAGACAGAATATTTCAAAACGTTCAATAAAAAATGTATACTGTTCTTGAACATTACAAACCGATTACGTCAACAACGTCACTGGCGACGTCAACTTTAACAGAAAATGTCTTCGCTATATTATGAGGTAAACTAAATAAAACAAGATCGACCTACGGTTTAGTATAGAAAAAGCTACAGTGTAGGCAATAAACAGAACAAGACAGTTTGTGAACACGATACGTTATTGCACTCGTTTGTCGTGCCGTGGGGTAAAACTCGAACCTCAAGTTACAATCGCGCCACAACAAACTCGTGCAATACAGTTAATGAGTTCACTCACTTGTGTCGTTCTATGTATATGTGATATAGGTTTAGGGCCGACCGACCACCCCTCGTCAAACCATAATTCGAGTCTTTGAAGAAAAGAAGAAAAAAAACTCGACTAACTAGTTCGAAGTTGAAAGGGTTAACACATTGTTGAATAATAAATACTAACAGTTCAGTTAGAAGATAAGAACTAGTTTCAGGTTGTCAAAAACGAGGTGATTATTTTGCCCAGGACTCATATCCGTCATTCCGTATTATGACGCGGCCCACAGTGAAAACACTGTTAAAGAGTGTACGCCTGATAGGTCGTGAGTTGGCTTATTTTTGTCATTGTCCGCACATGCACAGTGGACCTAAAATGAAGTCATTATGGTCCGAATCGGCATCTCTGGTTTAGACTAGGTTTTATTCTAGACCAGGTTTAACTCCAGTTTAAACTAGGTTTAAGTAGGGTTTAAACTTGGTTTTACGGTAGTTAAACCAGGTTTATGGGAGTAAAACTGGGTTTTAGCGTACTTAAACCAAGTTTTGTGATAAACTCAGTTTAAGTTGAAATTAGGTTTTATTAACGTGATAAAGTTATGGTAATACTACTAATTGTTTGTGGTGAATTGGCTATATAATCATCAGTATAAGCTTAGGTATATATGATTTATACGTACCATACGTCTCGCCTCGAACATACACCTTTAAATATACTTTGAAAAAAATTCAAAGTTAAACCACCCTACCCCAGGTTTGACTAAAACCTAGTTTTTTTGGTTTAATTATTCGGCCGATATTTTTCGCCCAATATTGATGTTGTTTCTTCGTGAATATGGGAGTGTTTATTTTGAATTGGGGGAGGCGTTTATGCGCGGGCGTTTGTCACTCAATGTAGATGCAGGAGAGTCTTAGTGGAATTCGGGGAGGCGATGTCGGTACTTATGAGATAATTTCTAACAAAATATGTGTCAGTGTGATGGATGATTTCTTGCTATATATGTCTGTTTGCAATTCGCTCGTTCGGATGTCGATTTGGCGGCTGAGAGCATGGCGGGATCGGACTGATTAGATTGACACGTTAGACACGAACATGACGTTTGAAACTGATTCCTTATTCACAAAAAGGTCTCTTTCGGTCAATTTGACGCATGGGTTGGTGGCCCGCCCAAATACCTATCAGAGACACCCCAGCCTTCACCCGGGGGAGGGTAACGGCCACACTGAGGGGGTGGAGTATGGACTATTTTGGAGAACTGTAAGAATTTCGGCCAATTTGATAGTATGGGTGGGTGACTCGCCCCAAATAAACCATAGAAACACCCCACCCCTCACATCCGGGGGGGGGGGGGGGGGCTACCACCCGAGGGGGTGAACGTGGGATATGGACCATTTTCGAGACTAGTAAGGATTTCGGCCAATTGACGGCATGGATGGATGGCCCGCTCAAATGTCCCATAGAAACAGCCCACCCCTGAACGCTGGGGGAACCACCCCAGGAGGTGAAAATGGGGTATGGACCATTTTCGAGAACGGTAAGAAGTTCGGTCAATTTGACGTCAGCAGTGTGGGTAGCCGCTCCAACTACCCCCTATAAACACCCTCACCCGGAGGTACCACCCCGAGGGGGTGAAATGGGGTATGGACCATTTTCGAGAACGGTGGGTGGCACATCCCAAATGCCCCCCCATAGAAACACCCCACCCCCACCGGGCCCCATTTTCACCCGCGGTAAGGGTGGGGTGTTTCTATGACTATATTTGAGGGCGGGCCGCCCACCAATGACGTCATATTGGCCGAAATCCTTACCGTTCTCGATAACGGTCCATACCCCATTACATGGGGTATTTGATTTGGGGCGGGCCACCTACACATGCCGTAATATTGACCAACAGATGCATGTTTTTGCGAATAATGAATAAAATGCTCCATACCCCATTTTCACCCCAGCAGGGTGGTATCCACCAGGGATGAGGGTAGGGTGTCTATATGGGATATTTGGAGCGGGCCACACACCCCTGTCGTCAAATTGGCCGAAATCCTTACCGTTCTCGAACATGGTTCATATCCCATCTTCACCCCTCGGGTGGTAACCCACCCACCCCGCCCGGATGTGAGGGGTGGGGTGGTTATATGCGTTATTTGAGGTACCCTTCCCCTGGAGTATTTCTATTCGGTATTTGGGCGTACCCAATTTCCACCTCCTCTGGTGGGACCCCCCCCCCCGATGAGGGGTGGGTAGGGGTGGTTCTATGGTGTATTTTGATCGTGCCACCCACTCCTGCTGCCAAATTAATTAGCCTAAATCCTTACCGTCCATACCCCTGTTATCCCGTGGTGAGGGGTGATGTTTCTATCGGGTATTATGGACGAGCCACCCATTCATGCCGTCAAATTCGCCGAAATCCTTCCCGTTCTCAAAAATGGTCCATACCCCATTTTCACCCGTCCGGATGGTACCCCCGGGGTGGTGGTGTTTCTATGGGGTATTTGTGGCGGGCCTCAAGAGATATTTTTGAGTTCCAAAAGTCACGCGTGCATTTGTCGTGATTTCTCAAAGCGCACGGGTTATTCCCCTGATTAGGAGATTATATAGCGACAACAGGTCGCGTGACCGGACAATGAATTGACAAGACTTAGTAGCGATAATAAACAGACAGACCACGCCTCCTATTCTTGCAATTGGACAAGTGAGGCCCACAGGTAACGCAATCGACCAAATCTATGTCGTCCCAGCGGTGGAGAAAAACTACTAAAACCCAGTTTAAACTGGTAGTTTAAACTAGGTCTAAACTGGAGATGCCGATTCGGACCTATGAGTCCATAATGTAACTAAAACGCTATCATATTCAGTTCATCATATCTAAGCAAATTATCGACCTAAAAGAAGTTCTATTATAAGCAGATAATGTGAGGGTTATCGGGAGAATATGCTGCGTTTCTCAGACGATGGCCCCACGAAGATTCGCATGGTCATACCACTATGGACTAAGAACAGGTCAAAGGGTGTTAAGAACTGTGGTTCCACAGTTTCCTGCAAAAAAACATGTCGAACTGCATACCCCGACATTATCCCGATTACAAACGCCAGTTCAAAGGCACGTGAGGCCTTAGTTGTCGAAAATATTCATATTTGTTATTATTATACTTTAATTTCCTCCAATATCATGAAGAGTTACACCGTAAACAGAAAAACAGTAAAACGCATACAGTTTCGTTCATATATACCATGACCATCGCGTAAACAGCATGTTATCATAAAGATTTACTATATTTTACCTAAGCAAGAGCCTGATTGTGTTACAGAAGACAGCACAATGCTGCTGGCTAATCACACACAAATGGCATAATCGCTCTTTATTCGTCCCATATAAGGAATTCACCAACAAAGAACGCTCTTTATGTTTACCATCATAATATAAACAAACACCAGAAAAGTAACTTGTTATGCTTTTGTTTACATAACAATGGTCAAATATATGACAATAACATACTGTTTATGCGATATTTCTTATTTGTATACGGACAAAGTCTGTCTACATTTTGATGTTCTTTCTGTTTGTGGCGGTTTTTGACGGGTGGAAATATTTTCACAGGATACCCACCGCCAAGGCCAACCTTACTTTTAAAGGTACGGATGACCTTCGCGTTGGAAATGCTGTTAAAATAGTCACACCCGTTAAAACTGCGTACACAGAACGAATATTAAAATATAGACATATTTTTGTTCTTATACAAATCATAGATATCGCGTGAATATTATGTTAATGTAAAGTTCATACGCTTTGTTATGTAAACAAAAGCCAGGTTCTGTAACTGTTTTGGCTTTTGTTTACATAATAAAGCTTACAAACGTGACAACAACATGCAATGAACGCGATATTTATGATTGCCATACGAACACAATCTGTCTATTATATAATTTACTTTCTGTTTATAGCGGTTTTAGGGGATGTGACTATATTTTAACAGCAATACCCATCGCAAAGGCCATCCGTGCCTTTAACACATATTGTAATGTATCCTGTATTGGAATTAGTATACGGTCTATTATTCCGGATTGTCGTACTTACTCCACTGTTGAATCAGTGTAGCCAAATTACCGATAGTTTGTGGTATGGAGAATCTTTGAGAAATCATTCTTGGAAATTGACATTGTGAAGCATTCTTTTTGGTATCGGTTTAAGGGTTATTTTTCCTGACTCTCGCACTTGGCCGCAACATATAGACAAATATCAATCGTTGGTCATATATGAAGGCTAATTAACAATTCTTCGATAATGGGTAAAAGTCAGTTCTAAAACATATATTGGAATATATTTTCTGGAGTTATTATTAGTAGAATCCGGTGGTGGTGGTCCGTAATTGTTTCTGATCTCGCCCAAATCACTTGACAACGTGTAGTTACGTTACGCAGGAGAAGAACTGGGTCGCTGGCTGGGTTTCAATAAAAGCATCACAAAAATATACGAAGACATGCTGTATATTCGCATGAAACCAATGTGCCTTTATACATGAATGTCTACAAAATATAAATGGAATTTGTTAACATCCTTTGTTCCGTACTGTCGCATTTGTCCCGTTATATGGAGGCAACACACGCAAAAACAATACTGATCTTAGGTCGCATGGAGGTACACCGATGAAGATTCTTCGACTAGGGAAAACAGCAAGCAAACAATATCGGAACGCATTTTGTGTTAGAAAATAGTATCAGGTATATTGTTCCCGATCTTAGAACTGTTTTTTAGATGTTTTTATTGGAGAAACAATTATATAATATAATGTACAAAATTCAGTTCTTTCGTTCTTCACTCTCTCCATTCACACGTACTGACCGTCTGAGTTTACAAGTTTGATGGTATACTTGTTTGAAACCGATTGGCAAACAATTTATGTTATTTTTCGACAACTGGGTTACCAAATATATGTGCACAAGATCCAGAAGGGGCCAGCCAACTGTTTTAAGTTTTTGTGATTTGATTGTTTTTTATAGTTGTTTCATTTTCATTGGTTTTTGTATTGTTCCATTAGTGCTTTAGGATCGTAGATTACCAATCAGCTTCACAATTTGAATGTGGCTTATAATTATAATACATGTGCTATAGTTAATTTAGTTCATTTTCATTTATTTATATGTAGAGTCGCCGCTTATTTTATATTGTCACGTATGTATTGTCACTTTATCCGCATTCCTGCAATTTGGTGGTCGTATAAAGGCTCATTGAGTAACAATTCTTCGAATATGGACAAAAAGTCAGTTCTTTAACAAATATTGGAATGTATTTTGTGTTGGAATTAGTATTAGGAGAATGGGCCATATATATAATTGTTTCTGATCTCGTCAAAATCAATTGACACCATGGAGATGGGCGGAGTTGCTGGCTGGGTTTCAATAAAAGCAGAACAGCATGCACAAATATTCGAAGATATGCTGCATATTAGCATGAAACCAATGTGCCTTTATACATGAATGTCAACAAAATATAACTGAAATTTGTTAACACCCTTTGTTCCGAACTGTCGCATTTGTCTGTCCCGTTATATGGAGGCAACAATGTACAACAATACTTAACTTACGTCGCATGGAGGTACACCGATGAAGATTCTTCGACATTCGACCGGGGAAAACAGCAAGCAAAAAATATCGTAATGTATTTTGTGTTAGAAAATAGTATCAGGTATATTATTCCCGGCTTAGAACTTGGCCGCAATATATAGATAAATGTCAATCGGTGGTCGTATAAAGGCTCATTGAGTAAAAATTCTGCGTATATGAAAAAAAAGTCAATTCTTAACAAAAATATTGGAATGTATATTGTGTTGGAATTAGTATTAGGAGAATGGGCCATATATAATTGTTTCTGATCACTCGACGCCATGAAATGAGCGGATTTGCTGGTTGGCTTTCAATAAAAGCAGAACAACATGCACAAATATTCGAAGATATGCTGCATATTCGCAAGAAACCAATGTGCCTTTATAGATGAATGTCTAAAATATAACTGGAATTTGTTAACATCCATTGTTCCGAGTCATTTGTCCCGCTATATTGAGGCAACACATGTGCAACAATACCAATCTTTGGTCGCAAGGAGGCACACCGAGGAAGATTCTTCGACACTCGACTAGGGAAAACAGCAAGCTGTTAAACAGTAAAATATATTTTGTTCCCGACTTTAGAACATGGCCGCAATATATAGACTAATACCAATCGGCGGTCGTAAGAAGGCTCATTGTGTAACAATTCTTCGAATATGGAAAAAAGTAAGTTCTTAAAAAAAATATTGGAATGTATTTTGTGTTGGAATTAGTATTAGCAGAATCCGGTGGTGGGTCGTAATTGTTTCTGATCTCGTCCAAATCACTTGACGCCATGTAATTACGTTACGCAGGAGATGAGCGGTGTTTCTGGCTGGGTTTCACCAAACCAGAACAGCGAGAAATTAATGATTTATCAAAAGAGATAAAGAGATTGAGACAGTCCAGATTCGCTAGGAATTCAGTTAGCCCCCGTAGAAGCTAACGGTGACAAGTCCTAATGTAATTCGGCCGTTTCCATTATCTTATTTGTCACGCTAATATAAGAAAATAACGTTTACTACCATCAGCTTTATACATTATTCATATCCTCAGTGGTAACTTTTGATCCATGCTAGAGAAGGGACCGGTGGACTCTAATTGCGTTCGGAGTGATCCGGATTGATACTTTGATATTAATGATATTCGGATAGACAATTTATTCTAAGTTATTACTACCGAGTGGGACCCTTAATGGAATCCCAAATGAAGATGTCGGTGTGTTGAGGGAGTGGAACATCCCCTGGTGTGGGTTGGGACGGGATTTCGCGAGACAAATTAGCAGTAGCTGTCACAAAATGCTGTCATCCGGTTCCCTTTTGTTCCACTTCCGTCGAGTCTGTTAGATTACAGTTCACTAAAGCTGGTCGTCTGGAATATAACAATCCTAATGAATTTATCTCGCAATACAAATTAGCTATTACTGACGCCCATTTTACCCAATTTCACCTAGCTCCAACCTGAGTTCTGGCCAATTCGCCCTGACACTTACAAGGACAAGTAACGGTATACATGTGCCAATATTTAAATCCCATTGTGGTTTCAAACCATATCGGTTGGTTTTGTAGTCAAAATCCGAAGAAGATTTTAGCCGTATGTAGATTTGCGTCAGTCTTAATTTAACGTTATATACTCATGTGCCTATACATATAATACAGACGACGTTGTCGCGCAAGTGCGGCGTGGTGATGTGCCAGTTAACCGTTTCAATACTCACTAGTGATTAGTTCCCTTATAATTTTTCAGATAATAAGTGCACCAAACGACCATAGTAGGTAGTTTTGTAACAAGTTGAATTTATGATCTGAACCTTTCCCAACAATAAATATGAACCATTTTGCTCTTGTGTTATCTGATTCTGTCTGTCGTCTACTTCTAATACCTGAACACCACTCCAAATGATTAATAGACGGTTCCTATGTCTATTTCTATAAATTAATGGGAGATTCCATTTAGTATTGAATGGATTAAATTCCCGTGGTTTTTGAAACATAACAGTATGCTAACTTTTGTTTTTTTTCATTTAAACATATTTAATGTAAAATGGTATATGTACAATTGCATGGCGTATAAGGGTTTGAGGACAAGTTCTGAATTACTTCTCCGAACCCTTTTATACGGTTACGTAGCGTTTTTCCGAAGACCCATAATTCCGAAGGTCCGATTCTCCGAAGGTCAGATTCTCCGACGCCCCGATTCTCCGAAAGCCCCATAACTCCGAAGTCCCGATTCTCCGAAATCCCATAACTCCGAAGACCCATAACTCCGAAAGCCCATAACTCCGAAGGCCTATAACTCCGAACGCCCATAACTCCGAAGGTCTATAACTCCGAAGGGCCGATTCTCCGAAGGTCCGATTCTCCGAAGATCATGTTTTATCGCTTATTAAATAGTGTACAGTCCAGTGGCGGGGTCAATGGGGCCCTAGGGAAGACCGCCCCCAAAAAACATGTCAAATGTCATGTAAACGTCAGGAAATCCCTCCTAGGCATTCAAATATTCACAGTGTTCCTGCCCAGGGGAGCCCCCGGACCAACGATTGGGGGCGACCCCTCCCATGTATGCGCTCCCCAAATCAGGCCTTCGTGATATGCTTTCGGCATATCATATGCATGATATATCCCCCACATATCCCCCACATATGCTAATTAATGTGCACCCCTAAATGGGAACCCTGTCTCCGCCACTGGTGTGCACCGGGTATATTATTACGAAACGCTGCAAGAATGTCAGAGTAGCCTAACATGCACAGGGGCGACAAGTTCTTCCCCGTTCACCCCTGTACATTTTACTCTGGCATCTCATGGGCCAACGTAACGTTATAGTATCTGGTGTATAATCAGTGGCGGGCCAGGATTCCCATTTAGGTGGGGCAGTAGGAAAAGTTTGAATATTTTGATGCCCCATGAACGATTTTCCGGGCGTTTACATGACATTGGGCATGTTTTGGTAGGGGCCCATATTGTCTGAAAAAGCAAGTAGAGGTTTAATGGGTGCAGTGGGAATTTTGGGACCCCTTGGCTTCGCCACTGGACTGTACACTATTTAGTAAACGATAATACCCCGATAAAACAAAATCTTCGGAGAATCGGACCTTCGGAGTTATGGGCCGTCGGAGAATCGGGCCTTCGGAGTTATAGGTCTTCGGAGTTATAGGTCTTCGGAAAATCGGCCCTTCGGAGTTATGGGCTTTCGGAGAATCGGATCTTCGGAGTTATGGGCCGTCGGAGAATCGGATCTTCGGAGTTATGGGCCGTCGGAGAATCGGGTCTTCGGAGTTGTGGGCCGTCGGAAAATCGGGTCTTCGGAGTTGTGGGCCTTCGTAGTAATAGGTCTTCGGAAAATCGGTCTGACACCATTTATACATAGACCATTTAGATATTTTTTCTGAGTCTTGAATGATAAAATGAAAGTATCTCGCTATTATGTTAAGGTAAGAACATTCAGGCGGGTGAGATGATATGGGTGGGTGGGGAGATGATCAGGGTGGGTGGGGGAGATGACCAGGTGGGCGGGATGTGCGCAGAACGGGTGATCAACTGTTACACCGGTATGTTTCAACTGATTTATACATGACCAATGTATAGGTTGAAGTGAATATGCAGGTCTATGAGCTGATAAATAAACCCAGTGTGTGATGAGCTATGGATTTACTCAGTTCGTTTTCTGTTACAAAAATAATTTTAAAATATTGCATTTGGGTCGAATGACATTAAACCAGTCAATACCACCCCCCTGATTTGGTCTCGACTATAGGATGTAAGTTCATTCACCATTAAGAGAGACGATGTTCCTCACGTAATGTGTTCTATAGACCAGTGGTGAGCACAAATAATGCTGTTTTGATAGAGCTGATTTCGGGTTGAATCAAGATTGAGTCGTTCTGGGGAATTAGCATTTATTTACACAATAGAAATATACGGACCTAACGCGAATACTATAGAAACGAATATCGGCAAAATCAATGTAGATAAACACGGTAATAATTGTCCAAAAATTAGCACTCTGACACCACACTCTCCTCCGGGTGAAATTGGTCCCACAATTTCTCTGTTTGCATGCAAAAATGAATGAGTGTTAAAATAGCTTTTCAGGTTTGTCCTTTTCTGAATGACTTGACATATTGAACTAAACGAATGTCCTCGTTGTCTTTTTCCATCCGCTTTTGAAGGCCGCGGCGCACTGACTCGAAATCAACGTGAGGACAATTCTCTAGCCTTTGTCGTACATATCGCCGTACAGATTCGAAATATTTTTTTTGAGCACTACCAATGGGTGACGGTTCTGGAAGCTGATTTATGTGTAGCTGTTTTGGTACTAAACTTCCAGGTATCTTAATCGCTGGGTAATCAGATATGTAGCACATCGCTTCAAAGTCCAAATCATCTCTATTTACCCATGTGTTTTTAGTTGCTGGGAGTCCGCGCCATTTGATAAGGTATTGTGGTTCGTCCTTGTGCAGCCGTTTTCGAACAACTTTTTCAGTCACCTTAACTGACTGGGAATGTTGAAAAGGTTTAGTTGTCGGCGAATCATTCTTGGGAACGATGTCGATGCTTTTAGATTGGAATTGTAATGATGTCGAAAGCTGCTCCGTTGACGAATCGTGTTTCTGAACTACGGAGTCCGGTATCGTTTGGATAGCACTATTAACACTAGGTGTCGATGGAGAAACCGTGATACCAATATCAGTTTTTGAAATAACTTGAGTTTGTGTACTCACAGAATCCGAAACGATCATATCTGACTGTGTCGCAGCTACACTGGTACAATTAATTGATATCTTCTCCTTCTTTTGGATAAAATCCTCCATGCGAATTCGGTCTCTGAGTATGTTCGATGCAGACTTACATTTTCGTGTTACCTTCTTCCAGTTGAGTGACAGCGACACGTCTCCGTTCTCCGTCTTTAGGCTCCAGTCGAGTCGGTTGTTCAGAAACTCGAACGTCTTCAGGATGTTAATGATGTTTTCGGGTATCGGCTGCGTCATTCTTCTTTTCTTCCGGGAACGTTGCGTTGCAGTTGGGGAAATAGCAACACTGCCAGGATTCTCTCACCAATTTGATAGAGCTGATTTCGGGTTGAATCAAGATTGAGTCTTTCTGGGGAATTAGCATTTATTTACACAATAGAGATATACGGACATTCCGGTATAGTTGGAATCCAGTTTACCAAAAACAATTGGACATCCAGTTGTAATAGGTGAAACGTGACTGAATATTGGAATTCCAAAAGATAGAGTGCCATATCACAGTTTTACAAATTATTATATACAAAGCATGAACAGGTGTGAATTAACGACGCGTGATTAGATTAACAGATTTGCATTATAAATTATCCGATCACCACAATGGCATTAACAGTTCGACAAATAAGTTATTATTAAAAGTAAAGCTTAGAATACGTGCGATGAATGGTAATTAATGAGCACATGCTTGGGCAAGAATTAACAAGTTGCATAAGAATAGCCAGCTGATTAATACAAAGAAATGTTGTAATTTAGAGAAAGCCTAATCTAACAAAGAAACGAACCTAACGCGAATAATATAGAAACGAATATCGGCAAAATCAATGTAGATAAACACGGTAATAATTGTCCAAAAATTAGCACTCTGACACTGTCAACACGATGTAGCAGCCCGCCACTGAGCACCCCATAGCGACGTTGTCACCTCCCATGGTACGGTGTCCTATGTCCACACGCAGGTAGCGTGTAATTAGTAACAAGAAAACCATAATCAGAAATGGTAACGCCCTCAAGATAATATTATTAGCCATAAATATAAATTATAATATAAAATATATTGGTTACATGAATTCACCGCCTCAGAATTCCGTTAAAAAAACTAATCCTTCGAATTATTACAAACAACTACGGCTTATTACTGCAGGTTTCTCATTCACGATACCAGAAAGCTTCTAAATGCGGATGAAAAATCGGAGGTATTGTGTTCCCGTCAAGAGTGCATGGTCCAGCCATTGTTCATACCTAAACATCGAAAGCAATCAACGCGGTCATAATGGTTACAAACTGCAACTATATAAGACATCCAGCAGATACACACCCCACGAAAACCCGAAATGTGTTGTCGTGCGAGAAATCCCATCGCTATAGCTCAATTTGACACGGCCAGATTAGACTTCCTACAGTATCCATAAACAAGATCATATATTATATACCCATGATTTTAATTATAGAATATAAAATATATTAGTTTCGCGAATGACCAACTCAGAATTCCGTTAAAAGAACAATAACAACCAGCACCTAATTAACGAACCGGCGGCCGACTCCGACCACAACCATCAGTGGGCTGCAGAACGAAAAATATCTATAAAAGTTGAAATATATAAGTTACAAATTATCCTTTAAATTTCTTTTATTGGTAATTGACATAGCTTGTCACAAACCAAAAATCAACATTATTGACATAATAATGTAAAGGACAATAAACGAAATTGAAATTCCCAACTACACCTTTTACCGGTGACCGTCCTCCTGATCGCGCAGTTCGTCTTTTAAATAAATAAACCGGAAAAACCAATTTTCTATTTATAAAAGTCCCATGAATAAGAAGTGTTTTGTGAAATAACGTTTCAATGAAGGGGAGATGTCGCTCACAGTGTTGTCAAACGCGGTCGGTGCGTAGAGTACAAAAACTACATTTATATCCTGATATGTGTACTTGTTTAGGAAAATCCTTTTCGATTCGAATAACTTCGGATTCGATGAACCCACGTATTAAATATTTAATTAGACAACCAACAATGATTCATAAATCGACAAAAAGAAATTACCCCGCTTTATGGAGCAAATAAAGGGCAAATTCGAAACAAATTAATTTCTGAAGTTAGATAGTCTAATAATTTCATTTATTGTCACTGCAAGAAATGCTCAATGATCTCAAGACAACAGCTGGTAAATGGTAGAAACAATAATCATCTTTCCACACATAGGACGAAGACAAATCAGAGGTACTAAATGACTGCTTGTGTAGCATCGTATCTCTCGAGTGAACAAAACAACCCCCACCCCAACATCAGATGACCCTAATCTGACCAAACTCAGTGATACAGCTATAAGTGAGCTGGAAGGTTTCAAGGCTTTAAAAGAACTCCAACCAGATAAGGCACCTGGTCCTGATCTTATTAATCCGCGTCTGTTAAAGAACTGCACTGCCTTGAAAATACCTCTCCAAAATCTTTAACCGTTTTATCCGAGAATCATACCGGGATTGAAATGCGCAAACGTTGTTACAATATGTACAAAAGGAGATCGAATAAAAACGGGGAATTTTAAAGTTATTTGAAAATTACATCGCTCACCCCTTATGACAGATCTCTAATAGAATATACAAACAAAAGATCAGTCCTGGATTGTTCCCGCCGACTCAACTTCGTACTAGTTGTGTGACATATTTGACAATATTAGCAGATATTTGGACGGAGGGCGCGATATTCGATTAGTATTTTGTGACACATGTAAAGCGTTTATAGTCTGACACGAGAGCAATGCAATAGGAATTCGCGATAACATACTCCGTTGGTTAAAATCATACCTGTCCTATCGCCAACAGCGTGTAGTGCTATGCTCCATCCAATCTACCTGGGAAAAAGTATGATGTGAACAATCAAGCAAATGCATGGTTGAATATGAAATATTAGCCGCAGGTATCGTGTACAATAATCAGTACAGATCAAGGGGGGTGTGATAGAGAGGGGTGGTGATCTCATATGTTCCTCGCCATGTCTTATGTATTCACAGTTTATGTAAGACAATATTATGACATGTAACATCCGCCTTTTTGCCGACTACACTTGGATTGCACTAAATACCGATGACCCTAACAATGGAGTAATTAACCGACTGGAAGAATGGTCCACTAAATGGCTTGTTATATTTAATGAACTTACGACAGAAGCATTAACATGCAATCGAAAACGCAATACGCTAAACCACCCAACTCTGACCATGCATGAAACAACAGCCTATTAAGGAAGTCAATTCACACAAGCATCTTGGTTTAATTTTGAGTAAAGATGGTAGCTGACGAACACCTACTGAGAAAATATAAAAATGTTATCTTGACAGAGCTAGTCTTGAATTAAAGTGCCAATGATATTGCAACTCAACTTGGGGACCAGTTAATTTTTGCTGAACAATGATTAGAATGATAAAGAAGGAAAGTAAAAGTTAGAGTAAATGGCTTATATTGTGTAGTAGAAATTATTTTCATTTCAAACATTTCACCAATTAATGTGCGCTGCAGAATGCTAAAAATTTGAAATCAAAGATGGCTGCTGGCATCAACACACTTTTTGGTAGACACGATTGCCGAGTATGTGACCTGTAGAATGGATGGTCGAGGACAATTTTAATTGCCCAGCTATTTTCTTAGCATCTATATATGACAGAAGCTTCTCAGATTCAGCTATATCGCGAGTTCTCAACACAGCTCTGCTACTGGTCAATGTCTTGTGCGGAATAATCAACACTGGTGTCTGTGCAATTAGGGCCCTGCGAATCGATTCGATTCGATGCGATTCGAAATCGTTCGCCTGATTCGATTCGAAATCGCTACCATGATTCGGAGTTCGTCGAATCTTTGGTGACATGTGCATTTCTGTGCTTTCTACAGACCACAATGCTCTTAACAGAAAAGAAAATTCACTATAATAACATAGTAAACTACCTAAACATAAGCACGTGCCGTTATGTCCGATGGCAGGACATGTAATGTTATCGCCAAATAACTTAAAAAGCTGTCAATCCACAGAATAATATAAAACCATTGGTTGTCACACATTTAGCCATTAACTGATTTTTCTTGATTACTTCTGCTATTGAAATGACAGTACTCATAGCAGCATCGTGCCAAATGACCACGCCTATATACAGCGTGCGTAAAATGTACATGGAAACTATTAAATACTTTTTGCGATATAAACGTTTATTCCGATGCTGCATACAACTTCCTTCAGGTATTACTGCTCTGCCATTACATTCACTGCCAATTAGCCATCAGTATTTAGGTGCATAAGTACGTAGAACAATCAACAAGACTCGACCGAGCTAACATTTGCAAAGAAATGTAGTTTCAGAAACTAACAACTCGAGTCACAGTACATGCAAACTATTTCTGGAACACCTGCTGCGACAGTGGATCGATCAGTTGATCAATGCGTGTACACTGTTCCCTAGCTAATCAAAACGACGAATTCACGACACCACTTGATCACTGATAATTGGATGTTTGACTGACAGCGTTCATATCAATTTAAACTTTGGCGTGCGTCTTTTCGACGGCAATATTCTCAAAGTTTTATGCTTCTTTTAGACTTATACCTTCTGATTATAGTGGTTCTCTTGTGAAATTGCGTATTACATTATAAGAAATAACTCTTGTTCCGATTAAGGTTATGAGTTATAACCGAAAATTTTGAAGATACATTTACTCTAACGGAGCTACACGTGTTATTAGAATTTATCTTCAAACTTTTTGGTTATAACTACATAACATTAATTGAAACAAGAGTGATACCTTAACTAATCTATAACTAATTGACCCAATCTGTATGAATGACATAAGTGAACAACAAAATTGCCATACAAGGCTGTGTGCTAGTGTCGTTCCAGGAATCATGGGAATTCCATAACACACATGTATGCCAGATTATTTTTGTATTTTTGTAAACATTGTCCGGTAAGTCTGTCAGTTCAAGCGACAGACAACACAATCATCGCAAGCGTACATGTACTGAAAAATGAAATGAAACAGGCATCACGTGGTATGATTGTCCGTATTTACGTCGACATTCGTTCTCTCACACATGCATATCTGTACTCAACGATTGCTTAGGCACATAAAATGCATAGAGGCGTGTAGATGAGCGAATAATCTGCACATATTGAACTTCATCGACGATCACCAGGCGGTTTTCGCCAGGCAATTTTACGTGTTTCTTTGAAGTTCTATGTATTTGAACTCGATTGGCTCAGTAACAATGATTCGATTCGAGATTCGATTCGATTTCGAATCGTTTGCCTGATTCGATTCGAGATTCGATTCGAAATGAAAACACCCGATTCGCAGGGCCCTATGTGCAATAGCTGTTATTTGCACAAGAGCGTCAGCTTGAATTTTCCTTGAACATTCAATCAGAATAGAGCCACCCAGTGGCCCAGTCCTGATCGGTTTGACATAGTTTAATTGGACAAGTACCGAGGATAGACATCAGCGTCAGTGAAACTTGGCAAGTGGTCAATCGTAGCTTTTTGTTTTTTTGTTTAGGATTTTACGTCGTTTTAGCCATTAGGCCACATCATGACTGAGAAAACTGAATCATAATTAAGCGAAGCAACTCTGTATAGACGTAACCGTGAATTAGTCTAAAAATAAATTAAATATGTACAAATAAAAACACCCAAAATCAGAGCGAGAGTGCTCGATAGGGGTCAGAACCATTAAGAAACTGACCATTGTGCAAACACATATAAAACAGAATATCAAAAAGACAGCAATACTGCTTTGAGAACAACCAAGATAAACCTGCATAAAATTAGTCAGCAAAAATAAATAATTTTATTTAATGAGACTCCGGCATATCATCATATTTAATGAGACTCCGGCATATCATCATATTTAATGAGACTCCGGCATATCATCATATTTAATGAGACTCCGGCATATCATCATATTTAATGAGACTCCGGCATATCATCATATTTAATGAGACTCCGGCATATCATCATATTTAATGAGACTCCGGCATATCATCATATTTAATGAGACTCCGGCATATCATCATATTTAATGAGACTCCGGCATATCATCATATTTAATGAGACTCCGGCATATCATCATATTTAATGAGACTCCGGCATATCATCATATTTAATGAGACTCCGGCATATCATCATATTTAATGAGACTCCGGCATATCATCATATTTAATGAGACTCCGGCATATCATCATATTTAATGAGACTCCGGCATATCATCATATTTAATGAGACTCCGGCATATCATCATATTTGAAGTAGCTGTCAAACAAGCATCCTGAATGATTGAGATATTTATAATCTCTGTTGAATCGGGCGTGAATCTTAATCAATTCATCAAGTTGACAATGGAGCGGTAGACTAGTTTGGTGAGCCTGCGCCCACATGCCAGCCTCTCTCCACTCCATATACATGGAGTCCCCTTCCTTCCAAGTGAAGTTTATTGTTAAACAGCGTACTGAACGTTTAGTACTCAAAGTTCAACCTGTTGTTCTGAGAGTCGAAACTTTTAACAGATTTTTGAGATTTCCGTTTTGGTACAATGGAATCAACTTCCTTAGTTGGTTTTGAACCAAATGGTAAAACTGCAGGAGCTGTATCCATTGCCTGTGAGACAGGTTCTGAAACAGGAGTAATATCATTCTCTTGAACTTGGGTTGCTAGTGATATATGACTGTCTGAGTGCCGGCATCAACATACTTTTTTTTTCTAGAAACGGCAGCTGAGTATATGACTTGAGCAAATGATGGTCTGGTACCAACAATTTTTTTATTTAGCATCTATATACGAGAAATGTTTTTCAGCCTTACAGCTTTGTATCTTGGATTCATAGTCCCATGGGAAATGATCGATTCATTGCAGAGGTACTAAATGACTGCTTGTGTAGCATCGTATCTCTCGAGTGAACAAAACAACCCCCACCCCAACATCAGATGACCCTAATCTGACCAAACTCAGTGATACAGCTATAAGTGAGCTGGAAGGTTTCAAGGCTTTAAAAGAACTCCAACCAGATAAGGCACCTGGTCCTGATCTTATTAATCCGCGTCTGTTAAAGAACTGCACTGCCTTGAAAATACCTCTCCAAAATCTTTAACCGTTTTATCCGAGAATCATACCGGGATTGAAATGCGCAAACGTTGTTACAATATGTACAAAAGGAGATCGAATAAAAACGGGGAATTTTAAAGTTATTTGAAAATTACATCGCTCACCCCTTATGACAGATCTCTAATAGAATATACAAACAAAAGATCAGTCCTGGATTGTTCCCGCCGACTCAACTTCGTACTAGTTGTGTGACATATTTGACAATATTAGCAGATATTTGGACGGAGGGCGCGATATTCGATTAGTATTTTGTGACACATGTAAAGCGTTTATAGTCTGACACGAGAGCAATGCAATAGGAATTCGCGATAACATACTCCGTTGGTTAAAATCATACCTGTCCTATCGCCAACAGCGTGTAGTGCTATGCTCCATCCAATCTACCTGGGAAAAAGTATGATGTGAACAATCAAGCAAATGCATGGTTGAATATGAAATATTAGCCGCAGGTATCGTGTACAATAATCAGTACAGATCAAGGGGGGTGTGATAGAGAGGGGTGGTGATCTCATATGTTCCTCGCCATGTCTTATGTATTCACAGTTTATGTAAGACAATATTATGACATGTAACATCCGCCTTTTTGCCGACTACACTTGGATTGCACTAAATACCGATGACCCTAACAATGGAGTAATTAACCGACTGGAAGAATGGTCCACTAAATGGCTTGTTATATTTAATGAACTTACGACAGAAGCATTAACATGCAATCGAAAACGCAATACGCTAAACCACCCAACTCTGACCATGCATGAAACAACAGCCTATTAAGGAAGTCAATTCACACAAGCATCTTGGTTTAATTTTGAGTAAAGATGGTAGCTGACGAACACCTACTGAGAAAATATAAAAATGTTATCTTGACAGAGCTAGTCTTGAATTAAAGTGCCAATGATATTGCAACTCAACTTGGGGACCAGTTAATTTTTGCTGAACAATGATTAGAATGATAAAGAAGGAAAGTAAAAGTTAGAGTAAATGGCTTATATTGTGTAGTAGAAATTATTTTCATTTCAAACATTTCACCAATTAATGTGCGCTGCAGAATGCTAAAAATTTGAAATCAAAGATGGCTGCTGGCATCAACACACTTTTTGGTAGACACGATTGCCGAGTATGTGACCTGTAGAATGGATGGTCGAGGACAATTTTAATTGCCCAGCTATTTTCTTAGCATCTATATATGACAGAAGCTTCTCAGATTCAGCTATATCGCGAGTTCTCAACACAGCTCTGCTACTGGTCAATGTCTTGTGCGGAATAATCAACACTGGTGTCTGTGCAATTAGGGCCCTGCGAATCGATTCGATTCGATGCGATTCGAAATCGTTCGCCTGATTCGATTCGAAATCGCTACCATGATTCGGAGTTCGTCGAATCTTTGGTGACAGGTGCATTTCTGTGCTTTCTACAGACCACAATGCTCTTAACAGAAAAGAAAATTCACTATAATAACATAGTAAACTACCTAAACATAAGCACGTGCCGTTATGTCCGATGGCAGGACATGTAATGTTATCGCCAAATAACTTAAAAAGCTGTCAATCCACAGAATAATATAAAACCATTGGTTGTCACACATTTAGCCATTAACTGATTTTTCTTGATTACTTCTGCTATTGAAATGACAGTACTCATAGCAGCATCGTGCCAAATGACCACGCCTATATACAGCGTGCGTAAAATGTACATGGAAACTATTAAATACTTTTTGCGATATAAACGTTTATTCCGATGCTGCATACAACTTCCTTCAGGTATTACTGCTCTGCCATTACATTCACTGCCAATTAGCCATCAGTATTTAGGTGCATAAGTACGTAGAACAATCAACAAGACTCGACCGAGCTAACATTTGCAAAGAAATGTAGTTTCAGAAACTAACAACTCGAGTCACAATACATGTAAACTATTTCTGGAACACCTGCTGCGACAGTGGATCGATCAGTTGATCAATGCGTGTACACTGTTCCCTAGCTAATCAAAACGACGAATTCACGACACCACTTGATCACTGATAATTGGATGTTTGACTGACAGCGTTCATATCAATTTAAACTTTGGCGTGCGTCTTTTCGACGGCAATATTCTCAAAGTTTTATGCTTCTTTTAGACTTATACCTTCTGATTATAGTGGTTCTCTTGTGAAATTGCGTATTACATTATAAGAAATAACTCTTGTTCCGATTAAGGTTATGAGTTATAACCGAAAATTTTGAAGATACATTTACTCTAACGGAGCTACACGTGTTATTAGAATTTATCTTCAAACTTTTTGGTTATAACTACATAACATTAATTGAAACAAGAGTGATACCTTAACTAATCTATAACTAATTGACCCAATCTGTATGAATGACATAAGTGAACAACAAAATTGCCATACAAGGCTGTGTGCTAGTGTCGTTCCAGGAATCATGGGAATTCCATAACACACATGTATGCCAGATTATTTTTGTATTTTTGTAAACATTGTCCGGTAAGTCTGTCAGTTCAAGCGACAGACAACACAATCATCGCAAGCGTACATGTACTGAAAAATGAAATGAAACAGGCATCACGTGGTATGATTGTCCGTATTTACGTCGACATTCGTTCTCTCACACATGCATATCTGTACTCAACGATTGCTTAGGCACATAAAATGCATAGAGGCTTGTAGATGAGCGAATACTCTGCACATATTGAACTTCATCGAC
This sequence comes from Siphonodentalium dalli, assembly GCA_032622095.1. Lineage (NCBI taxonomy): Eukaryota > Metazoa > Mollusca > Scaphopoda > Gadilida > Siphonodentaliidae > Siphonodentalium > Siphonodentalium dalli. The sequence continues at coordinate 175,379,247 of CP136065.1, read as the reverse complement.
GATCACCAGGCGGTTTTCGCCAGGCAATTTTACGTGTTTCTTTGAAGTTCTATGTATTTGAACTCGATTGGCTCAGTAACAATGATTCGATTCGAGATTCGATTCGATTTCGAATCGTTTGCCTGATTCGATTCGAGATTCGATTCGAAATGAAAACACCCGATTCGCAGGGCCCTATGTGCAATAGCTGTTATTTGCACAAGAGCGTCAGCTTGAATTTTCCTTGAACATTCAATCAGAATAGAGCCACCCAGTGGCCCAGTCCTGATCGGTTTGACATAGTTTAATTGGACAAGTACCGAGGATAGACATCAGCGTCAGTGAAGCTTGGCAAGTGGTCAATCGTAGCTTTTTGTTTTTTTGTTTAGGATTTTACGTCGTTTTAGCCATTAGGTCACATCATGACTGAGAAAACTGAATCATAATTAAGCGAAGCAACTCTGTATAGACGTAACCGTGAATTAGTCTAAAAATAAATTAAATATGTACAAATAAAAACACCCAAAATCAGAGCGAGAGTGCTCGATAGGGGTCAGAACCATTAAGAAACTGACCATTGTGCAAACACATATAAAACAGAATATCAAAAAGACAGCAATACTGCTTTGAGAACAACCAAGATAAACCTGCATAAAATTAGTCAGCAAAAATAAATAATTTTATTTAATGAGACTCCGGCATATCATCATATTTAATGAGACTCCGGCATATCATCATATTTAATGAGACTCCGGCATATCATCATATTTAATGAGACTCCGGCATATCATCATATTTAATGAGACTCCGGCATATCATCATATTTAATGAGACTCCGGCATATCATCATATTTAATGAGACTCCGGCATATCATCATATTTAATGAGACTCCGGCATATCATCATATTTGAAGTAGCTGTCAAACAAGCATCCTGAATGATTGAGATATTTATAATCTCTGTTGAATCGGGCGTGAATCTTAATCAATTCATCAAGTTGACAATGGAGCGGTAGACTAGTTTGGTGAGCCTGCGCCCACATGCCAGCCTCTCTCCACTCCATATACATGGAGTCCCCTTCCTTCCAAGTGAAGTTTATTGTTAAACAGCGTACTGAACGTTTAGTACTCAAAGTTCAACCTGTTGTTCTGAGAGTCGAAACTTTTAACAGATTTTTGAGATTTCCGTTTTGGTACAATGGAATCAACTTCCTTAGTTGGTTTTGAACCAAATGGTAAAACTGCAGGAGCTGTATCCATTGCCTGTGAGACAGGTTCTGAAACAGGAGTAATATCATTCTCTTGAACTTGGGTTGCTAGTGATATATGACTGTCTGAGTGCCGGCATCAACATACTTTTTTTTTCTAGAAACGGCAGCTGAGTATATGACTTGAGCAAATGATGGTCTGGTACCAACAATTTTTTTATTTAGCATCTATATACGAGAAATGTTTTTCAGCCTTACAGCTTTGTATCTTGGATTCATAGTCCCATGGGAAATGATCGATTCATTGCAGCATGTGAACCTTGACAATTCGAACATCGTTTAGGATTTGTACAATCTTTATGATCATGAGCAGAAACAGAACAGCGTGCACAAATGGTTTCTTTACTTTTACAATGTTCCTGGCCATGGCCGTAGCCCTGGCATTAAAACATCGTAGTGGTTTTAGAACATACGTACTTATATCTAACTTCATGTACCCAACTTCAATGTCGGTGGATGTTCGCAACGATTGAAGGTCAGAAGATAACTATTCAGAGGAACTCGTATACCATTAACATTTTTTGTAAATCGACGGACTGCTGTAACTCCCTGTAGTGCCAACTCTGGCAATATTTCTGATTCCAAAGAATCGCAACACAGCCCTGCTACTATTCAATGTCTTGTGTGGAGTAACCGACACTGGTGTTTGTGCAATAGTTATTAACTGTAGCGGAGCATCAGATTGAACTTTTTGGACATTCAATCAAGAGAGAGCCACTTATTGGCCCAGTCCTGATTAGTTTGACAGATTTCGATTGCCCAGCATTGTTGTGCGGTGTTTTATCAATGGCAATGTTTGAAGGTCTTTTCACATGTGGGTCAATGCCAAGAACCAAGTACTGAGGGAATACCACAGCATCATTGGAACTTGGTGAATCATCGTTCTTATGAGCGATACATAATGTTTTGTTGCCATACGAAAAGCAAAATATCGACAACTAGTCCAGCAGCCGCCGTGGACTACCCTTCAAATTCTGATCGGGTCAAAGACTAGTACATAGCTGAAGCGGTGACCGTTTAGCCACTGCATATAGCAGCCTGTGGACAGGCGTGAACGATACAGGACCCAATACTCAACAATCGGCAGGACAAACACACAAGAGACAGGAGAGAACAAAAACACCATACGTGAAAAAACAAAAAACAATACTTTAAACATCAGACGAGCAATACAACATATAACAAAAATTAACTGACTATTGATATTCCAGCTCCATATGCTCTGAAAAACACTTGCCAAAGTCACAGCCATTTTCAACTTTTCCACAGAACTAAGACATCTAAAATTAATTTAATCTGAAACACTGAAGAGGCATGACTAGCCAGGTCAACCCAACCACACGTCTTGGAGAGATGTAGGACCATGAGCTAAGCCGCATCTGCAGGTCGATGCCTCACGTGATACGGCCGCTCTAGTACCTCCAGGACTCCTACACCACACCTCATGGGATGCACCCCACGGCAAACAGGATGCCACATTAGGGGATCCTTACCCCTCGCAGTGGGGCGGTAGGGGATTGTTTGTTGTGAGTTGCCATATGAAATCCAAATAATGGACAAGCACAGAAGCCGCATTGGACTATCCTTCAAATTATGGTCGGACCAAAGACTGGTATATAGCTGAAGCGGTGACCCGTTCAGCCACTACATATAGCAGCCTCTCGGTACCTCGCCACGAGACAGGCGTGAACAATACAATATTGAAACATTCAAGCCATTAAGACGAAATGCAAACAGACATGACACGAACGAAACAACATACATGAAAAAGAAGACAACTATACAGTATACACCAGAAACATAATAGAAGAGATGGCAGAAATGTAATCTGTAACACTGGAGAGGCGTGACTAGTCGATTGATTGAGCCGGGTCAACTCAACCACCCGTCTTGAAACACGCAGGACCAAAGAGGATCATGCGCTAAGCACTATCCGCAGGTCGATGCCTGACGTGATACGACCACCCTAGTATCACATAACTACACCACACATCACGGTATGCACCCCACGACACACAGGGTACGTTAGAGGATTCTTACCCATCGAATGTGGGCGGTATGCCTATTCTACCCGGGTCCACACGGGGTCCTTAAGTGTAGGACAATGTAGAGAAGACAACCCATAATGAGTCAGCGTAAATGGGTCATTCTACGTTTTCACGTGCTAATCATGCCAGCGATACATGTTAATTTTAGGTCACATTCCGTGGACCATCGGGTGGCCGTGGCTACGGGGGCGACTCGCTGTATATAGAGTGACTTATATCCTAGTCGTTGTATCCTATTCATTGTAAACAGAGATGAGTAAGATAACATAGTTGCTTTGATGAGGTTCGAGTCAAAGGACGTCAATGACTAGACGGTTTTCGTTGAGGGGGTGTTCAGATTGGAAATTCCTATGGAGTAGGAACCAGACCGAAAGTGCCAACTCTGGGAATTATCATTTAGTATAAACAATATTTTATTCTCAAGAATAGCAGATATAAGGCTTATTCTCACTTATCCGGCAGGGTTGTGTGAATGCATCTGAGCTGGCAAGTTATAGTCTGTTTTTACAATGCGTGACTAGTGATCGCATCGCGGCAAGCAGTGTTTGTTTAAGCAAAGTGTAGCCCAAACTTACCGGCAATGACTGTATATCACGATATGAACTCTTGTCACTGAAAACAACTCAAGTGAGTGATTTCCAGAGATCATCATGTTCTCACGCTAACATATAAATTACAGAGGTTCACAAAGACAGATCATATCAAAATGGCAAACGCTCAAGTACACATCTATTTCATTCCTTATGCTCGCGGTGGTAAATATCTCATCTTTAACAATTATAAGTTCTGTGTTAAGTCTCGAAGAAACGACAGTGTACATTGGCGATGCTGTTCGAAGACATGCAGTGCTACTGTAAATACCAAGAACGACATCGTGCCATCATACAAAAGCCAGCATAACCACTTTATTTGCTTTACCATTCCTGCCGGTAGGTGATATCAGCGACGCCTGGTTCGAAGTACTTGAAGAGGCACCAGCAGGTAACGACATCGAGAAATTCACGGACTATGTCACATCGTACTGGGTGGAAGGCGACCACGGTAGACAGACATGGAATCACTTCGACAATGACGGCATATAATACATAATATAAGGACATTATCAATTTAACATTAGAGAAAAGGATTTGGCAGTAATCCAAAGGCTTATATGTGGCCATTTCCTTAGTATATATATTGCATCATGGTTTGATTGGGTCTCAATGATGAATTGCCTGTTCCACAAGCACCCGCAACCTATCCCGGTGCTAATCGCTGCGCGTCCACTCCCACACACAATCACACCTCTGGCATGCACGAGTATATGAGAGCACAATATTTTGTTTTATGTAGGCTTTTGGTTCACGCTTTACAGTTCATAACCATATTATGTCAGTTAAAGTTATGTGAAACGCTCCGGTATGGTGATACAATAGAAATGGAGAATAGTCTTGTTCAAATTAGTCATTTTTACACATAGTATATCCAAATTGACAACACACACCGTCATTCTTATATATTAATTAATTATCATTTGGTTTAAACAATATTTTATTTGAACACTAAACAGAACAGAAATACAAACAAAAAATACATAACATAGAATCTCAAATTGTTCAAAAGAGGATTGAGCAACAAGCTTGGGGGCTTTTGTTAAGTCCTATCCTCTGAAAATAAATGTTACCCCAATTGATACCATTGGGGTATAGACCCCAATTGATACCATTGGGGTATAGCAGACGGGTTTTGTTCTGTATGGTCCGAATAATAAAGTTTATAGATGAAGGGATAGGAAAGAGAAAGGGAAAGGGAGTGCAGGTAGTAGTTGAAAGGGGGTAGATAAACTTACCATTAACATCAGAATAATATATGTCACGGAGAGTATTGTATCATGTTAAATTGATCACCATTTATTGTCACAAGCCAATGAAGAATCTAAATTCAAAACAAATTATCATTTGCACCCCTTGGGTTGGAGTTTTAATTTGTATCACATGACATGGTGTCCATCTGTTGAGGAGTTTCAGCACAATACCCCATTTGGTTGGAACTTTCCAAACTGATCACTACTCGAGAAGAGTGGTATAATGGGTGTCGACATGGCGTTGGGGAGGGGCAGAGTTCTGATTGTATACTCACCAGCGAACATATACGGGATTCACTACTCTCTTTATCTTCCGATAGCTTTCATTGATTGTCGATAGTTTGTTTTCTTCTACCTTTCAACATTTCCTCTGTCAACCATGGTCTCGCCCACAACCCGTTGCAATGACAATTCCGATATCAAACATAAAGAGAATGCCATGTAACGAACACTTTATTAATTTCGTGTCCGTATAATCAACAATATCGTCGTGACAATAGGTTAGTTTTGAACCTAAATATTCACATATATTCATATTGGACTTATTTGATTCTGAAGCCCACAATGGACTTATACCCGTTATTTCCTGCCATGGCCCGGGCCAGCGAAAACATGTTATAAAGAGTGTAATATGGTTAGTTGATTTAGGTCTATATAGCGCGTAAACAATAGTACCTATATGGGCTGCGTTTTTTAATTAAAGATACGGGCGGCGTTGGCCGTGGGTATGCTGTTAAAATATTCAGCTAAAAAAACTGCCATAAACAGAAAGAATAGTAAAATATAGACATACCTTGTTCTTATACCAATCATAAATATGGCATAAACATTATGTTATTGTCAAATGTTTTTCCTTTGTTATGTAAACAAAAGCAAAACACGTTACAGAATCTGGCTTTTGTTTAGATCCGGATATTGCAAACATAAAGAGCGTTATTTGTTACTGATTCCTGATATGGAAATAATAAAGAGCGTTTATATCATTTGTGTGTGATTAACCAAGAGAATTGCGCTATGTTATACAAACGGCGGTGGGTATCCTGTGAAAATATATCCACCCGTCAAAAACCGCCACAAACAGAAAGAACATCAAAATGTAGATAGACTTTGTCCGTATACAAATAAGAAATATCGCATAAACAGTATGTTATGGTCATATGTTTGACCATTGTTATTATGATGGTAAACATAAAGAGCGTTATTTGTTGGTGAATACCTGATATGGAACTAATAAAGAGCGTTTATGCCATTTTTGTGTGATTAGCCAGTAGCATTGTGCTTTCTTATGTACCACAATCATGCTCTTGCTTAGGTAAAATATAGTAGGTCTTTATGATAACATGCTGTTTACGCGATGGTCATGGTATATATGAACGGAACTGTATGCGTTTTAACATAATATACCTATACTGTGAAATAGGTACATAATGTGATCATTTGATTACGAAATATGCAGATAATGGAGTGAAAACATGTTAAAGGGTGTACACAAGAAAATTCGTGAATTTTTATTGTCCGCACATAATCTGCTTAGAATGGTCTCATTATGAGTCGATAATATGACTAAAAGCTCCTATATTCAGCACATTATCGACTCAAAACGAGGCGATTCTAAGCAAATTATCTACCTAAATAAGTTATATTATAAGCAGATAATGTGCGGGTTTTCGGGAGAACAGGCTGAACCTTTATCTCTCCCTTCTCTGAACTGAATTGACTGATTCGTTTCAGATTGTTCATAATTTTCACAACCTGTCTTCTTCTACTTGGCCTCTTATACTTATATATATATAACTCAACAAAAGCGGCGACTGGCTTGTTATATCCTCTTCGTCCTTATCTATTCTAATATCAAGTTGTCATCATGTCTAAATGTATCATGTTTATAATTATGCCCAGAGTGCTATAAATATTGATTAAATCAATGTTACGGCATGCTTTATGAACTAACTAGCTGCATTGTATCTCGGAATTTACTCAGTCCCCTATACCAGACAATATGCATTTACAGTTTGTGTTAAACGGACATGGCTCATTCGAGCTCAATTTTTTTTCTACGTAATTTGGACCGACGGATACGATAGGTCGATAAATAAACTGACTATTGATATTTCAGCTCCATATGCTCTGAAAAACACTTGCCAAAGTCACAGCCATTTTCAACTTTTCCACATAACTAAGACAGACGCTCTTTATTGCTGCCATATAAGGAATATAAACCACGGAACGCTCTTTTCTGTCCCATGTCGCGCAAATGGTGTTTTTTGTTTGTGACCCAAACACCGTATTCACATTTTTCATTACTTCGATGCGTCTTTTTGGGGGTTACATAATGCTCGTAGATAGGTAGTTCAGATATTGATCGACCTATTTCGATACTGAGACAAATTCAAAAGCGAATAATGTGTATTACGGAGCGCAAACCGCCATGTGGCTTAAATTAATATACATTTAAATTCAATGCATGTTTATCTCAGCTCTTTAATTGAGTTGGGTGAGTGCTCCTACAAACGCATTATCCTATAGCAAGCAAACTGTTTTGTGACTTTAAGAAATTTAACGCGTGTTGAAATATCAACCTCTCGCGGCAACTAATAGGTTGATTGATCCACGCATGCAGACTCATTGGTGTGGAACGCCGGTCCGGCTTATGAAGTTGTCAGTTGTCTTAGTTCATTGAGGAATCACGTGATTTCGAGGTTGGTGAGTACCACGCATTTAAAATGGTAGAGGCGAGCGCAAACATACAAAAACATAATATACAAGAAAATCATAGTCAGAAATGGTAACGCCACCAAGATCATATTATTAGCCATAAATATAAATTATAATATAAAATATATTGGTTACATGAATGCACCGCACCGCCTCAGAATTCCGTTAAAACAACTAATCCTTCAAATTATTAAAAAAACTACGGCTTATTACTGCAGGTTTTTCATTCACCAACCAGAAAGCTTCTAAATGCGGATACAAAATTGGGTTCCCGCCATAAAATCTTCAAGTGTGCGTGGCCCAGCCATTGTTCATACCTAAACATCGAACGCAATTAACGTGATCATAATAGTAACATACTGAAACTTTAAGACATCCAGCGAATACACACCCCACAAAAACCCGAAATGTGTTGTCTTGCAAGATATCACATCGCTATAGGTCAATTTGACACGGCCAGATTAGCCTTTCTACAATATCCTAAAACAATTAAGCTTCTCAAATCATCGCCATAGTCAATATAACTTTCACGAACATGGACATTGCAACTACAGCTTTTACCGGACTCGGGGTGGTAGTACAACTTTAACGCGTCCCAAAATAACCGGAAAAAAACAATTATCTATTTATAAAGTCCCCACAGGTCCACAGGTTTCTAATATTTGCCCAACAGTATACACCGGTTGCGTTAATGAGGAACGGACAGAAAACGCAGCATTTGGACTGTTACGAGCATATGCTAGTTTATTTGTAAAACAAGTTGATATCTTATTTGTTCCGAAATTATCAGTAGTTTTCTATAACATTTTTACCAAAGTTGCCAGTCTGAGGTTCGTGGAACACACCAGTCCATGCATCTAGGCGAATTCTTCGACTGACAACTTTGGAAAGAAATGAGGCATCAGCTTGTTTGAAAAAATGCTCGTGGCTGTCAAATTACTATGTAACATGTCATATCACTAGTTTATTACCCTTTTCCTTGTTTCTGGTCGCGTTTTCGATCTCCTCGGCCATTTTGATAGCGTGATACTCATCAGCTCGAAACCACGTGATTCCCCACTTTGATTTTGCAGTTGTGTTAGTATGTGCCCATTATCGACCTCAAAACTGATGCTGATCACAAAGAGCGTTTCTCTCCAAATGTTTTGCGAAATTATTTGGCTGTTTAGTAAATATACGATAATATCATAGTGTGTTTTGAGATGTGTTCTATCTCAATGAGTTAGAAGTATGATTTGTCGCGAGGCTCTGCCGAGCGAAAAATCATACTTCTAACGAGTTGAGATAAAACACATCTCAAAACACACCATGTTATTGTTGTATTTATCTTATGCCAACCGACACTATCATTTTTGGGCAAATTAAGCCAAATTTATGTCAGTTTTGAGACAAAAACAACCTACATTTTGGTAATTTCGAAGAGTAATTTGGTAATTTCGATGAGCAATTCCCGTTACGCATGAATACGCAGTTACAGTACATGTGATTAGGTCGTGGATTTATGGAATATTGGGGTGAATTGTCAGCAAGAAACAAGACATAAGTCCTGATCTAATATTAATCCATGTTCAGAAATCGGAACTGTGAAATTCTTTCAATCAAATGTCAATGTTCTCAAACAAAAAGCAAAGTCTTTCAAACTGTTATAGTTCAGAATTAGCTAGATTGGAAATAATCATGTTTCATCGAATATGTAGCTACATTACTATTTTATTCCACTTGTATGCATTAATTTATTCATTTAAACCACCAAAAATGCTAAAGTAGATGTGACCCAATTTCGAGGCGAGAGTTTTTTGTTGATACGTCGCTAAGGCAGCAACGTCGTGAGGTGAAAGGTCACGTTGTGCATAGTCCTTTCTTGGAGTATAATACACATATGTAAGATATAGCTAAAATTTAAGCTCATGCTATCATCTGGAAATTTGAATTTTCTAAGTAAAAAAAGGGTCATAACTCTGGTGAAAATGGGTGGACGAAACCCGCGCTATGCATGTAGCTGTTACCCCATGCTGCTCTATCACCATACCAAATATGAGCTAAATCTGCCCAGCGGTTGCTGAACAATAATGCCAAATGTTTGTACGGACGGACAAAATTTAATTTTCTAAGTAAAAAAAAGGGTGGACGAAACCCGCATGTAGCTGTTCCCCCATGCTGCTCTATCACCATACCAAATAACAGCTAAATGTTTGTACGAACGTACGGACGGACGGACGGTTAGAGGTACGGGCGGACACGTCGACTATATACCCGCCCACTTTTCAAGTCGGGGGCATAATAAATATGTTATTCTGATAATTATATGAAGTAAATATTAGCCAATTTGAATTATATTATACTGATACTAAGTTTATAGTAAGCACTGTTTAATCAGTATACTCTCTCTAACAATTTGAATTATTTCGTTTGTAAATAGAGTTTAATTATTATTTATCTAATACCGATCACGACATTTAATATTACAGATCGATTAATTAACAGGGCAGCGAAAATATCACATAACGTCAACTTCAAAATACTAAAATGTCAGTTAAAATTCAATGCCGATTTACTTAACGCTATATATTTTAAGCGCCCACTGTACGGATTATCAGAGATTCTGAGAGTTCCACAGAACAATAAAAAGAACAGTTAGAACTGCAAAATGACCAGACTGGCGCTCCATACATTGGACAAATAGACTTTTTGATTACCAAATCGTGACATATTCGTTCTTGCGACATATTCCATGCGGGTATGATGACGTCGTGTCTCAAACTAAGGTAGACAGTATTGCTTTCTATTGTTTCCCAAGGAGAATACTGACATCCCAACGGACCAATATTCTCGCTTAAAGGATATATCTTAGCCCTCATTGACGTTCACGCTATATCTTGTAGTCGGGATTTGAAGACCTCGGGTCATTTCTCAGAATGTATGACATCTGTCGTTCGCAAACGATACTCACTAATCGAATTAAACAATATAAGGAATATGTCATGTAAGACAACTTGTCCGGGAACGAATTGAATTATTAACGGTGAGATGGTCTCTCAGAGGAATCCGAGCTACTGTTTTGTATCATATATAGAGTCTCTCTATTGTCTAATTGATTTATAACCTATCATCAACACGTTAAAATTGAGAAATTCGTAAATTACGATAATGCTACGTCTCGCGAGAGTACGCGTTATATCATGGTTGTCTGTGTAACTTTCCATGCGTCTAATATATGAGACTCTCCCGAGGACACATGCGTGTAACTGCAGCCGAACATAATCGGCCATTAACCGCTTAAAGCAGACATTGAAGCCACAAGCAAGCCCACACATATCTTTCATGTGTCCAGTTCCGGGTGTCAAGACAGGTTGAAGCATGCTTGAAATACCCGCGCATCGAACATACCCAGAACAACTCACCGATGGGATGAACATGCACTAACAAAAATTGTCTAGTCACAAAAGTGTCCGTAGATCAACTGACAAGGTTATCACTAACACTGTAATTTAGTTACATTAACTGAGAAACAGTCTAATATCAGCTGTTGTGCCGAAAACCAGCACATTATCTGCTTATAACGAACTTGTTTTAGGTAGATAATCTGCTTAGAATTGCCTAATATTGAGTAGATAATGTGCTGAAAATGAAAGTATTTAGTCACATTATCGACTCACAATGAGGCAATTCTAAGCAGATTATGACACAAATAAGCAGCCCACTACTTCATAGGCTGAATTCTGGCCTCAGTCTAGACCACCCTAATAATAATCACGGTGTTCCAAGTCAGGACTTGGTCTCGCGAAACCACCTGGTCCCAATCTGGGATCGGCGCATTATTGTACAATCAACGACAATCTATGGACAAAAGCGTGCTGCATCGAGATTGGTGTGTTCTAAAATCGATATCTAACAAATCTGAGCTTTGATGTGTGACTTCCTCGACTCGAATCAAATATTTTTGACCCCCGAAGCCATTGAAATAGTAATTGAGAGGAGTTTTATCGGATTGAGTACCTTTAAGTAAATAAATATAAGGTGACGGCATTGGTGCTACCGTATATAAATGATACTGACAATAAGAACTGGCTGTCATATTCTACAACGTAGTCTACACTATAGTACATATTTAGTCAGAACATTAACATTTTATAGTGACGCCGCTCAGCACTGGTTTATTGGTGATCATGTGACTGAACGAAATCTCAAAGCTGATATTAAATTTAAAACCTGTAAAAATTATCATGTTTCTAATCATTATCCACCACATGTCTTAATTATATAATTTGATTCAGTGTTCGGATAAATATCAAGATGTTTACTGTATTCTTTCCCAAATAAATTGGTGTCTATGCAGGGAAATGCGCTAGACCGTCATTGCATCAGGCATCAGTGTATGCCGTGTCTGATGAATTTTCCGTACCATGTTTGAAAGTTTTGATATTGGGTACCGACTAGTCGACGCAACGCGACATGTGAGCCTTGACTAGTCAACTTTGAAATTCACTAATCGTTTCAACACTACACAAAATGTCAGACCAACTTGCATCCGTACTCAATGGAATTCTTTGTGCAAGCAAATCAACATCCATTTCTTAAATAACGTTACATGTATCAGCCCTCGAAATTAGGAAAAATGTCCCATGGCAAATTTAATGCTGGCATGTTAGATGCCACATGTTGCTCATTGCCATGGCCAATTTGTTTGAATGGCTGCATATATATATATAAAAATGTGATTGATTTTGTTGATTTATGTGGTAAATAATATTGGTATGCAAACAAAAACTGTAGGTATTATCTATTTTCAGATTTGTCGCGAGTTGTTTTAAAGATACTGAGGCACGGTGACGAACAGTTTCAACTGTTGGCATTGGACGAAGGTAACCAACCTGCCATCATTATTGCTAGGCCATTACGACGATTATGAAATATCACAAAGCCCAATAATTTGAATGCTTGACATAGCCTAACATGTACGGTATCGAATAATAGAAAAGACTAAATTTGCAGAATGGTCTTTTTATATCAAGTATTATTGTGATTCAATACAGTTCATTCCGCAGTTACTAGCTTTTATCATGTACTGCTCATTCCGTATATGTGCTCCATAAAACACTCATAGTATCCGGTGCAATAAACTGTGAACATGTTGTATTTTTGTCATCTGGATTGTAATAAAAAGTGCATTTTTTTCAATGAAGGTCAGTGAAAAAACATTGAAAAAACATTTATAGTTTGCATTCTGGGAGCCAGAATTAGACACAGATGTTTCAAATGGTGTCATTATATAGAGAGTAATCAATTGGTTCCAAGAATTAGGTTTATAAATAATTCATTGTTCATGGGAGACAAGAGAGTCAGTAAGAAACGAGTTCTTAAACTCAAGTGAATTATTTAATTTAATTCTTGGAACTAATTGATTACTCTATTACATATCTGCATCAAGTTGGTCATGGCTACCATCTTTGTTGGATTAAATATCAGGTTGAGCCTGTCAGCTTCACAAGTACATATGTCTAAGAGCTGACACATTCCATACCACAGATTGTTATTAAAGCCATACTAGTATATCAAGTCACTATAAAATAAATTAATCGGTAACTTGGGGGGGGGGGGGGAGTCCTGCAAATTTGTTTCCGAACACTAGGTGGTAGGTGGGTAGGCCTTTAGGTAATGCGTGGTTTTTGAGGATTCAACTATCATCTACAAACAGAACATATCTATCTATTTTTAATATCTGTTTTAGGAGGATATGTTGCAGTTCAAGACATTTTACGCCATGCATATATCAGTAATTTATTTGGAGATGTTACCGAAGCAATGCTGAAAAGGTCCTTGAATCATGCCCACAGAGTGCAATTTATTAAGAGAGATGGGAATCTATTGATCAGGGCCACCCATGGCCACACTGCTGATGTGAGTATAGTAGTCTTTTGACATTGAATATTTAGCTCATTGCAACTTGACAAAGTTGAGCTATAGCCATGGGTTGGCATCCGCATACCGGTATCTCTTATGATCATCACCAAACTTCATATGGATCTTCCTTTAGATGGAAGACATCAAATTTAAACAATTTTCAAATAAAAACATGGCCGCCAGCAGCCATTTTGGATTTTACTCATTGCATGACTGAATCCTTTGGCACACCCGTCAGACCACATCTGTAATCCGATCGTCACCAAACTTCTTTTGGATGAATTCTAGATGACTACTCTAAAAGTCGTAAATTTATTTGTAAACTTCCTGTATAGCCTGGTATAGCCAGTGTAATTAAAATTGGCAATTGCCAGAGACTATCAGGGTCTATGTAGCCTAGTACCCAGGCTAGCAAATGTATTTGAGGCCTGGTTTAGGCTGAGCTCATGAATATATTCATGAGATACGGTTGTCACGTGATATTTTCGATTGCGAATTTATTTATGATTTTTATTGCTACGATAAGATCATCATTTTTATCTACAGTTTACATTTAATTACATCTTATATATCCATATATCCATAATCAATAAGTTACACCATTAGGTTTTCAATATACGACAGTGACAGTGTTTATTGATTTCGGGTTTGTTTTTTATTCATAGGCGAAAAAGTTGCTGGCCCAATGTGTATATTTTGATGTCGATTTATTAGCAACAAACAATCAGACCATTTAGAATGTAGCGAATACAGACTGAATAATGAAAATAAGCCGGCGCCGTCATCAATGTCTAATGTAGATCAAAACGCTCAAACGAATTTTCAACATCAACCCGACAAATACATCTAGGCCTAGGATTCAAAGTGCCACAATTTTATGGTTAGTTTAATAAGCTACCGGTATATATGATCTATTTTGTCACATGTAAAGAAAATACAATTTGTTTTATAGTACAATGTATTAGTACATGCAGTGGTGCACTGGCGGGGGGGGGGGTTGGGGGTTCTACTCAAATTTGTTTTTTAATGCCAGCTTTATATCCGTTTCTACAGCACATTGGTGAGTGCACCTCAGTTTACACTGAGTGGGATTGTCAGTTCGAATCTGACTGGAGACCGCGCTGGTATTCTAAAATAAGAACTTTAGATTGCATGATTATTATGAGAAATTATTATCTATTATATATTTTGGAAGATCTGTCTGTCTGTGTGTGTGTCGGTCTGTAATTGATGGACTCAAAAACGGCCTAGCCGATTTCGATGAAACTTGGTATGTGGAGGTATTTTCAGCCAGGGAGCGACATGTGCCAATTAATTTGCCCGTGCTATGTGACCTTGACATGAATAATGCATAGACATCAACAAGTACTTTTAATCAATTGACACTTTTGAGAGATTTGGCACCGGCAAATTAATTAAAAATAGGCCTATGCCACTCCCGGGCTGAAAATACCCCCACATACTCCTACCAAGTTTAATCAAAATCGGGTCGCCGTTTTCGAGTTCATCGATTACACACACACAGACACACATGAGATAAAATAGACCATATATAGCCTATTAAACTAACCATAAAATTGTGGCACTTTGATCCTATACTGTGGATATGTTTGTCATGTCGGTGTTGAAAATTCCCTTGATTTTGATCTAGCTCGATAACCATGGAATATCTGTACAGGAGATGTCCCTTTAATCAAATATACCACAGCTCCAAGGTGGAGACACATTCTGATTCATGGGATGCTGATATGCAATTGGAAGTATGTTTTTTCTTCAATTTTCAAGTCTATCTTTTGTGACCAGGAACATGCTATATATCTATGCATGGGCATACTACTAGTATATATCTGTGCAGGAGATGTCCATCTAGTAGGTCTTTACTGATTGAAAATGTGAATGTTTTATATTTTAGAGTTATCCTTCCTGAACCATTGTCACATTCATGTTTTCTATTTTGAAATTCTGAGCTTGGTCTGTCAACTTCATGTTGAAGAATTAAAAATACACAAACACAGACTCATTGCTTGTTCATTTTTATCCTTTTATTAACAATATCATGATGGAGCTGCGTTGGTGCAGGATTAAAGATCATGTTCCAATAGTAAGTTCTCAGAAAACCCAACATAACACTACTTAGCTCATTGTAACAGTGTATTGGATATGAAATTAGATCGCTAGAGGAGCATTTTCGTTTTAGAAAACAACTGCACTACAAACTTGTATATGTAGGATACCAAGGCTATGGCAATGCATAATATATTTTATTCCATGTTTTCAGCTGGAGGATGACACCACAGAAAAACTTAGAATAAGTCAGGTAAATGGTGAGCTCTTCCATCTCACACACCGAAGAAGCCTTCAGTCAATTTTGACAGAAGTAAGTTTGTGTGATTTAATATCTGAGTCTTAAATAGATAGGCTACGACCCTGTAAGTAGGGAGATATAACCGAAAACGAATAGTTGCAGGGATGGCACCCCATAATCCAGTTCCTACTTAGCATTTGGACTTAAGTGAAAATATTTGCTCTTAAGTCCAAATATTTGGTAGTTCCTACTTAGCATTTGCATTTTTAAAAGCATAAAAGTCCAAATGCTAAGTAGTAACTACGAAATATTTCGACTTATAAATTACAGTTAAGTGACTAACTATTTTCCCAAAAAGTCCGCCCTATGAGCAACACCAGACCAGCTTGTTCCCAAATGGGGATGTTTCTTATACAATTTAATTGCACTCACTTATGATTAAGTATTATTGGGGTGGGGTCAATTTAGAAATATGTTAAGGGGTGTCTGAAGGGGCCGAGAAATTGCATGGGTCCTCTAGTTGAAGCCCTCTGGGCGCATCTCCCGTCAGTGATAGGTAGACCTACTTATTTTTAGTTTAAAGTTGCTTCAAAATTGTTAATGACTCATTAAATTTCATTATAGCAGTTATGTTATAAGTTGTTTGCTCGTTTTAGGGACTGAAGCCTATGCAAAGAAGGCATATCCACATGCAGGAATCTGGAAATTGTGAACGTAGTAAGTACATTGCAATGATTCTACTATCGCTAAACATATAATTATTCCAGCAATGTTTATTCTTGTGAACTTTGTGAAGAACTTTCACATTAATGTCAGTTTCCACTGGGAATGATATTGATACGGATACATGTAGTTCATCCCCGTACAAGAATATTTACTCCCCAAAACAGTGACTGTCCGTAATTCATCCGAAATCAACTGCAATCTAGCTTCTGTCAACCCAATATTCTTTGCCGATCGAGCTAATTACGTATGACGTCATTTACGTTACCTTGACTTATTGGCCGCGTTTTCTACTTATTGGCAGACTTTTTGTTACTTATTGGTCGCGTTTTCTACTTATTGGCCGACGTTTTGTTACTTACGACGCATTCTACTTATTGAAGCCGATAACCTATAGCTAATTAAAAAGGATGATTATACATGTTATAGATGTGTGCAGATAGCTATATTCTTGTCTAACACTTACAGAGCCAAATAGAGATGTCCTGATTGTCATTGACTTTGAGAGTTGTATCAGGGGTAAGTTATATGATCCGTATTATGCAATCAACATTTTGAGTTATTGCCATCCGTGTGTGCGTGTGTCCATCAACAATTTCCTTTTGCGCGGGCTACAGGTTGTAGCTTTGGTCTGATCTTTATGAAATTTGTCATGAATGTTGACAACGACATGTAGATGGGAACGAGTTATTTTGGAGTCATTTGACCAAAAAACATGGCTACTGGTTGCCATCTTGGATTTTACTCTTTGCATGACTAAATATCCTTTGGCGCATGTATAGACATTAGGGAGACATGTTAACTTTCAGGAAAAAAGTTTGTGAAGTTATAACTATAATAGTGAAATTTAAAATTATGTCATCAAACTTTAAACGTTATAATATAATTTCTATCCCTTGAGTATTTTATTTCTATTGTTGAGAAATATCGTCTACGATTTATCTAGTTTTAATTTAATTTATCTTCAGATGGAAAAAACTTCTTCAGACCGCAGGAGGGCAGAGGAATAATTACAACGAAGGAGCTTATATCTAGCTAGTTACATTAGTCACTATAGCTAGTCATAGAGATTCGTCAGTCTATCTAGGAGGATATAACTATCAATATGGCTAGCTATGGTGGCTAGAATATATAGCCAGCAATTTAGAATAGTCCATGTATCTAACAAGGGTGTAGCCTATATCTAGCTAGTTACATTAGTCACTATAGCTAGTCATAGAGATTAGTCAGTCTATCTAGGAGGATATAACTATCAATATGGCTAGCTATGGTGGCTAGAATATAGCCAGCAATTTAGAATAGTCCATGTATCTAACAAGGGTGGAGCCTATATCTAGCTAGTTACATTAGTCACTATAGCTAGTCATAAAGATTAGTCAGTCTATCTACAAGGATATAACTATCAATATGGCTAGCTATGGTGGCTAGATAATATAGCCTGCAATTTAGAATAGTCCATGTATCTAACAAGGGTGGAGCCTATATCTAGCTAGTTACATTAGTCACTATAGCTAGTCATAGAGATTAGTCAGTCTATCTAGGAGGATATAACTATCAATATGGCTAGCTATGGTGGCTAGAATATATAGCCAGCAATTTAGAATAGTTCATGTATCTAACAAGGGTGGAGCCTATATCTAGCTAGTTACATTAGTCACTATAGCTAGTCATAGAGATTAGTCAGTCTTTCTAGGAGGATATAACTATCAATATGGCTAGCTATGGTGGCTAGGATATATAGCCAGCAATTTAGAATAGTCCATGTATCTAACAAGGGTGTAGCCTATAACTAGCTAGTTACATTAGTCACTATAGCTAGTCATAGAGATTAGTTAGTCTATCTAGGAGGATATAACTATCAATATGGCTAGCTATGGTGGCTAGGATATAGCCAGCAATTTAGAATAGTCCATGTATCTAACAAGGGTGGACCCTATATCTAGCTAGTTACATTAGTCACTATAGCTAGTCATAAAGATTAGTCAGTCTATCTAGGAGGATATAACTATCAATATGGCTAGCTATGGTGGCTAGAATATATAGCCAGCAATTTAGAATAGTCCATGTATCTAACAAGGGTGGAGCCTATATCTAGCTAGTTACATTAGTCACTATAGCTAGTCATATAGATTAGTCAGTCTATCTAGGAGGATATAACTATCAATATGGCTTGCTATGGTGGCTAGAATATATAGCCAGCAATTTAGAAGTCCATGTATCTAACAAGGGTGGAGCCTATATCTAGCTAGTTACATTAGTCACTATAGCTAGTCATAGATATTAGTCAGTCTATATAGGAGGATATAACTATCAATATGGCTAGCTATGGTGGCTAGGATATATAGCCAGCAATTTAGAATAGTCCATGTATCTAACAAGGGTGGAGCCTATATCTAGCTAGTTACATTAGTCACTATAGCTAGTCATAGAGATTAGTCAGTCTATCTAGGAGGATATAACTATCAATATGGCTAGCTATGGTGGCTAGGATATATAGCCAGCAATTTAGAATAGTCCATGTATCTAACACGGGTGGAGCCTATATCTAGCTAGTTACATTAGTCACTATAGCTAGTCAGAGATTAGTCAGTCTATCTAGGAGGATATAACTATCAATATGGCTAGCTATGGTGGCTAGAATATATAGCCAGCAATTTAGAATAGTCTGTATCTAACAAGGGTGGAGCCTATATCTAGCTAGTTACATAACTACCAATATGGCTAGCTAAATAGTATATATATATATGTGTATATATATGTCAAATATAACCAAATCCGGTTATCCATGCCCAAGGTACAGGTTGAACAGTTCATACAGAGACAAAATTCAGAATCAAGTCAAACAAGCGCTGTAATTCTGATGCCGGTAAAAATAAATGGACGATATTCAAAACAAATATCTATGTTACAGATGGACAGATGACGGTCTCCACTAATATAACCTTGACTTCTCCTTCGGTTCGGGCATAACAAGGGTGTATTAACTCGTTTAGGACGGGAAACGGATATATCCGTTTCCCAAAACATTACCTACAGGACGGGAAACGGATATATCCGTTTCCCACTTCATGCACTTGTTATCATCGCATGAATCTTTTATAATTAAATGTTTTGAGCATAGTAGCATGTATTCAATATAGGCCGATCACTCAGTGAGGGGTCCAGGAAGATGTAACCTAATTTTGGCGTCACGTGGGGGTCGCGTGACGTGATTCGTGACGTCATTGTTCCAAAATGTCGGCGCCCAGTAGCCTAAGCCGTAGACGCGTAGACAAGTTTTCGGTTGGTAATCACCATGGCAGGTGAATCTTGACTCCTTCAGCGGAAGGAAATAGAAGCGGGAGCAATTTAAGTATATTCCTGGATCATATTTTTTGGAAATTAATTACATTTGATTCAAAATGTCGCATGCAGACATCTCGTATACGAAATTACAGCCCCCAAACGCATAATTTTCCGAAAAACGGTTGCCATGTCAACCGGTCGCAAGTTGGTGGTACATGTATCTACCCAAAAATTTTGGAAGATTTATAGACCACGGATGATCACCCATATATTATGAGTTGTCACGTGGAGAATTATGTCATGACAAATAGTCTGGCCAGCATTAAATTAACGCATACATTGCTATAAAATGATATAAAAGTAAGCATTTTAACGTTAGAAAACGGGGGTTTGGTGGCCATTTTGAATGGCGCCCTCTGTCGGTGATGGGTGATTTTCGAGAAAGGTTAGTTCTAGATGTTGGCAAAATATTCCTGGATCATTTAACTTGGAAACCATTTATATTTGATTCAAAATATCGCAAACATATCGTCATATAGAGAAATTACAGCCCCCAAAATCATAGATTTCCGAAAATATGTTGCTATGGCAACCGGTCGCAATTTGGTGGTATCTACCCAAAATTCCTAGAAGATTTATAGACTACAGATGCACACCCATATATTATGAGTTGTCACGCGGAGAATTCTGCCATGGCAAATGGTCTGACCCAACATTGAATAAACGCATAAATTGCTATAAAATTATATAAAAGTAAGCATTTCTGTAAACAATCTCGTCTGTGAGTAATGTTTTCTCAAAAGAATCACGTCCCAAACGAGTTAATAACTCCTATTCAGTAAGGTAGGGTTCATGACGAAAGACACCAATGACGTTGATTGATTTATATTAAACCGGCATTGATTTCCGGCATTAAGATATTCAGATAACATATATTGATACAATTTAAATGCATGCTGTAACACAAATGTCTCTTTTTATCGCCTGTTCAGCCCAAGTTATATTAGTCTTCAGTTAATGTTTTTTGTCATCCATTGGTCTTAACAGACACAGCATCTGAAAACAAAATAAAGTGAGATATTTGTTACTTTCGGAAACAGGAAAAGTGCAAACCTCCAATCATGGGTGATACTTGTTGGTTACTGCTCCCATGCCCGCAAGCATTTTACTACATATATAAATGTATAATTAGTATATCGGGAAATACATCCATGTTGATTCAGATATAATCCTGTGGGATAGATATTGAACCTAATAAATACTCCACCAATGAATATACTATATGTTTGTTATACTTATAACACTTTGTAACTTACCCACTGAGGGCCTTTATTGGTATATAAATAAACTCTATTCTATTCTATAAATTAAACAAAGATTCATATAATAGATCCCAGTTTGAAAATGACATTAAACAGTTATTTCTTTAAATAGAAAATGCATTGTCTCGCAACAGGTTTATGAGAAATAGAGAAGAGTGTTAAATAGTTGTCAGCATGTCTTCCCCTTTAATTGGAAGATGCACTCTCAACAACTGTCAGATGAGAGTGGGCCCTAGCACTCATCTGCACTTCAGAGTTGTGAAATGCTGACAAGTTTAAGCGGTATTCATGCTGAACAAACCTGACCAACATGCACCTTTTCATCTTCGAGTCAAAAGTGGATGCTTTAATAAACCAGGCACATCAATGCTATTAAGTTTGTCATAGGCTGATACAAATTTATTTTGGTTTTATTTATGGCCAATAATGTAAATTGGTAGTTAAATTATCACTAGCCACAACAGAATATTTTGTGTTCACTGTGAATTAATATCCTTAGTTAGATCTTGATGTTGTCAAGATCTAACAAGGGATAATGATTCATAGTAAGCAGCATGCATTAAGTCAGTAAAGCCACCACTGTTAAGTCAATGCTTAGTCAAGTTGTCAATTCCCTTCCCCACTGGTCAGGAAGTGTGGTCAGGGTGAGAGGCATGCCAGCTGCATACCATATACACATTGCGTAAGGAATTACAAAAAAGGGCAAGTCAGTCAATGACTTTATATGTGTTAGTTAGGTTTGATATAGTACCATATCAAAAACAGACATCTTAAGTGCACACAATAAAACATTCATTCCTTGATAATGTGATGCTTAAATTAAGGATAAACAATTAACAAAAATAAATCCTCTGCAAAATCAGGTATAAGGAATTCTTTAAAATTGTTGAACATCTTTCAATATACTTTATTAGTACCGGTAATATGGTTTGAAAGGAACATTTCAAATAATATTGAAGTTTTATCAAGTTACGCAACATAATCTAAGTAGCATGGTGATGTCCAGAGAATACCGCTTGTGCCTAGTCACAAATTGACAACTTTTAATTAGTCACAAGTTGACAACTTTTAATTTAATTTAGTCAAAAGGTAATTTGCATGGACTGAAATTGGTTTTGAGGAACCTATCTTTGCTGTGACTTATAGAAGGGGAGCCAATTATACAGCTTGATAACATTGGATGCAGTTTCAAATTAGTTTCATCAGTTAATTCCTTAACATTTATATCCAAAGTAGAACACTTTATATTGAGCCATTTGTTGCATTCAGAGCTTTCTAGAAAATTTTGTATGGTATTAATCGTGTTTGAGTCTTCTTTCATGGCAGTTGAACACTTAAATTTTTAATTTTTTTGCCAGCTTTTGTCTGCAACACTAATTTCAGTTGTTGTCTAGTTATCTCCGCTAAAACATATGGGTTTTTTCAAAAGCATACAGTTTATATTATCTGGCACTTTCAAGTCTAACGATAGACTAGTTGCTGCATTCCTATTTTGTTTTACATTGTCAACCTTCTTAATGGTGGCTGAATGAGAATTAGCATCGTTGTTTATGACGTGTGATACACTTCTTTGATTATCAGCAGCACTGTTATTAGAGTTATTATTCATGCTTGTTGGACGTGATGCCAGTACAGATTTTGACAATACCATGTTTATATCGATTGTGTCTGACAGGAGCCAACACGTCAAAACTTGACGGAGAAAGTCAGATTGATTAGAGACCTTTCTCAAATATCTCAGGATGTCTTCATCTGTTGCATTGTTGGTTACAATGTTATAAAACACATCATTTCGGAGACAGCAAAGTGCAATTCCAACTGCTGCCGCTACTCCACAAATATCAGCACAAGATTGGGACATATAATTCATAGAGCATCTATTTTCACGGCATTTATGTACTTTCAGAACCAACAGCATACCTCACCCTGTGATTGTACTGAGGGTCATGACAGAAAACAATGTCCAATTTAGAAGAATCAATGTTGGACAGCATAATACCCTCTTTCAATTTATCAACAAAATTTCCAGGAATTTGCCATCCCTTTGTGTCTGCATACAAAAGACAGTTTTTATTTATGTAGTACACCGCGAATACAAAATGATTACCACTTGAATTTGATAGCTCTGTCTGACCACTTACTTCAGCAGTTTCATGAACTAAGAAATGGAAGATTATTCTTGGATCACCACCATCTAATTTTGTTAATTGTGATACTTGCTTTTCAACAGTTTGAGGCAGATTTGACAGTGAATATGTATCTACTATGGTTACATGCGCGTCTGGTACCATTGCATTGAGGCTATCTCCAATATTGAATAAAACCATATTACTTAACCACCGATGGTTAGTCAGTGTGCTCAAATCATCTACTAGAATTTGTCCAAATGGCAAATTTACCAGTGTCATTGTAGCTCTCTTTCAAAATGTCGCGAAATTTTCTGACATTGTTAGACGACACGGGAGTCACACACATTTCATTGGTGACTGTTTCTAAATTATGAAACCAAGTGACTTCTAATGCAGCTTTTCGGCACATTTGTCTTTGTTTATGAATAGCTTTGATTTGGTTGAAACACTGTGCAGAAAGATTTCCAAAAGCTGTAGACACAAAGTGTTTTTTGTCTGGCTTGTCTATTTTATTTAATTGATTTAAACACGATGTAACATCCTCCATTGGCGGGACACATGTGAGCTGAGTGACGTCCGCCATAACTACTGGAGGTTCAATAACATTAATTAAATCTCCATTTGAAATGTCCGATATTCCATTAAGAATTTCAAGACTCAGAAATTTTGCTTTTGAGTTGAGATCCCATCTCTGAATCTGATTGATGGAATCCAAAAACTCACCATTTTCATTGTCTGCCATCTTTGCACTCTTTTCGCTTGCTACAGTATGACTGCTGGACTCTTTTGTAGATATCTAATCTGAACTCAGTGTGCACTGTCAACTGCAACCTGGAGATTAATAGCTGTAAATATAAACAAAATTCATACCATGGGTGGGAACTGGGATTAATTCAATGATAGTACTTTAGACTGTTTTGGTGTTTACTAGTAGTAGAGATATTGTTTGTTTCTTGAGAGATGATGATTCCATGGAAAAATTTAATAACTACCGTAATTCAATATTAATCAAACTTATTTGAATACTAGTACATGGTTCAACATTGGTTGGTGGAATAATTAATTTTAATACCATAATGTCATAATCATATCAATCTTATAAGTTATATTAATCTAGCCACAACACAAATCAAGAGATTTATCATTTAATTTTAACCAGATTTAACAAACAAATAAATTGAATTGCACCAGAATCAGATGCTGCTGTGATGGTGAAATGAACTTGATAATCAATTAAATTGTTATCATTTATGGTACAATATAAAGTCACTTTATTCAGCTTTCCATTTATTGGCAATAATGGAAATGATAATATTGATAAATGATAAGTCAGATAACTAATGCAGAGCTGACAAAAGAGACCAAGTCTGTTGTCGGGAACAACCTTGAAGGCTTGAGTTTAACTAACCTTAAGTTAATGGCTTAAACTTGTTTATATTGTCTTTATTATTGATATAAAAATTATATTATTCTAATTATCTCTAATAGAAAAGTCAATTTCAACGAATTGTATTGTAAATGTCACGATTGCAACACTCTTACATGGCCTCATGTCAATTGCAATACCCAATAACATGCAATTATTCTCGGAGCTGGCACCCCCTTAACTTGGATTAAGTTAAATGGCCTCAATGACCACCATCATTTAGTCCAGGAAAAACGTCGTTTTATTGACTGAAATGTCTTAAATTGATACCTATTTGATCAAATATTCGTTGCAACTGCAACTATAACATACAGTTATTCTCCGCGCGTTTGCCGTATAAATTCTTATAATGTTAATTGTCTTAAATAACTCAATTTAATTGTAACTAGTCTTAAAAACAAACTCATCTTTGCCGCTTTCAAAACTCCAAGGGCACGCATAGCGTGCGTGGTTGCTGACGTCATTGTAGATTTTACAGTTATCGTTCCTGAATGGGATAACCGCATGTCAAGATGTCCGCAATTGCCGTTGTTTGGGCCCCAAACACAAAACAGCCATTTGGACGGCATGGAACAGAAAAGAGCGTTCCGATGTAGTCTATTCCTGATATGGTAGTAATACAGAGCGTTTGTCTGACTTCTTGCGAAAAATTGACAACGGCTGGAAAATGGCATGGACTGTTTTTCAAAGCATACGAAGCCGGCATATCAATATTTCGTGTATTTATCCATTATCGACCTATCGTATCCGTCCCTCTAAATTACGTAGACAAAATTTGGAGGTTCAAATGAGCCATGTCCGTTTGATAAACTTAGCCAAAAACAAATCTGGCATGTATACATGTCTGGTCTTCATTGTTGCGGTGGATGCTGTTTGTCGTGTGTGTGTGTGTGGGGGGGGGGGGGGGGGGGGTAATGGCTAGGAGATCTATTATGTTATTTATCCAGATGTCAGACCGACTGTCTATATATTCAACACAGTCTCATATCGACGTGTCCTTAAAGGCACGTGCGGCCTTAACTGTCGAAAATATTCATATTTGTTCCAAACACCGTAAACAGAAAAACAGTAAAACGCATACAGTTCCGTTCATATATACCATGACCATCGCGTAAACAGCATGTTATCATAAATACCTTCTATATTTTACCTGAGCAAGAGCCTGATTTTGTTACAGAAGACAGAACAATGCTACTGGCTAATCACACACAAATGGCATAAACGCTCTTTATTAGTTCCATATCAGGTATTCACCAACAAAGAACGCTCTTTATGTTTACCATCATAATATAAACAAACACCAGAAAAGTAACTTTTTACGCTTTTGTTTACATAACAATGGTCAAACATATGACCATAACATACTGTTTATGCGATATTTCTTATTTGTATATGGACAAAGTCTATCTACATTTTGATGTTCTTTCTGTTTGTGGCGGTTTTTGACGGGTGGAGATATTTTCACAGGATACCCACCGCCAAGGCCAACCGTGTCTTTAACATAAATTGGCAGAATAGCATGCTTTATTCCCATATAAACCTCTTGGTGTTCAAAGCATCCCCAATATGGTCAAACTTTGAACACTACATACATGATGTGCGTATACAAATATTAGGGCACAAGACACTTATCTTGTGCTAGTTTCAATTTACAATCCATCCAACACAGCCCCAATAAATGTCTGTCAAGAAAATAAACACCTTGCCCATATTTCATCGATATGATACTAAAGATGCGAAAAGTTTTCAAAGTATCCCCGTTTGACGGTATATGTCTCTAACAGACAACACCCATGTGCATGGCACGGAGCAGAAAAGAGCGTTCAGTTTTAATATATTCATGATATGGTAGGTATAAAGTGCGTTTGTTTCACTTCTGTACGAAAGATTGAAAACAGCTGGAAAATAGTTGTGATTACGGCGAGTATTTTTCAGTGCAAGTGGAGCCGGTATATCAATATTCCGTGTCAAGAAAATAAACACACTGCCCATATTACATCGATATGAGACTGATCATACGAAAAGTGTTCAAAGTATCCCCGTTTGACGGTATATGTCCCAAACTAACGCACCCATGTGAATGGCATGAATCAGAAAACAGCGTTCAGTGTTAATATATTCCTGATGTGGTAGAAATAAAGAGCGTATTCACGGTATTGGATGGATTGTAAATATAAACTTGCAAGAGTTTTGTGGTCTAATATTTGTTATACGCACATCATTTATGACTCATTTATGTAGTGTTCAAATTACGAAGATAAAATATGGAAGCTCGAATTAGCCATATCCGTTTAAAGCCGCTTCAAAAATACACCAAATAATATTCGCTTTTGATTATTGATTTTTCCCCGGTAACGAAATTGGACGATAAGTGCATAAACTACCTGCCTACGAGCACTAGATGTCCAGAAAGACGTATTGACGTCATAAAAATAACAATGTTTGGGTATTGACGTCATAAAAATAACAATGTTTGGATTATAATCACAAAACAGTCATTCACAAGGCATGGAACAGAAAAGAGCGTTCTGTGTTAGTCTATTCCTGATATGGTAAAAATAAAGAGCGTTTATTCACTTCTGTGCGAAAATTGAAAACAGCTGGAAAATGGCCGTGACCACCCGTGATGGCAAGTATTTTCAGAGCATATGAAGCCGGTATATCCGAATGTCATGTATTTGTCAACATATCTTATGGCTCCTTCGAAATTATGTAGTGAAAATTTGGAGCTCGAATGAGCCATTTCCGTTTAACGCTCTTTATCGTCATACGCGAGAGATAATACGATATTCTTTCAAGACACGAATGAGCTGTTTCATGTAGTTTTAGGTATTCTTTCTATTATATGCGCCTTACTTATGATCTTGGTTTCTAATTTAACTCTTAATTAACTTATTAACTCGACTTAAATAAGAGTGCCCATGTCTGTTTACAAACAGAAAAAAGCCAAGGCCTAAATTTGAAATTGACACAATGTGACTCAAACAGAATTAACGAGTGATTTGTCGCTTTTTATTGGCTAGTGGACAGTGTGCACGCAATTATCACTCGATCGACCTTGGCAGGTCGTGTTAGTTTCAAGCCCTACAATGAAATATCAATATAGCTACAGTGAAATAACGAAATCGTACATACACCGATCTACCTATCTGTATAATTGTCCGCTATTTTATAGGCAAGCATATAATAAATATATAGGTGAAAATGTCTGTCTCTTCAAAATGTCTCCAAAACTTATATAGTCAGTGTGATTATGTGATCACTCAGATCCAAGAGACACTACCCCCACCAGTGACAGCCCTGCCACTACTGCACGGAATATTTAAACGACAACACATGAGTGGGGTATGATCTCAGCTTTAATGCAACATTATAAGCTTGTCCGGCAGATAGCCCATACGCATGGAAAACCAATTAAGCAGAGCCTTCGCTCTGACGAGAAGCCGAAGCAGAGAACGCTGAAGAAATACTGCTGTACAGCGCAGGCATGAGCATGGCCCGACGAGCTAAGGTACGATTCGGAGCCGGCGCCCAAGAAATGCTATGAGGCGCCCTAAGCAATAAGCACACACGGCCAACAGGGAGAAGCCCAACGAGTGCGACGCAGGAATGGCAGTAGAGACCACTGGACAGCCCAACTCCCTATGGCTAAGCACCGTGGTATGGGCAGGTAACACCAAAGTTACCCCTGCAGGACGCACCAAGGCTGGATCAATGGCACTGATGACACAGCACCTGAAAGGGAAAACAAACAGCAGCAACGAGATGCAAACACACAGGGCCCTAGGCCCAAAACAAAACAGGCATCACAGAACAATGAATATGGCGTGCCACTCGGGACGCCGAACAAAGCGGGGCATGGAGCTCCAAGGGGGGAGGGAGGGAGCGCGATGCGTATAATTCAAGAGTGAATTGCTTTTTTCAGTTACCGGAAGGAGGCAGCATTCCGGGCGGATGTAAAATGCGGACTTTTAAGTTCGGCCGATACGGAACGGATCGTACCGAAAATCCGGAATGTCTGCCGGATGACAGGATCAAAGAACCACATAAATCACCCCGAACCTTATCGGCCCTGGGTGCATTATGTGATCACTCAGATCCAAGAGACACTACCCCCACCAGTGACAGCCCTGCCACTACTGCACGGAATATTTAAACGACAACACATGAGTGGGGTATGATCTCAGCTTTAATGCAACATTATAAGCTTGTCCTGCAGATAGCCCATACGCATGGAAAACCAATTAAGCAGAGCCTTCGCTCTGACGAGAAGCCGAAGCAGAGAACGCTGAAGAAATACTGCTGTACAGCGCAGGCATGAGCATGGCCCGACGAGCTAAGGTACGATTCGGAGCCGGCGCCCAAGAAATGCTATGAGGCGCCCTAAGCAATAAGCACACACGGCCAACAGGGAGAAGCCCAACGAGTGCGACGCAGGAATGGCAGTAGAGACCACTGGACAGCCCAACTCCCTATGGCTAAGCAACGGCCTGGAATATTACACTCAGGCTACAGTTCGAGAGCACTCTCGAATAAGCATAAGATGACTGCGCAGTCATAAACATATTAAGCTACTATTGATAAGCCACCCATCAAAGTTACCAGACAGGTTATAACGCTATGGCGACACTACCACTACCACCATCTGCAGGACCGCCATAGAGTGCGCAGCACTCCCCCAAACCAGGAGCTCCATACCCAATTACAGCAATGAAACAGTTAAACCACCGGGAAAACCACAGTGTCAGATGCCAGGAAGGTCTCCAGGGCGCCCCGGAGACTATTCAGATAGATATTGTTGCCGACGGGGGAGAGATGGCTCCCATCTGAACGAAGCGCAAATGGCTGGGCGCTTGATGCCACGACCCCCGTGATGTAAGACAAAGCCCAACATGCGTTGGATAAAGTCCCGGCGCTGGCGAGCACCAATACTCGGGCGATGGGCGTTGTGCCAATAGCGGCGCGGGAATACTTGTGACCAAATAAGGGTGCAGTCAGGCAACGATTCATGCACATATGAAAGTTCCCGCTTAACATTGGCATGTAATTCACGGTACCCACCGGCTGTGAGGTCGTTCGAGCCAAGCTGGATGAGGTGGGTAGGATGCCGAGACGGCGGACAAGCGGCGAGCTCCCGGGCGAACGGGCGTGGAAATCGCCCCACAGCATCCCACGAGTGCAGATCCAACGAACAGAAGCGCCGCGGCTGGACAGCTGGAGATGTTGGCCAACAGGACGCCGCACAGCACGCTGGTGAGCCCAGTAGACGTGGGACGAACCCAAGACCCAGATACTGGCTACTGAAACGAGACTAAGCAGATGTTGAGTGGATGAATCGACGACAAACATCAGAACGCCAACGACCCCGGTGTAGGAAGGCATGGTAAGGGGTGCCCAGATCCGCCAGATAGGTAGCACTACCCGAACGAAATGGTGGAAAAGGTTGAAGCAGAATGCCGGGAGCGATGAAGCCCCGCGATAAACCCGACGATAGCGTGTTCCGGGAGCGGCCAGGAAACGGCCAAGCGATGCCGGTGTGCGAAAACGAGATAAGCCTGTATGGCGGTGCGATACGTGCGGTGAGTATATGGCGCCCGGGAGACGTCAAAAGCAGCGTTACATGTCGACGCAGGTCCACAGGCACCTGGGAAATGGTGTTGGCGTTCGGGCGGCGGACAGCGCCAGTTGACGGAAACGTTTCATCTGGAAACGAGAGAGGCTGTCAGCGAGAGCATTATCACGAGACGCGAGCCATGAAGCACGCAAGGAGATGTTGTGAGACAGGAGCAGCAGGACCAGCTGGCGCAACAGGGCCATGAGCGGCTTGCATTTGGAAGTTTGGTAGTAGATGGCGCGGACCACGGTAATGTTATCACAGTGTAAATGGAGGCGATGATTTCGAAGGCGACGCCCCCAGACGCTGATGCCACTAAGACGGGGAACATCTCGAGGACACCCATATTGCGGGTCAGGCCCAAAGCATGCCAAGGAAGGGGGCACGTGCCAAAAGCCCAAAGGCCGTTGAAATAAGCGCCAAAGCCGCCGGACTGACCACAAGCGTCCATGTGGAAATTGATGTCGGTATCATGGAGCCAGGTCGCAGAAGGGAAAAGGTAGATCCCATTGAATGACGTGAAGAACTGTAACCACGTGGCCAGATCGGCACATGCCAGAAGTAATTCGGATTTTGTGATTCGGCTTAGAAAATCCCTGCAGGGCATCAATCAGGCGACGACAAATTGGGCGGCCCGGACGAACCGCCTTGCACGCAAATGGTAATGAGCCAATGAGCGACTGTAGTTCACGACCGAGATTTTACGGCAGCACAAAGCCAGAGAGATTGTGGACTGAATAGCTGTGAGCTTCTCAGCAGGGAGACGCACCGCGTTAGCCAACGTATCGAGTTCGAGACCAAGGTAGCAGAGCTTCGAGGAGGGCGAGACCGTTTTATCATGAGCAATAGGTACGCCAAGACCAGAGCAAACGCGATGAAACATGTCAAGACTGTCCGAGGCCTGGGACGTGGCTGGCGGACCACAGAACAGGAAGTCATCGCAGTAGTACAAGATGTGTGGGTTGCCGGACCGCTGCTTAACAACCCATTCCAAAAATGTTGAGAATTTTTCAAAAGTTGCGCACGACACGCTGCAGCCGAAAGGTAAGCAATTGTCGAAATAAAACATGTCGTCCAGTTTAAAACCAAGTTGATCGAAATCGCCCGGGTAGATGCGAAGATTACGATATGCAGCCTCTAAATCCCTGCGCGCGAGCAATGTCCCGGTCCCAAGGGACCGGATGGTGGCAACAGCAGCGTCAAAACTGGTATATGTGACAGTGAATTCGTGCGGAATATGATCATTGAGCGACTGGCCTGCCGGATAGGAGAGGTGATGGATGCGACGGAATGAGTCGGGTTCATGTTTAGGCACCAGTCCAAGCGGCGACACGCGGAGCGATGAAATTGGACGAGCGCAGAAAGGACCAGCAATGCGACCTTCCTTAAGGATCTTTTCCCGGACGACCTCGGGACGGTCACGAGCAGACTTGAGGTTCGGAGCGTCAGTTGCATATGCGGGCCAGTATAATGGAGCGGAAAAACCACGAGTAAAACCGAACCGGAGTTCCCGCGCGGCTTGGTGGTGAGGGTACTTCCTAAGCCACCAACACAAATAGACAAGATTAATGGCGGAAGGGGTGAGCTGGTAGACGTGGCTGGCGACCGTCGCGGGCTGAGCGACGAAAGTCTTGTCCATGGGCAGCGGTTGCGGCATGAGAAAAGCATCGGTCCACGAGTCAACAGACGTTATTGGAGCAGCATGCCCGCCTGGCGCAACCAAACCTTAAAATAATTTTTAGTTGACTATCTGACATTTTGTCAGGCACCAAACAGACATGGTCTGACATTTCGAAATGAGGCCTGACATGTCTTTTTAATCACCCATAATAATACCAATTGAAACTAATAATGATGTATAATCCCCCAATGATGTTCCTCTTCTCAATTATCACTTTTTTTTTGTTTTTTTTTGTTTTTGTTTTTGTTTTTTTTTTAATGCAAATCTGCCCCACCTTGACAACATTAAACATACTTGCCGATTTCAATTCTAAGGTTATAGAAGTCTTCAATTGCTCTGATCCCAGTGGTGTTACTGGATCCATAAATTATGCAATCCACTTTCATCTAACAGCATGCTCTATAAATTTGTGCAAAATATCACATTACCAGTGATATTTTCATAAAAATATCATCAATTTCTCAACCAGACATTATGTCAGACAGTTTCAAAGCAGAGCCTGACAACCTATAAAAATTTGAATTTGGTGTCTGACAATTGGCCATATCAGACCACTTATTTTAAGCCTTGGGCGCAACACGGATTCGCCCGGAAGCACGACGCCCCCAGAAAATTTTGTCGCGAAGATCGGGAAACGTGAGAGCCAAGGCCATCTGCCGCCGTAGGAATCGGCAAGGGGGCGTCCCAAGGGGAGACCAGCGAGGATGGAAAGCTAAATAAGGCATTACCCGGATCAGTTCTGTCTCTTGCCGGAGCGTTCGGTCGGTTTATCACTGAAGCCACACGGGAATCCTCGCGGCGGCGGAGAGAAGTGGAGCTGTCATCAGAACTGCGGCGGGGACAGGACGACAAAGGAGACGCTAGTGGTGACCTGGATTCATAGCGCAGAAAACGTCCTGCCGGCGACGAGCCTGGCGACTGGGCCGACAACGAGGCTGACGAACAGGATCGCGGCCACGAGAGGCGTGGCATCCCCGTCCAGAGCCACGAGCAGGCCTGCCACGCGAATGCTGACCACGGCAGCGCACCCGTGAATCAGCCACAGATGACACACTGGCCGAAAACCCGAGAAGAAGGCCTAACACGGCCACTGGAAGCAGGACCCCATATAAAAATGTACCTGGGTAAATCCACCCAGGTTTTTTGGGCCGAAACCCAGGTAAAAATCTATCTACCAAGACATCCACCAACCATCAAGACCCCGCGAAACCTGGGTTTTACCATGATTTACCCACCTGAAACTGGATAAAAACCCTGGTATGGGTAAACCTGGGTGTAATTACCCAGGTGACCACACCCAGGTGTACCCTACCTGGGTGTTTCCCACCCAGGTCTACCCTGGTGTTTCCTACCTGGGTGTTTCCCCACCCAGGTGTACCATGGTGTTATTTACCCAGGTGTACCCTGGTGTTTCCTACCTGGGTGTTTCCCATCCAGGTTACCTAGGTGTTATTCTCCCAGGTGTACCCTGGTGTTTCCTACCTGGGTGTTTCCCACCCAGGTGTACCTTGGTGTTATTCACCCAGGTGTACCCTGGTGTTTCCTACCTGGGTGTTTCCCACCCAGGTGTACCTTGGTGTTATTCACCCAGGTGTACCCTGGTGTTTCCTACCTGGGTGTTCCCCACCCAGGTGTACCTTGATGTTTCCAACCCAGGTATACCTTGGTGTTTTTTTTACGCCGGTGTACCTTGGTGTTTTCTTACCCAGGTGGATTTCCCATTGAGATGCACCTGGGTTAGAAAACCCCAAGGTACACCCAGGTAAGGAAACACCAAGGTACACCTGGGCAGGAAAACACCAAGGTACACCTGGGTAAGAAAACACCAAGGTACACCTGGGTAAGAAAACACCAAGGTACACATTGGTAGGAAACACCAAGGAACACCTGGGTGAATAACACCAAGGTACACCTGGGTGGGGATACCAAAGTGAAATGATGAGGATGGCAATGAAGTAGATTTTGATGGGATGCAGGGGTATTGTTATCAATGGAGTTGTTTTAGTATAATAGAACATTAAGGAAACTGATTGTGCAGCAATACAAGTTTATTCAAGGACAACAAACTAACTAAAGATAAAATACATGTATAGAAACACATGTAATATATAAATATATAAACTCATTAAACTGCATGGGTTAAAACTTACTGACAACAAGAGTTGGGTTAAAATTTTGATTAAAAAACACTTGCAAAGTCCCTCTTCATACATGTATATGGTATGTTAGGCAAGTTACATGTACATGTAGTTGCAATGTATACTAGTACCGGTACATGACATACCGGTGGACACAAAAATCATTATTTTAGTTCCAATGTCATTTACCAGAATACATGTACATGTTGTACCTTGCAACTACATCTACAGTGAGGTAGTTTTGTCTCATTTAAACTTTCTAAATGGGTTTCTCCCTTTGAATGACATAAACTAATGTGAGTATACACATGAGCTGTGGTGTGAAATACACACCAAAAAATTATTTCTTAGTCTGAGGACATGTTTCCTGTCATTATCTTACTGCTTACAAATATAGATTTGTAATAATGTGCTGTAATGCTCCAGAAATAGTCATATTTTGTCCTGGTTGATAAGAACATATTATTTCTTAGTGTTAGAAGGACATGTTGTCTGATATTATTTGACTCATAAACCCCCAAATGTACATGTAAACAGAACATTCAGGAAAGAGACACACCATCTTTATCCTGTTTTATATCAGTACTAAGTAGCAATATTGATCAGATAGCAAAATATGCTATAAATAGATTTCAGATGGTAGAGATTAAACAATCACATTAATTGCACCAACTCGAAACAGTTAACATACCCTGTAGAATACAGACTATGATCAAGGAGGGTGTCACACACACCCCACCCCGCTTTGGTATGTGATATTCAAGCCATTTTCAGGTGGTATGCTATATACATGTACATACCCAATGTTATCTGGTACTAGGATTTCACACGGCAATATAACCGGCATTCACGATTCAGCAAAAAGGCTAGTATGCAGATATAATAGCAGAAAATTATAAAAATTTTGAGTATTTTCCAGCTTAAACAGACCCAAGTGATATATTTTTATCTAATTCAGTCTAATGGCTCTTGATATGTTGATGTTTTGGATACTATTTCAGCAAATGTGAGAAAAAGTGGCTTCTTTGGGGCATCAGCTTGTCTGAAAAATATATCAAGGTCCCCTAAATCCGATACTACATTTCAGAACAATCCAACCAGTGTCCCATGAAATGGTGGATAATAAACTATCATACCAAATTTGATTCAGATTTGATCACACAAACTAAAATTATGATGCGGAAACCAGAAATTAACACGATTCTAAGTCGAAAAAGGGCCATAACTCTCGCAAAAATGAGCGGAGCACACCTATATTCGAACTTGACCTGTATTTTGGTCTGATAAACTTACATACCACATTTGGTTCAGATATGATCACACAAACTGAAGTTATCATCCGGAAACCTACAATTTTCAAAGTTTAAATGTCTATTAGGCGACACCAATTTTTAAGTCTGGTTTACGAACATGTGGGCTGATGTGGGGAGAAAAAAAGTAGATGCAGGAGGGGAAAAAAATAAAAATAAAAAAAATTGTCCCCCCCAATTTATATCAAGTAAATCTTGAAATTTTACATAAATTTTACAAAAATTGTGAAAAAAAAACTTTTCGAAT
This sequence comes from Siphonodentalium dalli, assembly GCA_032622095.1. Taxonomy (NCBI): domain Eukaryota; kingdom Metazoa; phylum Mollusca; class Scaphopoda; order Gadilida; family Siphonodentaliidae; genus Siphonodentalium; species Siphonodentalium dalli. Next base: position 175,343,314 of record CP136065.1, on the reverse strand, counting down.
GAAATTCTGAACCAAACAAGACATTTCTTGTCATGAAAATATGGATCTGCAAATGATCATAAGCAGAACCGGATGCGACAGCACATGAAAATCAGTACGCGTGTAAAAAAAATTGGGACAAAAAATTAAAAAAAAAATTCATGAAATGGAAAAAAAGTTGTAGGAGGTGTTCGTAAACCGGACTTAAAAATTGGTGTCGCCTTATGTGTATATAACTCATATAGCTAACTATTAAAGGTGCTCAATCAGATTCGATGGTCCCCATATAATTAGATTCCAACAACAACATTTTTTTTAGAAATGCTGCTTCAGTAATATCAGAATCGATTAATTGCCCAAAAATAATGCTAACCACTGTCAACTACATGTATAGTATAAAATCGCCTGATACGTTATATTTATCAACATGCTGTTCGACGAAGTTTGACCTTATTATCAACACAAAGCCTCTTCATTTTAGAGTTATCCATCTTCATCCGCAATTTGGTCTGAGACCGTCGGCTCGTCAAATTTTTCTGGGCCACTATTAAGTATCGATGGTGATAAATATTAAAATTTCAAAAATTGATATCTAATAACTCTGAGCTTTGATACATGTAGGTGGGTCCCTCGACTTGATTAAAATATTTTTACCCCCCCCCCGATTCCATATACATGTATATGTAAATAGCAAATGAGGGGCACTTAATCGGATTATGCATCTTTAAACTGTATTTGAATTTAAAGATGCATAATCTGATGATTAAGGGCCCCCTGAATTAATGCTCGCACATTACTCTTTATTTGGACTTGGGGGGTAAAAGATATTTGGTACGAGTCGAGGAACCCACCACCTATCAAAGCTCAGAGTTATTAGATATCAATTTTTGAAATATACTATTTTTCACGATCAAGAATTAATAGTGGCCCACGGTCTCGGACCAAATTTCAGATGAAGATGGATAACTCTAAAATCAAGAGGCTTTCTGTTGATAATAAGGCCAAATTTTGTAGAACAACATGTTGATAAATAACATATGTCAGGCAATTGTATACTTTAGTTGACAGTGGTTAGCATTATTTTAGGGCAATTAATCAATTCTGATAACGTAACTGAAGCAGCCTTTCTAAATACAAATGTATGATGTTGGAATCTGATTATATGGGTATCATCGAACCGGATTGAGTACCTTTAAAATGAACTGTATCCAGTATAAACATGTTAAACCTGATAATTAATTAGAGCATGCAGTCCCTGTTGACATGCGGTATCCGCTGGTAATCTTACCACAGTAATATGTGTTAACTGTGATAACCAAGTTAATTGTTTTTACCACAAAAATTCTGAATTCTATCTAGACATTTTGAAACAATAAAAAAAAATTCTGGTATGATTACAATGTCAACTTTAAAACAAAATTCATATTAACATCGCATGAAAAATACAGCCTAACTGCAAATGTGAGGTGGACCACATTCTGCGGCGGTATAACTGACTGCGGTTGATCGCATGAACACGCCTGAATACTGCAGTAATACCTGAGTAATATAAGGCGAGTTGATTAATTAAAGCATAGCTGTAATTTTACATGTATGTTCTATAGACTTTGTTGGGAAAGAGAATATAGCTGTGCGACAATGTTAATCCTGATGAGCTAAGTTAGAAATTTTTCAATCGAAACCTCATAAAAAAAAATTGAAATTCAGTTCTCAATTTTCGAACACTTCTAGGAAATTGTTCAAAAATATTGTTAAAAGATGCCCATTCGATTTGACACTGTAAATATACCCTGTTCAAGTGTTCCTGCTAATGTGCTATGATGCGGTTGGGTCCTGCTTAATTGCTATGAATTGCACTACCCGCATCATAGCAATTCAGCAGGACCACCAGCATCATAGCATATTAGCAGGACCACTTGGCCAGTGGTAAAATAGTTTGTTTTCCATACGGATACGTGTTTTCAAATAATCATGAAATGATATCTAACATACATGTATATGATCCCATTTATAAGTTTTATTCATCACGGCCAGATAAACTTTGTATACAGACAGTTTTACCAAACTTAGAATTTTTATTAGGTGCTTTCATTGTAGCTGTAATTACTAGTATTAAAAGAGTGCTCAATAAAGTTTGTTTTATCATTTATGCTCATTTGGAATTTGGATGCTATTTAATTCTGTTTATCTATATAATTGGCTGCACTGCTAAATTTTGACTCATTTCAGTCATTTGATGTCAGTACATGTAGTTGTCCATCGAAATGGCGAACACAACCAAAGACAAATTACAAGAGGAAAGACAACAAATACATTTGATGTGCACTAAAACAGATACAGTAGTGCCCTAAGAAATCGACCCCTTAACCACAGCAGAATTATGTGTAACTTTCAGGATTTAGTCGGATATATGGCTTGTTGCCATTCATCGGAAAGCTCTCCCCGAGTTTAATACCCGTAATTCTGCTGTGGTTAAGGAGTCGATTAATTAGAGCATTACTGTAGTTACAAATGTATGTCTAGCCTCCTGTTGTGTCACTAATAAGATCTTTAATTCACATATGGTACACATGTACATGTACATGTACTATATAGTACCCGTTCAAGCGTTTACAAGTGTCAGTCATCGAGAAACTGACCAAAAGTTTTGGTAGTATATAATATAGGCTAGCACTGCACTTGGGCTACATGTACATGTACTGTAAGTGATTATAATGTACTATTTTTATATTCTGCTGTGAAAGTGTTGCTGAATGAAATTTAAGTTTACCCCGATATTCTAAGTCCGCTCGACTAAGATGGGTTTTTTCTCGAAAACTGATATCTGAATATACATGACTTTTTGTACGTCTTCCACTGGTTGGTATTCCCTCTAAAATGACTAATTTTAACTGATTAGATTAGCCCTGGTATGGAAACTCTAACTGTTATAGCCCGATGAGCGGTTTACTGCCAACAGCGGTGATGATATGATGACCAGCGTTGTGCATGGCATATGTTGATCCAGGTAAGAATGCTACCATACATTCCAAACATTCATTAAATATCTTATTAATAGTAACCCAAACTACACAAGAGACTAGTATAACTAAGATTGGGCTCGATTAATGATGTGACACTTTCAGTACTTCATTTACTAGTAGCCTGGTACTGGTGGGCCTGGCTACAGATACTTGTTTGGCGTGTTTGAGGCCTGTGGCACAAGGGCAGCAGAATCAATTAAAATTTCTCTTATTGTAGTGTAGTACATGTACATGAATAGTACCGGTAGTACAGCACACAAAGAGGTATATAGTACCGGCACATGTACATGTATTCTCTCTGTTTTCACACATGTTTTTTTTCAATTTAACAACATGAGTCTTTTATGACACATACATGTACTAAAGTGAAAGTAGGCCTACATGTATATAATGTGCACCCAGTATACCGGTACATGTACTGATATATTACATTGCAATACAGTCCGAGTACAATGATATAGCAAAATTATGCATAGTAGAATAACAACCTTTTGTACAAACAGTCCTGACAATGATATACCGGGATATCATGGTGATAGTTCATACATTTGGAATTACCGAATACCTGAGTTCGTGGATAGACCGCTTCATGCGATGTTTATGTGAATTTTTATTTTTAAGTCGGCATTGCGTACGGTAGTCCTATAAACCACACCAGAGAATAGCAATTGTCGGTCAGTGACCAACTTCTTATGTTTATGCAATCGATACAATCCGGTTCTGCTTTTGATGTCCAGTTCGATATTTGTGGTGTGTTCTTGTGCAAAAATATAATTCTAACTAATGCGCCAAAAATCAGGTTTATAAATTTATCCATTCTTGAGCAAGAGCAACTCGTAAAACTTGTATGGTATAACATTCCAAACTGAGTATTTCTGCTATCAAACCATATGATAATAATGTTGAACCGGACATCGAAATCTGAACCGCATTTATGGATTGCAGCACGTGATGTTGAATAAACAGTTATAGAGGATATACAGTAATGCTCTAATTAATCGACTCCTTAACTACAGCAGAATTATGGGTAACTTTTCAGGATTTAGTCGGAAATATGGGTTGATGCCATTCATCGGAGGTCTCGGTGAGAGCTTTCCGATGAATGGCAACAAGCCATATTTCGGACTAAATCCTGAAAAGTTACCCATAATTCTGCTGTAGTTAAGGAGTCGATTAATTAGCTCTAGAATTACTGTAACATGGTTTATAATATACAAATGTATACTGTATGGGAAACATCAGAGGTTTACAAAGTAATAAAAACATTTGATTTGTTCTTTATTCTTGTGGTTATATACACGTACATACATGTATTCTAAAAATAAATGTCCTTTACAACGTGGATCAATGAAATGCGGTTGTTGCATTTAAAATGCATTGAGGGTGCATTGTGTCACGCCACTTTGTAAATGCCTTAATGACAGCATTTAAATTAAATGCACTGCATTGGGAATAATCGCAGTCGCATTGAAATTACCGATCATTGCGCCGAAAAAGTATACTAGTATGAACACCCAAATAACGATACGATAGTGTATTTTGCAATTTTAGTTAAAATTTTGTTTAATTTAAATTCACATCTGAATAATTCTGTGTTATTTTCCCACTCCTGGTGTACATGTATATGTTCGGAATCGGACATTCATGATGTAGTTTTCCATTCAAAATGGAATAAACATAAATAAACACTGTTGACATTAATTGTTTTATAATCAGAATCTGAGAATCATGATTCTCATTTTGATTCTAGTAAAAAGTCTTGATTCCCTGTAGAAAGTGAAACACTAACATTTTGATTATTGCCAAAAATCTGATGGATTTTAAGGCCTGCATCAAGACATTTGTTTGTGAATAAATCAAGGTAAATGTGTTAAAATATGAACGCATTTACAAATGCGTTGCTCCAAAATCGCAAAGTAGATTCGAACATGTGGTCGCTTTTCTAAGAAATTTGTGAGTGGTCTGTACATGCACATACATGTAAGTTACTTGACCAATTACACAAGGAGTCGAGGGACACAATCAATGAGGACGTTTGTACTAAAAAATATTTTTTTACGCAAGGAACGAACACAAGGCCACTTTCTTAATTTATATTATGAGCCAACAAGACAGATCGTAAATCGCTGTTATATGACAATATATGTGGCCATCATAATGGTCGACAGGCATGACGCCAACAAAAACCAATCTGTCAGGCCAATATAAAGAAGTCGCGACTTATTGCTGGTGGAACCTATTAAAGGCATCGTTCCATTTCGTTAATAACAACTTACATGTAACATTCACCTCCACCTCTTTACTCTTGGGCTCCAAATAAATATGCATGCACCAGCTGCATCCACGTTTATTATTTTTCTTGGGAAATCCCCCCCCCCCCTTGCACAGTGCTTATTTGGGTCTGCACGTTTATTAATATTTTGAAGCTATGAAAATTTAAATCAGCACAAATTCAAGATTTCTATATGATTCAGATGTAAAAATGATCAACACGTCTACATTAGTTACTAGCTAAACAAGACATTTTGTCATATGTTTATACTTTACTGTGAAATTGCGTTTCTTCCGTTCTCCATGAACGGATTCTCAAAATGTTTGGTTTTCAAAAAAACAAGGATTCGAACTGTCTGAACTGAACTCCATGCGTTTGTTTAAATAGATGAATAAATAATGGGAAAGACATACAATCCTAGTTCATAATGAATTTAAGTATATAAATATAAATAATAAACGGCGGATTCAACGTGGTCATGGGTTTTGACCGTGTTAAAAAAATCAGCAAACTCTGCATGAACCCCGAAGTTTGCTGATTTTTTCTCGCGGTCAAAACCCCATGACCGCATTGAAACCGCCGTTCATTTCTTATATGAATAACACAATTTAAGATTGGTGAATTATTTCTTTTGGTTAATTTAATAAACGTACAGGACCAAATAACGATCGTACAGGTGGGAATTTTATCTCGATTTTAATAATCGTACATTAGGCACTCAAGAGTAGTACATATTCAAGTATGTGGCAAACCAAAAAAACACCACATGATACATACATGTACCTGTACTACATGTTGACTCGTATACCTGAACCTGCTATAAAAATTATTTGGTTAACCACAGTTGATGTTTTGCTCAGAGTTCCCCCTGCACTATTATTTGGGTCTGTACTTTTATTAACTTTCAATGGAATTTCCCCCCACCCCGCACTATTATTTGGGCCTGCACTTTTATTTGGAGCCTGAGAGTAAGTTGCATTGACATTTATTTTCACGAATTACCATGCTAAAGGCCAAAGAAAAAAGATTGTATGTTTCCGGTAAAAAAATTTAGGGTAGGTAGGTAGGGAATTTTTTTTATTTTATTTTATTTTGATATTTTTTATCCAGCTGCAGAAATATTGAACTACCTCGACCAAAGTGACATAAAATGCCAACCCGTGCCATGGGGAAAGTATTACTTGATCAACACAGTGGAAATATACATTAAGATTGATAAAAAATCAAACTTACTTCATGCTTACGTATGTTTTTTATTATATCTAATACCACATTTTCATAAATTTGGCTATAAACTTGGTACAAAATTGATGTCACTAACTTTTTATAAGAATTTTACCAATAATACCGCCATTATACCGTACATGTATTGTGACGATTACATCCCATTGTCTGGGGGTAGCCAGTACACCCACCGAGCATGCCTGGTTTTTGGAAACAGTAGCTACTAGTACATGTATACACCTAATATATGCAGTGATAACCTCTTTACATGTATATATACAGATACACACCCACCATGTCTGTTGATAGTGTTCCATAAGTCCCAAACAAGACATAAAGCAGGCAGGAGATCCACTCTCAGGAAATTAAAATTGCGAAAATTTTGACTTTTTCTCAAAATATCAATAAAAAGTTTAGGGTCGGCGGGTTATTTTTAGGGTCGGTCGATGTACGGAAACATAGTATCTTTTTTCTTTGGCCTAAGGAACATTGCAACTGGTTTGAAGTAACATGACCGCGTTGCGTCAACACTGGAACTGCATTGATGGTAATTTTCAACATGGTCTCACTGAGGTTCTATCAAATATAAATACTAGTATGGTTGAGGCCAACTTGAGGGAGACAATTATTTTGAGAATATGTGATCCTGTGTTAACATGAGCCTAAGGCGACACCAATTTTTAAGTCTGGTTTACGAACACCTCCTACAACTTTGTTTCCATTTCATGAATTTTTTTTTTTTTTTTTTTGTCCCAAAATATTTTACACGCGTACTGATTTTCATGTGCTGTCGCATCCGGTTCTGCTTATGATCATTTACAGATCCATATTTTCATGTATTTCATGACAAGATATGTCTTGTTTGGTTTGAACAGAATTTCATTCAAAAACATTTTTTCACAATTTTTGTAAAATTTATGTAAAATTCCACGATTTACTTGATATAAATTGGGGGGACAATCTTTTTTATTTTTATTTTTTTCCCTCCTGCATCTACTTTTTTCTCTCCCCACATCGTAAACCAGACTTAAAAATTGGTGTCGCTTAAATATCATCTGATGGAGTCAAAATCATTGAACCGTCACTTATGCATGCACATGTTGTCTTGATGTTGAGTCTGGCTTTCATCATTTTCATTAGTTTTACTGTTAATATCCACCAAAGGTTGAGGTGTTATGGAACAACTGTATGGCATCGTATGATTCGTATACTGTTATCTTCCGAGTAAATATGGAGTCTCTAATTCTTTTATCAGTCACGCATCTACTCATCAAATAGTATAATCCTCAAATATTTGTAGTCCAGGTGATCTCGACTGCACAGTGTGTTTTAAATTTCTTTGCCGTGTAACAACTGTTGTCCCAAGTTTCAATGCCTTGTCCTCCTGGTATGTAGGGATTACCAATTTACCATTGCCGTGTTTTAATTTGCAATTTTGATGATGACGCTCACTAAGCTTGTTGATAATTTTCTTTGTCGTGTAACAACTGTTGTACCAAGTTTCTACGCCGCGTCCTCCTGGTATTTAGGGATTACCGGTGCCTTTAATAGCGTCAGATGCATCATTGCCAGTTAATGTACATTAGAGTGGAACTGAATTAACAATGTCACATTGACACAGTACTCAGTTAAGACCAGTAAAACAGCAAAAGTAGTATTATTGTACAGCAGGCTTATCACTATCAGTACTTACTACATGTACTGACCCCTTACTATCGTGGATCAATCTGAATCTGAATGGTTACGCTGCAGATCCCAATTATGGTAATTTCGCAGCGGGCGAGAGAGTCTCAGATCTTTTCCTTCAGCGCACTCTTGAAGGAATCCACAGGCTGTTGTTGTAGGATTAAGGATTCCTCCAGCTGATTCCAGTCGCATATAGTTTGAACAAATGTGGAATTAGCGAACTGAGCTGACACGTATGGTATAGCCTCGTAGCACTGACTGTTGTTCCTTTAAATTAGGTGCCGAGGAATTTGGCTGGTGACGTAGCCTGTCAGAACTTTGCTCTGCGATCTAAGACGCCTTGTTTCGGGTGTAAAGTATTGATTAGGCGGTATAGCCGGGACCAATCCACCCACCACCTTACTCATGAATCCCAGCCGATTTATTTTCCGCCGTTTCTGCAATGTTGGTAAATCTAGCTCGTAGAGGATCTTGGTCATATATCCATCTTCTTTGCTCTTATAGTCTCTTTTAATGAAACGGGCTGCTCTACGCTGGATTCTTTCCAGCTTGTCGATGTGATTTTGTTGGTAGGGGTCCCAGATGGTGTCTGCGTAGTCCATGATGATGATCTTCAAACTTCTCAATTCTTCTTCTTCTGGACAGGTGCATTATGAGCAGGCCACTGGCACTACATCATGATTGTACCGGTACCACAAATTCAATTTTGAGAAAATATTCTGGTTATGGCCAGGTAGCTGAGGTACTGTTCAATACTATAGTTGATCCGTTTCGTTATCGCAGCTTAATTCTTACTGTTCCGGGAATTGAAATATTTTTTGTCACATGAAATTCAGTCTTTTTCGATATTTGCGCACATCCATGGGGAGAAATCGGCGAATCTTATATATAAGTCCACAGTTTATCCGTTTGTAGCCAATACACCATTTCCTTCTGTCAATCCGCGTTGATTCGCGACAAAATTAACTCAAAATACCACAAGGAATTATCCGCGCTCCATTTTGAAGAACGATAACTAAAAGTTAAGATTGTAATTTGGCTGCAGAAACGAAACGAAACGAATTTTGAAACACAATAATTGTATTCACTAATATTTTCCTGTTGGTATATGGTCTACTATAGTATATGCAATCATTTATTTGAAATAATAAGTATCACTTAGAGAATAATTCTTACTGATAATTAGAAATCTCTTTATTTTGTATCCCTTTAATATTAAATAATGGCCCTGAAAATTGTCTGTTTGTCAGTTTAATGTTCACTAATTATAGCTAGGCTGTTAGATAAAGTATGATATTGCTTCATTTGTCCGGGGTAGTGTATTGTCATACTGTCATAATAAACTTCAAGTAATAAGGTAACTACTCGTCAATGATGCTTGAATACATAAATGATTAATAAGGTAACAACTACCCGTCAATGATCGACGTCTTAATATAGAAAGGTTTTATAAGGTAACTAACTACACGGCAATGATACTTATTATAGAAGGTTAATAATTTAACTTCTTGTCAATGATGCTTTAATATAGAAAGGGTTAATAAGGTAACTACCCGTCAATAATGCTTTAGTGTAGAAATGGTTACTAAGGTAACTACATGTCAATGATGCTTTAATAAAGAAAGGGTTAATAAGATAAAGTTCTACACGTCAATGATGCTTAAATATAGAAAGGGCTAATAGGGTAACTACACGTCAATGATGTTTTAATATAGAAAGGGTTAATATGGTAATTACACGCCAATGGTGCTTTAATATAGAAAGGGTTAATATGGTAACTACCGTCCATGATGCTTTAATATATAACTGGCTACTATGATAACTACATGTCAATGATGCTTTATTGTAGAAAGGGTTAATAATGTAACTAATCACCAATGATACTCATTATAAAAAGGGTTAATAAGGTAACTGCCTGTCAATTATTGCTTCAACGTAGAAAGGGTTAATAAGGTAATTACACGCCAATGGTGCTTTAATATAGAAAGGGTTAATATGGTAACTATCAGTCAATGATGCTTTAATATAGAAAGTGTTATAATATGGTAACTGCACGTCAATGATGCTTTGATACAAAAATGGTTAATAAGGTAATTACCCGTCAATGGCGCTTTAATATAGAAATGGTTTATAATGTAACTACTCACCAATGATACTTAGTATAGAAAGGGTTGTTTAATGTAACTACCTGTCAATTAATGCTTTAATATAGAAAAGGTTAATAAGGTAACTACACGCCAATGATACTTAGTATAGAAAGGGTTGGTAAGGTAACTACACGACAATGATACTTTAGTATATAGAGGGTTAATTAGGCAACTACCCGTCAACGATGCTTTAATATAGAAAGGGTTAACAACTACATGTCAATGCTGCTTTAATACAGAAATGGTTAATAAGGTAACTTCACGTCAATGATGCTTTAATATAGAAAGGGTTAATACTGTAACTACTCACCAATGATACTTAGTATAGAACGGGTTAATAAGATAACTACCCAGCAATAATGATGCTTTAATATAGAGAGGGTTATAATAAGGTAACTACACGTCAATGATGCTTTAATACATAAATGGTTAATAAGGTAACTACCCGCCAATGGCGCTTTAATATAGAAAGGGTTAATAATGCAACTACTCACCAATGATACTTAGTATAGAAAGGGTTAATAAGGTAACTACCTGTCAATTAATGCTTTAATATAGAAAGGGTTAATAAGGCAACTACACGCCAACGGTACTTAGTATAGAAAGGGTTAATAAGGTAACTATATACGACAATGATACTTTGGTATATACAGAGTTAAGGAGCCAACTACCCGCCAATGATGCTATACTATAGAAAGGGTTAACATTGTAACTACACATCAATGATATTTTAATATAGAAAGGGTTAATAAGGTAACTACGCGTCAATGATGCTTTAATAAAGAAAGGGTTAATAAGGTAACTTCACATCAATGGTGCTTTAATATAGAAAGGGTTAATAATGTAACTACTCACCAATGTTACTTAGTATAGAAAGGGTTAATAAGGTAACTACCTGTCAATTAATGATTTAATATAGAATGGTTAATAAGGTAACTACACGCCAATGGTGCTGTAATATAGAAAGGGTTAATAAGGTGACTTCAATGCAGATTATACAGTTTAACAAAATACCACAGGTGTATATATCCGGGTGAACACTGTAGTAAATACCTGGGCGAAACCCTGGTGTAAATACCTGGGTGTAAATACCTGGTGTAAATACCTGGGTGTAAATCCGTAAAAACCCGGGTAAACTGGGGTTTATACCTAACATATATAGAAAACACCTGGGTAAATCTATATAAATCCCTGATTTACCTGGGTGTAACCTGGGTGTGACCTGGGTGGAACCAGGGTAAAACCTATATGTACCGGGGTATACCTAGGTAAACACCAAGATTTACCCAGGTACATTTTTATATGGGACCAGCACGAGACGAGCTGGCAGACGCATCCTGGCGACTGCTACGAGACGAACGGTCGCGGGCCCGACCGCGAGATCCTGTACGAACCATAGGAGAAATACGGGAATGCCACCGAACGACAAACACAAACAGGGAAAACACGTGCACGACCCACGAAAATAGGTAACGCCGACGGAACAGGACGCAGACAGAGCGCACAAGGAACAAGATGATAGACGAATAAATGAAGGCTGGTGAAGAAACACGGTGACGGATGGAAACAGATAGGAATTGACGACACAACCGAGCGCGATGCGTATAATTCAAGAGTGAATTGCTTTTTTCAGTTACCGGAAGGAGGCAGCATTCCGGGCGGATGTAAAATGCGGACTTTTAAGTTCGGCCGATACGGAACGGATCGTACCGAAAATCCGGAATGTCTGCCGGATGACAGGATCAAAGAACCACATAAATCACCCCGAACCTTATCGGCCCTGGGTGCATTATGACACGTATTTATCGATAGGCCTATATCTTATCTTTACCCCCAAAACAATTGGCCCCGAAGACGTAAATTATGTAGCCCTTGAATCTATGCTCATGATTTTCGTGCATCAAATTGGACAGTAATTTCGCACTGTTCTCAAGTCTCAATGATAAAGTTATGTCGCTAAAGACACGAGCTACTATTACACAGTCTATATAGTACTCTTCAAAGACTAACGAAAAACGACGGAAATTAGTCTTAAATTATATGACAGGAACCAATCGTGTAATGGTCGTGGCATTTATCACCCTAATATGCTATGAAAACTATTGAAGAATTTCATGAAAATTTGCCAGACAATTTTGAGCTGTCTTCAGGAACGTTACATAAACTAAAGGCTGACGATTTTACGAGTCGCTTTTGAACAACAATAATTATTTCCTACAGTGTTATCTGACGTACAGCGCCATGAAACAAATGGGTGAGAGGCCGTAGTGAAGGCTGGTTATAGAGCGATAACTCTAATGTCGCCCATGTCAGAATGATTGTCCCACGGACGTGTCGAATTATCTCTCTTTTACCCGCTTTTAGATGTATCGTTGTTTCGTTTCCTCACGTAACAGTATAGGTTACAGTGAAGTAATTATTTCCCATAGGCCTCCATACTAACCTTTAACAGCCTACTGCTGTCAATATATACAATAAGTGTGGAAGGCATATATTATATGAAAGACTGTCATCTGTGCAAACTTTTGGAAAGAAAAAAATTGATATCGTTGAGCATGACTTTTACATTTAAATTTCGTGTTTTTGAAAGTAGCGTCAGGATCGCAGTAAAAAAACATTGATATTTTACACCTCACACTGAAAATTTCAAACATGAAAGCACAACATTGGTCATAAGCCAATGTTTTTTCTGATTTTTTTTAATTCAAGCAGGAATGATTTCCTTCATTTTTATCTATAAATATAAGATATCCAATTAACCAATCAGGGAGCAGTGTGTATTTAGTACTCTCTTCCATCTTGGTCCAAAATCCGTTGGAGGGCGCCCTCCCTCAATTACTTCACTGTAACCTAAAGCACCAATGAAACCATTATACATACATATCACCCATGACTCGTTTTCATACCTTGTGTCAACTAATGTGAATTAAATATGTTTTGTTTCAACCATGCTTGTCGTTTCTGACTTATGGCCCTTTAAGGTACCCCCCTACCAAATTCACCAATTTGATAAAAACACAACAAATTCAGCTCAATGTTGAAATAAATTTATTACCATTCTGTCTCTTATAACATATCAGATGTAAAACCACGCTCATTTCATATGGTTGTCACTAGACTTTGTATAGTTTGACTGTCATGTCTCAATTTTGATCATGGGCAGAACAAGAGGTTCAGAAATTAACCCTGTCAAGCAGCATCTCATTTTCACTGCACAGTAACTCATCTTTGCGAATAATTCTGCACAAGTAGAATGTGACTTCAAGATATTGGCATTGGTTTGAACAACACTGTCCACCCTTCACATATTTATGAAAATTAAAATGTCTAGTTGGAGAAATCAACAAAAATATACACTTCTTAACCCCCCTCAGCTGATTCATTTTTTCCAAAAAAATATCACATTTCTTCCTGGAGTCTCTTGAAATGGCAATTAGATACCACAATAGGCTAATTGTCTTATATTATCTCAGTTAATTGACTGATTTCAACATGAGGCAGTAAATGATGGTGTGCTGCTTGACCCATGCCTGTCAAACTGATAACATTACCACAGACAAACAGATGGAATTGATGAGTTTTTCATGGCCAATTAATTTCATTTCATATATAAAACTGCAAATGTGTCTTCGACACTTCAAAATTTGTTATAGTCAGGGAGAGAAATTTTGTTACAATATAAAAAGTTCAGTTGTTGGTTCCTTATAAGGGAGATAATTCTGAAAAAGGACTCACACCAAGGGATCTAGTAGCACAGAATCACAATTATTTCTGTTAACTTTATTTTGTTGTACAATGAATAAATTCAAAAAAGGAAATAAGTTTAAATTCCAACGAGGGCACCGAACTCTATCCAAAATCAAGCGACAACCATTTATTGATAAGGAGGTTGTGAAAAATTTACGTACAAGAACAGTTAACACTTCATTGGACATTTGTCTCAGAAGGACCCGGGATGACAAACATCAGACACGTGCTGTCTCGAACAGCCTTCCTGTCCAGATTGAATCTGCGACACGGGACCATAAACCTGTAAAGGAACATCAGAGGTAAAACTACTATCATTAGCATACATGGCCACTGCTTAAATTCATAGATACATTGAAAAGTGTGGGGGGGGGGATTAAGGTACTGTACACATAGTTTGATAAATGAGTTATACAGTCCAATTTATCTTGAAAATCAAGTAGAAACAAGTGTTTCTGCATGTCAGATGACCCATAAAATAACTCTACACTCAAAAGTGATGGGTTAATAAAATGTAAACCAGTTCAAACACTGAAAATTTGGTGATATTGGTCCATAGTTAGCCATTTAACAGCAAAATAATGTGATTGGGAATTAAATAGAGTTATCTCTCTTTGTCCAGTTCATGCATGCAATGTAATTTGAGTCATAATGACTATTAATTTAAGGCTGCAAAAACAGAATGAATATTGATGTTATAGGAGCAAATAGTTTGCTCTATTTGGATAGTTTTATGAGTACGTGGTAGACAATATTTGAAAAAGATACTCATTTTATGTTGTGAGTTTGTAAATGGGTTAAATTGTTTACAGACTGTTATTTTCTCATTTTTTTTAGAACTGAGGTACCTGATCAGGGGGCAAATGCACAATGGCACCGTGAATCAACATCAAATAGAGTCATAAATATTAAACAGAATGCACTGATGTGGAACGCCGCATTCAATGACCACAAATCGTTCAAGGCTATATGCCAGGGATTCTTATACTGGGACATGAAAAAGGAGGAACTTCGAGGATTAGGTTGTCGGGAGCAGATAATATGTTCGTCTTGTCAATACCGCTCCCAAATGTATAATTTATATGAAGAGGTATTGACAAGCAAACCAGGGCGAAAAGCTGCAAAACACAACATCGGGCTATCCATTGGTTTGTCAAAGGGACCGATTGGTGCTTCTGGTTTCAGGCGCATATGTTTGAGTGCTAACATTCCTCCTCCATCATGCAGGTCAATTCAGGATACTGCAAATAAGACGCTACCCAAAATAGAACAAATTAATCGGCAAAATCTGAAAAAGAAGCGCGCAGATCTCATTTCTCATCAGAAGTCGGTATCAAAAACAAACCCGAATGTTATTGACGCTCAATCAGATGGACTTTATAATAACCCAATTTATTCCGGTGCAGGGCGCAATCCCTTTCAGCCCAGCACACAAATCATATACAGTGTTGCGGAAAATGTTACACCCAACCATGACATTATCGGACTGGTGGTTCATAATAAGCTATGTTCAAAGCACATGCACCTTAAACCGAACAAAAACCACAAGTGTGGAGCAGATTGTTATGCGACAATTCCTTTTGAAAAAAGCATTGGTGACGAGAGAACGTGGGCAAAGGAAGCTTTCTTAGAAATGAAAAAAGAAAATGATATTGAGATAGGTACCCTTGTTACTGATCCCGACACGGCTGGATTTAAGGGTTGCAAGGATCTTTATGATGAACATACAACAAGTACGCATCCAGTTCATCAGCTTGATACAGCCCACGTCTGTCGTAACCACCGCAAGTTCATAAGAGGACATGCCAAACTCCCATCAATCATTCCTGGAGCCAATCTGAAGATTAAAAGTAAAATTATCAACAAATTTTCACTAAATATGTCAGACCGCTGTCAAGGTGAAATCACTTTGGCACAGAAACATTTCAAAAATGACACAGACAAAATAAAAAGACATTTGTCGACAGTGAAGGATGTTATAGTACAGTGCTATCAAAATTCACATGGACTTTGTAAAAAAAAATCATTGATGTGTAAAGGTACAAAAAAACTCAACTGGATGACTAAATGTACTAAAATCATCGGAAATGACTTCAAACTGCGTGCGACACCAAATACGTCAACCATTCTAATGGAGTGTGTCAACTATCGACTTTGTTCTGAAATGGTTGAAAAAACTGTATATACGGCATGAATACACAAAAAGTTGAGGCTTTTAACAGAGCGATAAGAACATCATTGCCAAAAAATGTTACATTCTCACGAAATGTTAGTGGTAGAGCAAATTCGGCATGTCACTCTGTAAATTTAGGCCAGGGTAAATCCATCTCTGTTCTTTGTGATAATCTCGGGTGTCCAATCAAGCGAGGTTCTAAAGTAGAAAAATCACTCGAGGCGATACAAAAAGCGCAAAGTTACAGCAAATCATATAAGAAATCGAAGGGTGCAAAGAAAGCGAGAATAGATCGAAGGACAGAGTTATATTCTCTTTATGAGAAGCACGAGGAGGAAATTATGTACAAGAAAGATATGCTTATTCCCCCTCAAGCATGTCCCAAACAACTTGAAGAGCATAGCTATACTGAGTCATCCAAGTGGAAAAGGGTTAAAGCAAGGCGGTAAGGGAAATCATACCTTCAATCAGTTACTTAAAGAGACACCACGGTGTGTGTCCCTTTGTACACAGCCCCTGATCCTTACAATGGTTGCGCTCCATATTTTCCGCATGGCTCTCAAGTACCAAGTGATCTGGGTTTATGCATAACTTTTCATGGCATACATGACTAATCTCATCCCCGCCCGGTACATATATAGGTGGGTTCAATGCACGTTGTTTGTCAATGATGAACATTAATCGGTGTACGCGGTATTCTTTTTCCTTGTCCGAACCGGGCAGCATAACATTTCCCATTAATCCATAACCATTCCGAGTTGATCTTTTCCACAAGCGACACCCAATCGAGTCGCGAGAAGTGTCCTCCTTGGACCCATCTTTCAGTTTTGAAGAAAATTTTGCATAAAATAACCCTAAATCCATTATTATGACCTTGGATGACTCAAATATAGATATAAAATTGAGATTTGGACAATTCCATACTTAGCTGGAAAAAGAGCTTTAGGTTACAGTGAAGTAATTATTTCCCATAGGCCTCCATACTAACCTTTAACAGCCTACTGCTGTCAATATATACAATAAGTGTGGAAGGCATATATTATATGAAAGACTGTCATCTGTGCAAACTTTTGGAAAAAAAAAATTGATATCGTTGAGCATGACTTTTACATTTAAATTTCGTGTTTTTGAAAGTAGCGTCAGGATCGCAGTAAAAAAACGTTGATATTTTACACCTCACACTGAAAATTTCAAACATGAAAGCACAACATTGGTCATAAGCCAATGTTTTTTCTGATTTTTTTTAATTCAAGCAGGAATGATTTCCTTCATTTTTATCTATAAATATAAGATATCCAATTAACCAATCAGGGAGCAGTGTGTATTTAGTACTCTCTTCCATCTTGGTCCAAAATCCGTTGGAGGGCGCCCTCCCTCAATTACTTACCTGTAACCTATAAGTATTGGAAGCAGTGTACTGTGTTCACGACTCAACATCAGACAAGCAATTGCTTGATTTCATCACGCTCTTCTCAGGCTGGTCAAACTAGGTCGTTAAATGCATGTAATACGGTACTTTTCGAAGTACATGTAATAGCATCAGACAGTCCCTTTTTTCACATGGTACAGTTTTCACAGTACTTAAGTACCCTAAGCCTTGTGTGTAATTTCTGTATGTAAATTACATGTGTTTTACATGGTCACACCAATCATTGGTAACAGTAATCACCTGCGCGCGAGAGGTTCATTGTTAACAGGCGAGAAAGGTGAGTAGTTAAACGCGATTGTCAAACTTAATGCTCTCAGGACGTTTTAGGCCAGTCAAAAAGATGTCTTCTCTGACATATATATACCGAAATGAATCAAGTCTGTATCATACCTGGTATTTTGTTAATGAATGAACACCAGAAGCGTCATTTGAACAGAATGTGGTGTAATAAACATGAAACTTGAATAACTCATAAACTTGGTGAAACCCATGTTGAGAGAACGTGCATGCATGCGACTTGTATCCTAGAGATTCGCATGCTCGTTCATTAGTCGAATTTACGCCGAGTCAAGTCAGGATGAGGAAATATTTTTTCTATTATGCATGGTCTGAACTCAATTTTTTACAAACCGATATGGTGCTACCATGCCTTGAATAACATGCATTGGTTATTTCAGAAAAACAATGCTCGGATATTTCTAGGGTGAGCAAAGGCGTAGTGGGTAAAATTATATTGGTACGGCCATGTAATTATTGACCGCACTGACATCGAGCCGCGAAGCGACGAGATGGGTGGGGGGGGTGGTTTGGAAGGGGGGTATGACCCCTTCCAAAAATGAGAAAAAAAAGTATTCTTGCATTGAAATGTAGCGATTCTGTGCAACCTAGAGCGATTTTAACCGACATCCATTCACTTTGACAAATCGTGTGTACGATGAGAGTACTTACTTTTATACTTTTACTATCCAACGGATACAGATCGCCAGCTGCTCTTTATTGGAGAGGTCTGTAGTCTCGTCGGCGAGAATTCCATACATATCAGTGGCTTTTATTGCAATAGCTATATCTCTGACTATGGTATTCCCGAATATTTTTATAATCTCGTTCTGAATTTGTGGGCAAACAAAGCGGTCTTTTTTTTTATTCAACCATGCAAGAAATTGTGGGTCATCTTCTGCCCGGAGTTGGCAAAGCTGCATGAAATTCGACCTAGAATCTTCATGACCACGAAACGCCAAGCCCTGCTTACAAAGAAACTTTATGCAGGACATTATTTTGATTAGACATTTTCTGTTCTAGGCCTTCTCCTCATAATGGGCAACAGACAATTCTTCACCGATATCAGATGTTCCTGGCATAATACGATGAACCGCTTCTTTGTGACAATCTGACAATTCATGGGCGTTAAAACCTTGGCGGGACCGACATGCTTCTTTCCAATTTACGAACCCTCGTGTTATGAATGTTGTCTCAACTTTACGCGACGATAGTTTCTTCTCTCGGTAGGCTTGTATGCAAATTCCACAATATGCAGCATCAGATGTTTCATTTTAGTGTATCCACGGCCATTTATCAAACCATCCCGACTGAAAAGATCTCAACACGGGAGATTTCTTGCCAAATGTTCGTTTTGGAAAATTCACATGTCTTGGCTGGTTATTGCCATTTGCCAGGGTAAGTTCTATTTCGGCAATGTCAACCGCATAAATACGACTTTGGGTTTCGGTAGACCTACTACTAGTAGAATTTTCATGTTGACTGAACAAGGGTCTAATGGATTCAGCCTGAGTCTCACTCACTGTGGCCGTACGCTCAGCTTCATCGCCAGTATTGGCAGTTTCGGGTAGCATTTGTTCATGTTCGACAGAATGGACACCGGGCATAACTTGATCTTGTCCTGTGTTTTCATTAGCTGTGCTAATAGTAAAATTTGATTTGAAATAATTCAAAAGTTTCTTCTGTTTCGAATTTTTAGTTGACATAATTGATCATTTGATGGTGACAACTGAAAGTCATGAAGCCTGGGGCAGGGATATATAGTCAGACTATAGTAACACTATGGCCGGACTAACATTGAACCCACCCTGGGCATCGCTGGGTTACCTATATATAGATGGTTAAATGTGTGACTGAATCACATTGTAATACGTTGTGCGTCATTTACCAAGTGTTTGGAGAACGTGGCGGGTAATATTGGCCTATTCAGTATTATTTTTTGGTGAAATATTGGTACGGCCAAAACCGTCCGGCAGTACATACAACTACACCCTTGAGGGTGAGCTCAAGTGACGCTGAAATGGTCACTGTCACCCCATTTCGTTTAGTTGGGTACCCAGCTTTTTTAAATTTACAGTTGGGTACCCAGCTTTTATAAAATTTACAGTTGGGTACCCAGCTTTATGAAATCTCGCCAATGTTACACGTGACCTTTAATTCAACATGGCCGACAACGTTTATAGCTTTTCCGTGCGCCAGGTTGATTTGGTACGAAACGACCAAACAATACGGTACGAAACGACCAAAAATTATGGTACGAAACGACCAGATGGTACGAAACGTCCAGGGACGAAACGACCACGGCACGGTACGAACCGTCCTGTACCCGTTGATTTGGATAAGCGATTAAGTGGTATTGAGTGTTTTCGTTTAGCTCGTATGGTGAGCAAGGGCAGGGAGTTAAAGAAGCGGCTGGTCCGGGTTGAGAACAACCAAATTGTGCGCGTGGAACCGCTGGTCGGTTACCAGGTAGCTGTTCGCCCGCAATGGGTGGCCAAGGACACATTGGTTTGTTCAGGGCAGATTAATTGTCAACTCAAACTCAAAATTGGATGTACACCAATATGAACAAAGAGTTTCAAAGAGCAGATCATTCGATTCATTGTCACACAAGTTGGAATCACTGACTTTTGCTAAGTTTGAGGCAACCTTTTACTTTTTAGACATTATCCAGGGCAGCTATAGGCCTACTTATATATTAGGATGTAAACCCTAATCTATATTAACTCCCCAAGATAATTGTTGTGGAAATGGGTTAAATATGAGTCCGGCCTTGTATTATTAACCGGGAATTATCGGTCACGCTCGCCGAGCGCAGAATTGAGATGATTACTAATCCCACGATTCCCGGTGAAGGATACGATGTCGGCAGTCGACAGCAACCAACGAAATAGAATGGACGCATCGACTCATTGATCTAGAGCAATCCGGGGTGATTCAGGTGAGTTTACCCCTGGTATATATTTATTTATAAAGAATAGAGCCTATAACACCCCATTTATTCTTTATAATCTCTAAAACGTAGCTAAAAGTTATTCCCGTGAAAATCGGCTAGCCTCTAGGTTATCTAGCCTAAGGCTAGCTGTTTTCAGCTATCCTAGAATTTCATAATATATAGCTGAATTCAGCTAGGATAGCTAGCTGGTTTCAACTATTGTAGCTGAAGTTTTTTTTATATTTCTCAGACCTGATCAATGTCAACAACTTTTTCTAAGCAGTGACATTTTACAATCATCTGAGCTGATCTGACAGAAATATTTACAGGTCTGGTATTCAAGTCGATCTACATAATTTTATAGTGCTTTCAGAGATTCATGATGACGATTTATCATCTTGTTATGACACAGCCTACCTTACTCGTATTTAAATTCGCGCAGTAGGCCTACTATTTTTCGCTCAGTTTAAAATTTGTGCACTTTAAATTTGCCACCGATCTACGCGAATTCAAAACTGACAAATCTATTTTCATAAAATAAAAAGTCTTGAAAGTTTCAGTTCTTAGTCATTTCTGAATACACTTGTGTATTTGAAACATGATCATGGCAGATTTACAACCTGTAGACCATAATTGTATCATCATGTTGTTGCGTTGATGGGTGTTTATATAAGCTCCAAATAATTATTATATTGAAATAGTTATGAACTGGACATCAATGAAATAAACTTGAAAACAGAAAACCACAACCGCGAAGGCAACTGACTTCTGAAAAATCAAACACTTAGCTGCAGGTTGTGATGACATAACTATCTCAGACTGCATGGTCACGATGTCAATCCAGGTTGCTGGATATGACGATGTACATTCATGCACATGTAATTCTATATGTAATTTATACATCGCTTGTCATTTACAATGGTTTTGAATGTTTTATATTGGTTGATCTAATGTAAATATAGGTCTATGTGTCTAGGTCTCATTGTCTATTCAGTGTGCAACCGTTCGTAATGTGTGTAACTCATCAGCATAACCATCGTTCTTGTTTTCCCGAAAAATAGTATCGTCCATGCCTTTAATGTTGCACCAGCACAGCTCCCGTCATGAAAGGTATGGGATACTTGCATATATAATATAATGTGCTGGCACAGGATATTTAATTAGCACAGCTCCCATCGTGAAAGGGTTAATATAAAAGGCCTGATATGAGAAGTTTGTAAATAGTGGCCGGAGGCTCTGTCCAAATTTTAAAATATGTAAATAGCGACCAGAGGCTCTCCAAATTAAAAAAAAATGTAAATATGTGCCAAAGGCTGATCAAATTTTCTTCGTTTATATGTAAATGGTGGCCAATTTCAAAATATATAAATAGATGCCAAATGTTATGTCCCAATTTTTAAATGTGTAAATTATGGCTGTTATGATTTTTTCATTCCAATTCCAATTTTGCAATGCCAATTTAAGACTTTCTGGTACAAAATATCAATAGCGCTGATTTTGTGCCTTTCTGTGTGACTTTCCCCATTCAACAGTGTGCCTATTTCCACAATTTTGTGATTGTGCCTTACATTTTTCTCATTTTTCATTTAAAATCACCTGTGCACTTTACTCTTGTCGCACCAAGTCCCAATTTGCTATGCCGTTCACAGACTTTCTTATTATTGCTACAAATTTTGTATCGTATTGGAGCGTCAGTACTGATTTAGACTCATGATCATAATGCATTCACATATTTTGAAAGATGCATGTACACAACTTTTGGACATTTAGACTATTAGTATATAACCAATATACATTGGGTTATAAACATTGGGTTATAAAGTGAATTATGAGTAGAGCCTGGTTGAAATGCTACTGTGTGGCGAGTCACACTCGTCTTCGAGCTACTGTCGTATTGATGCCATATATGTGTGGTGTTATTAATGATTTGTATTGTGCAGAGGTAAAATATGCTCGTAAACCCATAGTAAAACATTTTACACCAGGCTCTATTCATAAATGATAAGCATTTGTTTTAGTAAACGTAATTGACTCGATGTTGGTACATAAAATTTGCAAATTTCAGCACTGGCTTTTCTCAAATCGCTCAGATTAGCCAAACATTGCGAAAATTAAAACTTTAGAAAAAAAATGGTACATTTGTGTGACAGCATCAGTTTGACATACCAGCATTATTGCAATTCAGCAGGGCCCATCAACATCATAGAAGCCTAGATTCTGAATCACATCAAATAACCTATTTGAAACAACCGGATACATTAAAGTGATGTGAAACACCCCGGTATGGTGATCAAACAGAAATGGAGAATAATCTTGTTCAAAGTAGTATTTAAAAAAATATTATATTCAAATAGACAGCACACATGGTCATTCTTAATATTAATTAAATGCAGTGGCGAAATAATTTTCGTTAGTATATTGTCGATAGATGCGTCCAGAATCGAGTAGTAAATAGTTACAATTGAGCGTTGTTCAGACAATGATATCTATGGAGTGGTACGGTCGATTTTCTTCAGATTTTAATGTTAGTAGAATCTTACTAACAATTCCAGTTGGCATAGCACCTCTATATAATCTTATCAGTTTCACACAACCCATACAAGTACTTAATATGTCTTAACATGTAATGGATTAAGGTAATAATACGTGTACATACCAACATGCATTTATACTGCTGTATTCAATGTAAGCGATGCTAACAATTCTGGCATTACCATTCATTCAGGGAGAATACATAGATGTCAGTCTGGATGATTGATTTCGCCCAGAAAATATACACCTGTAACATGTATATGCGCATTATACACTTATATGCACACTACTAGTATACTTTAAATTTTAAAACCACGTTACATTCTTATCTGTGACTCACAAATGATTTACCTTGATTTTTCGAGCGATTATAAACAATAATTTCACTCTTGAATTATGTCACTTTAACTAGAATGTTATGTATTTATATTCGCAATCAAAATTTATGCGTCATGGGTATAATGGCAGTGATATTAGGATTTCTGGTAAATTAGATGTTTATAATGGTACAGAATAATCACTTGATTGAACTGGTGACGTGAAAAAAACTAAATCAAGGCAGAGGCTATTTTGTGTTTGTACAACATCCCTGCCTCTCATGAATTATTTCATGTCACCAGTTCAAGCAAGTGATTACTCTATATATTACTGGTATCCACACAATAAACCATTTATATATATCAGGGTCATGCCTACCGGTATGTGTTGGAAAATAACGGAAGCTGAGAACCTGGTGTGAATTGAACTGTGGTGGGGTCTCAATCCAAACTCTCAGGTGCATAATCATCGTGATGGCCTAATACTAGTGATTGGCAGGGATTTAGGCTGAATTTAATAATGTCTCAATGCCAAATATTAGAGATCGTTGAGAATTTTCTCCAAATTAATAATCGTGCTGACACTATTATTAGGCACCTGAGAGTACCCCTTCACATTAGAAAAAATGCCATTGAATGGTGAATGGCATAAGTTGCTTGAGGATAGAAGTGATCTATCATACCACTGTAAATTCAACCAGGCGCTTCCTATTAAATAATTATGCCAAGCAGGAGTGGGGCAAGGATACCAAAATTTGCTCACTGGATGCAATCACATTACTACATGTATATATTCTGAAGTAGTTTCATAAAAGATATATCATGCCATGAATCTCTTCTCTGACGGTGTCAGCCAGAGTACTAGTAGAGATTCATGGCATGATCTAAGAAATATGCACCATTTAAAACGAAACAAATCATAACATAGTATATAGTATGGCGAAGTTGTGCTAAGTGGCATACTGTTGGGAATTCATAAAGGAAGGCATAAAATCGGCGATATTGTATTTGGTGTTACCTAGATCATGCCATGAACCTGTACCTTGGCAACCGCTACGGCATTAGCCAGAGTAGAGAATCATGGAATGATCTAGGTGTTACCGAGAAAAGTGCATCATTTAGAATGAAACAAGAAATTATGACATTGGAATCCATGTAAAAAAAAGTACGCCCAATAACAGTCACGACCTGCACTACTCCGAACTATATGTGTTGACTTATATATGAGCGTCAATTAAGATTCAATTACCGGTACCGCTATCTATAAATATTTATTATAACCAATTACGTACATGAAAGTTGCTTGATGATGGTAGGGGGTGGGGTCTACCTCTGAATTTCATATTGCACCCACATCTTTCACCCTTTCATGGCTCCCAATTGTTCGACTGGCCAATTCTCAATTTGGATGAACTTTTAGTTGGGGAAATTTGGCGGGAAAATGTGCGTGCCAATATGACGTCGCTTTGGATACAACATATCCGTGACGTCACCTAACAGTTTACGTGAACGTGAATGCTTTTACTAATTTATTATACTAAAGAAAAGTTTATTTAGTGATATGACAAACATTTTAGACATTTACGAGATGAGTCATGTTGTTTTCGCGGTATTTTATTCCCATAATACAAGGCACATAAACATTTTCTAAGACGGGCCCTTAAAATGTTGAACCCCAAATTGGAGCCTGTGCGGGGAAAACCTAAGTCAGCTGTACCTGAGTCATGTCCAGAAGCAGGAGGGTCCAGGTGTGTCCCAATATCCATATTTTATTCCCATAATACAAGGTTATAGGTACATAAACATTTTCTAAGACGAGGCCCTTAAAATGTTGAACCCCAAATTGGAGCCCGTGCGGGGAAAACCTAAGTCAGCTGTACATGAGTCAATCTGGAGCTCATTACCCTGCTCTTGTGTGTACATGTAACTTCTAACTAATATCAGCATGATTCTAGTTACATATATCTATATGCAGCATATGTTTAACTGGAATTATTTATCAAATTCTAGATGTTTTATCGCCCACATTATCTACTTCAGAAAATTAAATTATGGCATATCTACTTATACTCAACGTTTGATTAATTACCTGGAATGCAGTCCCCAAAGCCTCCACACTTCCTTCTACAATTTCCACCTCCAGGGCAATAAAGCTTTTGTTTAACAACAATCACGTTGTTCGCCAAACCAGACGCCACCATTCTTGCTTTATCCTTGCCTTCGTCTGTCAGTTGAAAGTAGTCACAATAATTTCCACGCTTATTTAGTATTTTAACACCTCTCTTTGTCGAGTAAAAGCTGAAACTACTTTTACTATTGACCGAGACTAGCAATTTCTTCAATTCCCCTTTGTGTTGGCTCAAGTCAACATCCTTTAGAAGGGGGTGATAATACAACAAGTCCTCAAAACTGTTGTCCCCCACGGTGCATTTTAGAATTTCGGGCTCATCCTCATCCGAACAGTACTCCGCAATAAGATCCATCATATCTATAAAAGCTAAGACAATTCTACGTACCCAAGTTTCCTTGACATGTAAAGATATTATAACTTGGTGAAGGACAGATGACTCAAAACCCTGATGAAAATGTGATTCAGGATTGAGTCACACTACAGTGATTAACACTTCCATGACTGGAGCTTCTTGAATTTTTGCGAAAACCATGTGCCAATGCATTCTCTCCATAGGGAACCTTGCATACATACGACACTACTATCAACATTTACCTTGACCTTGTAAGCCAGTGCATTCTCTTATATATATGAGGTTCCCTATGGGAGACTCGAGTATATAGGAGAATGCACTGGCACATGATCTCTGTCTCTATTGCAGACTGGTTCCTGGTCAACAATTGCAAAAATCTGAAAACGTGGTAACCTGACCCCTCGAGCCATAGTACAGGTGAATAGGTCATTGTCGCATGGTTTCGTGCAAAACAAAACCACCCCGGATCTCTTAAACATGCAAAATGACACCCATGATCTTACAAAATGTGCAAAAAGTCACCAGCATCTCCAAATCTCATTAAAAAAATTTATTTTAAATTAGTGGCATGTTAAATATAATAATTATTTGTTTTTGATTTTAGAGTGAAAATTCGAAGGAATTTGGATGGGTATTCCACCCATGTTGAGGTTAATGATACTTAATGAGTCTTTTAACCCTTTCAAGAACTGGAGTCTCCTGAAAATTTGGAAAACCCTGTGCCAATGCATTCTCTTATATATGCGAGTCTCCCATAGGCAGTCTCGCATATATACGAGAATACTTTGGCCAAACAATATTTATGTTGACCTTGTAAGCCAGTGCATTCTCTTATATATGAGAGGCTCCCTATGTGAGACCGGCATATATAAGAGAATGCACTGGCACATGATCATAAAAGAGTTAACTCTTATGGTACATTTGAGAGAGATCCGGGGTGTTATTTTGCACGATACCATGCGACAATGACCAATTCAGCCATAGTACAGTGTCATTGACACTTTAATTCATAGAACGCAACCATATATGATTCAGCTTGGTTGTAAAGCTTAAAGGGACAGAGAGAAAAAAAAACTATGATGTGTAAAATAGATTTATATAATGTATCTGGAGTATTCTGGACTTCAGCTGTGGATTGGAACACAATATCATATCACCAATCCCATTTAATACAGTCTAGTCATTTAGGGTATATTGATCAAATCAACAGTGCACAAAACTAAGTTGACGTGGACCATATGCCATTGCCATTCATTATGCAGAGCAAATTCAATGTGTATACATGATTGTCCAGTGATCTGCATGTTGCTGCAATCATTCGACGCTGACCACACATAGGGCCTATAGTCATGGTTCAGACTAGCGGTACTATATAGTCCATAACAGTTATAATAGTTAAAAGTACGAAAGAGTCAAATTTTCAACCACCTTTGGCTGCAATTTCAACAAGACTTGGTCACAGACATGGTTAACTCTTTTGGGTGTTAATATGGATAACTTTGATCATAGGAGAACACGAAATATTCATTGCAGAGTGAGCGCTGATGTTACAGATATGGTGGCAGGTGGATGACATTCCTGATGTTTCATGTCCTATTTTCGTGTAAACTGCAAAGTCTAGGTACTTCGTCGTTGCAAACCATCGGCATCGAAGCGACAGCAGTCTTGCTTGCTATCGTGATGATTCGGGTGAGATCTCGTGACAGTATAGTTGTTATTCCCATCCTATAACACGCCAACGTGGTATGCGACAGCGAAGCCGGTCTCTTATCCTGAAATTCGAGTGGCAATTTGACATTTTATGAATTTGTAAACAACGTGCTGAAAATAGCCGACTGCGTCATCAGTGACGAAAGGGGATTCCGCGATCAACGAACCCAGTCATTTCCGACTCACATTGTACTTTCTAAATACTTATCAGTGGACAATGAACGGAATGGTGTAGGTCGATAAATCCCTATTACCTAATGGCTAATTCAAGGACATTCGTTGTTGCTCTTAATGATAATCTTATACTGTTATAATTCGTATTATACGTATACATTCGAGTTTTATAGGTCATATTGGCATTGTTTCCATTTTAAGGATACAGTGGTCAGTACAGCAGTCGATCTGCAGGATCTACAATTCTTTTCCGCTGTTAATATATTTCAAAAATCGTAAACTCGACAGGTTCATTTGGAAAACATCAAATAATTAATAAATCACGTTCTGTGAGATTTCATAAAGCTGGGTACCCAACTGTAATTTTTATAAAAGCTGGGTACCCAACTGAAAATTTTAAAAAGCTGGGTACCCAACTGAACGAAAGGGGTGACTGACCATTTCAGCTCAAGTGACAGCAATCAATTACTGATGCAGATACATTATTAAAGAGTGACCCCCATTGTCCAGCCAGTGTTTGCAGAAGAATATAGGTTTCTCAAGCCAAAGGATGAACACATTCCTAGCCGTCACAAGTTTGGCCTATACATTAGAAGATTTTCGATCATGATGAATGATTGTGGGGGCTCGAAAGCTTCCAAATAAGTTAAGGGACTTATGTATCAGTCGAAATAATCTGGGCAATAAGGTAAGAAACGCGATAAACAATCATAACGTCAATGCGTATCAGAAAGGCAGTTAAAACAAAGCTTTGGTTGCCTTACAATGTCAAGCCGAACCAGGACGTCACTAACGGTGGAACAGTTTGCTGCCGGCAAATGATCACCGTTACAGTATACACACAGCAAGTGAATTAATTAGAAAGTGAATTCATGTCTAAAGTGATTTTGAGTCAAATACCCCCCATTACCTTTGTGTTTTTTTCATCCGAAACTTCGATATTAGCATGTTTTTGCCGGCATAAGTTTGGTACTGTAGTCACCAATTCCGTTGATTGCATAGTTGTAATTTGCTGCATATCTATTCAATGTAAATAATTTAATATAAATTACCCCTTCGGTTGGAGATTTCCATTTGGTAACTCAAAGCTCTTCAATTTGTTAGAAATCCCACCCCTTAAATGTTGGTAATATACCTAATTTTACACATTCTGTGCCCATTGGTTTAAAGCCACCCCTGTCGTCACGTTCCTGCTACACACGAACTTCCCCCCTGTATCTCAAATTACCATTACCAGGGTCACTGGTGTAAACCGGGTATTTTCATTTTGAATTAGATTTCTATTAAATCCTCAGTTGTTGATAACTTACTAGTAATCCATAAAAATCAACCGATACTGGTGGTATATACACACATCGAAACCATCACTTCAATAATAATGAATACCAGTAATAATTTGATGTAGAAAACTCTCGTGAGATTGTAACATAACAAACCCGTATATATACTTTTAATTATGATGATAATAAATTGTCACATCTACTATGCCATCGCTACTGTGGTACGTGTGTCCGCAGTCATTTTTCCATTAACCATGGCACTAAGCCTGATCTATATTATTCCGAAATGAAAGCTAATTTCTCCCCCTGTCAAAGTGAGTGAACAGAACCAGTCTTTCCCAGGTATGAGGCATTACTCGTTTCCTTGGAGTTTCACACACTGATATGGTGCCACTTATTGCAGTAATCACACGCGACACAGTTAACTGAGCATTCCTGCCCACACACCATTGATATATTTATTGAATCTCTTATTCTTTTTCTTTTTTTTAGGATTTTTACTTTCATCTGGAATAGAGAGATGATGCTGAGGTGAAGTTGATCCAAAACTATTGAGAAATTAATTATGTCTGAAAATGCATCAAAGATGGTAGGTTTCATATTATGAGCTGATGTTATTTATCGTTACACCCCTGTTATGTTATAGATAGTGTATCTGTCAGAATGCATACAATTTAAAAAAATAGAACTAATAGAAACAAATGTTATGGCATCCTGCCAGGATCGACTTTGCCTTGGACGCTGGTTGTCTTTCTGTCAACCCCTTTAGTTACAGAAGTATATCCTACTTTCAAGCATGCTGTTGGGAACCTGACACATTCACATTAATAAGTTGGGATGATGGGCGCGAATTGATTTTTGACAGTCCTATATATATGACTTCTTGGGGTGGGGGTACCGCGCTGAATTAGTTGTTTTGGACTTCCGTGTATTGTAAAATAATGGAAGATGCATGTTTGCGCTGAGCCGAGTCCTAATGTGCACATATAACATATACTTATAATTTAATTACCTTCTTTTACTGAATGGATTCTGTACAGTTGTAATAGTGTATATTTGAATTTTCCATTTATCATCGAGAGGAATATTCAATAATATTCAAATGACCAGTCCGAATTGAAATTCGACGGTTCATATATACATATATTCGTAGGCGCCAATGAGTTGTTAACATAGCTATATTCGCGGACCGATGTTTGAAGTTTCACAATACGGATTTGTCGCAGATTACTTCCCCCTTTGATTCTAGAAAATTGTCAGTTATTCTTTTAAATTTCCCCTTGCTACCTTGTTCTCTTTGGTCACTTGTCAATGCGATTACAAACATGTGGGAAGTGAAATTGTGGGAGGTTTTCAATTGTTTCGTTTCTGGGCTTCTCATTACAAACCTTTTTCGTTTAATTTTGTTTTATAGAAACAGTGAAAGATTTTTTAGCACAATCTAATTTCCATTCGCGTATAAAAGCTCATTTGAAGAACATAAAGATCGTTTAACATGAGAATTTTCGATTTGCGGAAAAAAGGTACAGTGTGTGTGAGTTATATTTAAATGTTATGTTAAAGGTACGGTTGGCCTTGGCGGTGGGTATCCTGTGTAAATATTTCCACCCGTCAAAAACCGCCACAAACAGAAAGAACAACAAAATGTAGACATACTTTGTCCGTATACAAATAAGAAATATCGCATAAACAATATGTTATTGTCATATATTTGACCATTGTTATGTAAACAAAAGCATAAAAAGTAACTTTTCTGGTGTTTGTTTATATTATGATGGTAAACATAAAGAGCGTTCTTTGTTGGTGAATTCCTGATATGGAACGAATAAAGAGCGTTTATGCCATTTGTGTGTGATTAGCCAGCAGCATTGTGCTGTCTTCTGTAACACAATCAGGCTCTTGCTTAGGTAAAATATAGTAAATCTTTGTGATAACATGCTGTTTACGCGATGGTCATGGTATATATGAACGAAACTGTATGGGTTTTAATGTTTTTCTGTTTACGGTGATTGGAACAAATATGAATATTTTCGACAACTAAGGCCTCACGTGCCTTTAAGTTTGTCTTTATTCTTTCATTTGTATAGCCTCCCGTAAGGGCCGTAACAATTTATTGGGGTATATTATATGAATCAGCTTTCTATATGTCTGTTTGCCCGTAGACGCAACTTTATTCAGCTCTTATTCCTACATTTTCGGTCAATTTTCAATGTTCATTCAAATTGCTGATTGGCATTTTTTAGTGTATTTTCAAAAGCATTGAATCAGTAAAATGGATTTTATTTTGCAGCCCCCAAAAGTTTAAAATTATCCTACGGTAAATTTAATGCTATGGCATGTTAATATTCCACATGTTGCCACAGCATTTACCACATCATTGCTTATTACCGTGGTCAATTTTGAGGACTGATTTTGGCATACCAGAACTGGTTAAAAGTATTAGAAGAGGGGGTCAATTCATCAATTTTGAATGGGGAACATACCGGTATATTCTGAAATATAGATTTATAATCTCACCAACTGATGTATCACTGAGTGCTCGCATTAAGGCTCCTCGATCTTCATGTATTCAGCTGATCGCTCTTTATCTGATTTACACGATCTACCTCCTTTGCCTTTTATCCCAACTTCCACACACCTTTATCATCATATCTTCTATATCTGCTACAAAAATATATACAGCTCATTTTAACTGAGCTGTTAAACAGATGCTAAGATTCACTCTATCATCTTTTCTGATATATTGGTCTATTCGATATAATTTTATGAAAGTTATAATTCCATCTTGTTCTTCATTTGATGAGTTAAGTTATCTGAAGTATCTGATTATAATTGTCTACTCCGTTTACAAAAATAGTGTTAGATGGTTAATTATGAGAAAGCCATCCTGGAGAACAGAATAAAATGTTAGCAAGATTGTGACTAACTCAATTTATAACTGCAGTGATATTTGAATATTCATAGAAAGAAGGAAGAATTGACTAATTGCACAATTGTGTCATCAGCACGCCACTGTAGCGCATTATCATAGATCATCTTACCAGTAAAACTTTAAGGACCATAGTTACTCAAATTATAAAGCTGGAAATAGAGCATGCTTGAAAACTAGCAACACAAGGTTATTCACACGGCAGAGGTTACTTTAAAATCGAACAGTAAAATTGATCTCATTTCTCCATACTTAATTCATAATATTTGAAGACTTACTGGGAGTATCGACAACAAATTCCTTTGTAGAAAATAATTTTATTTATATAAACAATTCCCACCTGACCTCAGATTTACCTCGGGAATAGGCAACTTGAAATTGGAGACTGCTAAAATTGGGCATAAATTCTCAGTTCATTTATATTGAACCTGTATTTCAATGTTTATCTTTTCTTTTGTTTCAGGAAAATGTTTGAGCAAAAGGATGTATTTCCTATTACTAGAAGAGTATAACGAGAGTAATGACAACTAACCTGGTGGTGCTTCTATCGTAATTTCTATGGGTGCAGATGCTGTTGGTTGAAGGTTATCAGAACGATATTTTTTGTATTCGTGATACCTTTTTAATAGCCCAACACGTGGTCATCTAATGATAAAGTCGGGATCAAGTTCTATTTTAGATCCAGTCCGACCATTTCTGGCGGAGTTATGACCTTTTCGACTTAGAATTTGCTGTTTATTTTGTTGTCTGGGTGATAACACAAGTTTAACGGTTATTTCCAATTTTGTATGTGGATTGATCACATGCATATACGGGTTAAGTTCGAATTTGGGTTCGGTCCGCCCATTTCTGACCACGTTATGCCAGTTTTTTCGATTTTCTAATTATATTTATTATTGCTAACCAAAATTTTAAGAAACAAAGTAAAATGACTTATCTTAAACCTAGTTAGATTGCCCTTGTCACGGGCTTGTGGCATTCCAGTGAATAAATTACGTTGGTGAATAAATGAAATAGTACTACTACATGTACACATGTGCCCTTGGAAAACTTATTGGTATGTAATCAACTATGTTAACATGGGCAGTTGGTTGCAAACTTTGATTCAATGATTGTTCCCAAAATCATATTGTTATCTCCAAAAAAAGCGACCAGTCAAATAAAGCTAACATATTTGGGTGCCTTGTAGCCTAGCGGCATTTAACTGGCCATAAAACAACAAATAATAGACGTATGAAGTATGAAATTCAGCCCCAACCCTTTACCAAATAGAAGTTATAATGAATTTCCTAATCCAATATCTTACCTTGAACGAGTCCCTCATCTTGCTTTTGTGCCAACTCTTCCTGCATATGGATGCTTTCTGCCTTTAGCTGTGGTAAGTTGTTCATATGTTCTAGTTGTTTTGACGGAGTTCCTGAAATTTTATTTTTACTGAAGCACAAACTGTCAATGTGGCTTTCCTCATGTAAAGTGTTATAACATAGTAATAATTTATTGAAAACACGGTCCCATTTCAGAAATATTCGCCTTTTTAATGTGACAGCAGTGTTGCCACGTTCCTTGTGGTCGGGTCGATTCACAAGCATAACAATTGCAGATTATTTATAATCATATCACAGGAGTTAACACTTCCATTACTGGAGCTTCTTGAAATTTTGTAAAAACCCTGTGCCAGAGCTGAAAATACATTGGCCTAACGATATTTACCTTGAACTTGTAAGCCAGTGCATTCTCTTATATGGGAGACTCGCTTATATAAGAGAATGCACTGGCACAAGATCTTTAATGCTGCACCAGCACAGTTCCCGTCATGCAAAGGTTAACGTGAGTCAAGTGTTGTCATATTCACATATAAACAATACAATGTACGCAATAGTTATTATTTGTTCACGGCGGTTCAGTATTGAGTAATTAGAAGGGAAATCGATTGTTCATTGGTTCAGCAGTTGAACTACTCAATCCAGTATTTAATCAGCCGAGGGTGTAATTTGCACTCTTCTGGTCAAAGCAGCTGATAGTGATTCCATTTGTCATAAATTATTCCAAATAGTACTTACCGTTCATCAGAGTTCTCCAGTATCATACAATCATGGCAGCTGTGTCTTCCATTCTGACGACTTCCTTTACCAAACTTTTGTGTAGATCACCGAGAGAGCTTTGTGTCGCCAAATACGTCATTGATGTTATGTGACGTAACAGCCCCTTACACTCTGAAGCCGTGTTCCTGTTCGATCCTTTCGGGTCGGGCAGCTGTCTGTAATTTCTGGTAAAGTTTCCATCATCTGTTCCTGTAAGTTAAATAGTACAGGTATGATGACCAATTATGTGAGAATGATTGATGAAAAACTGGGGGGTATGCAACAGTTATGCATAAGTTTGTTTTCAGGAGCAATGTTCGTCCATCTATCTACCGTGTCCTTCGGTCTGAAACGTTTGTGGATGATAAATTCAATAGTATTCTAAATAGTACATACCGTTCATTTTTATACACTCGTTGCACGGATTTATTTCGAATTAGTCACTGTGGCAAATTAATACACCTCATCAAATATTAAGTATACCCCGGCAACGAGTATACTGGATATCAGCTTGTCCGTCCGTCCGTCCGTAGACACAATTTTGTCCGGACGTTTTCTCAGAATGTCTTGTTCTATTTTAATCAAAGTTGCTACAGGGATAAGTTATTATGGGAACCTGTGCACCTGTGGTTTGGAGTTCGGTCCAAACATATTTGACTGAATTATGACCAGTTATCGACTTAGAATTCTCCATATTTTAGGGGGTTTGTTTTGTCCGGACGCAAACCAGACTGCACACTTTGAGACCAGAACGGCTTATTTACCGTCTGACGACCATACAAGAGTATTGTATAACCAATATATTCCTCATTCACGTGATCACGTGCATCATCTTTGACGCCGAACGTAAAAGAAAAAAGAAAATTTGTATAGAAGACTATGCATTTCTATTCAATCACCAGAAGCTTCCATATATCTCACATACGGGCCATCTTCCATAGCATCCCGAGTTCGGTTCACACACATCGTAAAGATGCACGGTCAGATTTGGCATCAAATTAGACAAAATTTCCTTACCAGGCCCATGACTAGTAGGATCTAACAAAGAAAACGTACCATATAATAATATGGTGTCAAATTGTATAGCAATTCTTGCGTCAATGTTTTATCAGTAATCTTAAAGGTTCTCTGAAGTGTGGCGTCAGGGTGACAATTCCAACATGGCCGAAAATGACAACCATTGATAAGTGCGGCTAAGTATCTATATCCATCATATTTCCAGCATGTGCTAATGTGGCTCAGAGAAGGCTCAGAGAAGCTGCATCTTCAAACTAGATTATTCATTGCAAAGCTAGAAATGTCTCACTAGTGCAATAATACATGTATGTTTACCGTTTATTTTAAATAATTTATTTAAATATGATAAATATTCAGTTTGTGCAATTTGACACTTCCTGGATTTCAAGACACAATCATTTTTTCCTGTCTAGATGAATCTGCTTGTGGACTCTAATAAACCAGTGAATGTTCTAGATAGCAATGCAAAATTTTGTACAATATTTCAACTCAAGTCCAAATTAATCTAATTTTTAGAAATATGTTTTCTGTTCAAAAACATGTCACATAACACTGAGGTATGAATTATCTCCCTTAGAATGTACACAGTACATAAACAGATATCTATACCATAATTGCCTGTTCTATTGTGTGTATAACACCTATTTTGTAAATTTCATCTTTACACCCTACTGTAGGTATAGAGCTTCCTATCGTGGGTATAAATTTCTACTGTGGTTGTAAATGTTCAAACGTAATTTCATGTGTTAAACGTGTATACCCATGGTAGAACTACATCGTAGTTAGCAAAATAGTTCCTATGTCACATTCATTTAAAATTGGAAGATATCATGATATCAATTAGATATGAGGAAAATTGCCTGTATTTCAAATCAAATGTAGCATGCTGGTGATATATGAACTAGGAAACATATGAATGGTAATTTCAAGTGACTGATCGCTCCGAAACAGGCTGACGTCATGACGTAAATGTATGCATCACTACGCGTGACGCACAATTCTTATAGCGTCGTGTTTGTATCTCTCGGTGCGGAAACCCATTCAAAGTAAACAGCAGAGTAGTTGAATTCGCGCAACAAATCAAAAATAATAATTATGGCATAAATAAATACACTCATAGTAGCGAGAGTACAACAATTTCAAAACCACAATTCCACTCGTGAAAATTTTGTATTCTCGGCTATATAGCTGTATTCTATATATATTTTACTATGAAGCGTTTACACCTTAACGCCATCTTAAAGATACCCTGTCCGATTTGACATTACAAAACAACTGTCTACTTTCTCGATATTAAAGAGTAGTTAGATCAGACCCATGAATACATTAATTTGAAGTTATGATTACCAGATATCAACTTTCAAATGAGGAAAATATAACGCATTTTATATTTTTGTCAGCCCAGCAAAAAAATCCAATGAAAGCCTCATATATTATAAAGAGCGTCCATGCCTGCCGTCACCCAAAGAGTGGTAAATAACAAAGAGCATTCTCAATTATGAGCTTCTGTGATCCCTTTCGACGTATTACTTATGGATGTTTTTGTGATTTTTTTTAGATGCCTGTGCCACAATGATAATTATTTCAAGTATATTTCAGTTTTCTTTTGAATTGTAAGCTAAGAGCAGAATATTGGCTGAGGAAATTGTGTCGAATAGGATGGGGTATCTTTAACTGAGTCATTCGTGTCTCCAAACTTCGTTTCAACACTGATTTTTCGACAGCAATTTGTCTCAATGAGATGAATTTATCGGCACCAATTATCAAACGACAATGGAACTCTTTGATAGTTGCGTTGTTTAGATTGTCAAAGTTACGTACGCAGTGTTTTCCCAACAAATCGCCCGATCTTTCAAGTTATCAGCAAACGTCGAGCATTCGCGCGGATATAGGTCCTGTGGCGCCAACAATATCTCAATATCAACCCAAGTTTGAAGATATCATATCTCACCTGCCAACGAAGAGCAATATTTTCTTATAATGTGATCCCCTTAGCTTTGTATTAGATACTTCAATGCTGCACCGGTGTCTCTCCTTGCATGGCTTGCGTTCATTTCTCCCAGACTCGCTGTTAACAGGATCTGTCGCATCGATTCATTTCACGAAGACGTAATTGCATTCAAATTGCTAAACTGACTAACCCATTCTCCAGAATTTAAAGTGTTCAAACTCAGGTAGGTTCAGTTTAGAAAAGCAGGTAGTCAACATATCACTATCCTAGTTCTGGATACAGAGAATTGATTGAGTTGTTGCGATATCTGCATGGAGAACATTAAGCTGGCCATGATTTTGAAAACAAAATAGTTCTGCAAATGGCGACCAGAAAACTACAAACTAAAATGAAGACTTTCTGATTTATTTTCTTGCAGACAGTCATGATTTCAGATAGTACACATGACAAATTGGTTGTTTTTACAAATCACTTTTTTTTTTACATAATTCTTATATATCTCTCATATTGTGAGGGTAAACATGTGTTGTTATAATACTATAGCATACATAGGTTATGAAGGATAATAATTTTTTCCTTCAAATTGATAGTTATAATTGAGTTTTTTTTTAAATTCACGAATAGGGCAGCCCCCTTAAACCGTTAGTTCGGCCGATCTTGTGGTTTGTTGCTAGGGACTCGATGCAACATTCTCCAGGCGTGCAATAAAATGTATGCGCAAAGAAGACGAATTCAGTCACACAGTAGTTTAAGCGGCACCCAGGATATCTGTCCGTTGTAATTTAACATGTACATAATATGTACATATTATGCGCCCATGACTTCAGATAACAGCCTGACTTCGCTCAATATGTTTGCATTCCTGTGATAAATTATACGACTATCTGACCAGATATTTACGATGATGTCCATGTTAGGTCGAATGAACGTTTGGCAGCCAGTTCCAAGCTGTGATAGAAACAGTGGATTTGAAATAATTATTTCATTATAATATTGTGTATCACAGATGAATATTACCTGATGGCTGCTAGAATGCGTACTCGTGATATATTGCGAATAAGTCAATGGGATATTATATAGCAGATATATTTCAATCCTTAGTTATAAAGTATCCCAACTTTTTCTCCCAAAAATCCGCACATTATCTGCTTATATATGTTATAGGTAGATAATCTACTTAGAATAGACTGATTTTGAGTCGATAATGTGCTGAAACCTAGAGCAAGTTTAGTCACATTATCGACTCATAACGAGGCTATTCTAAGAATATTATGTGCGGACAATGACACAAATAAGGCAACCCACGACTTGTCGGGTTACGGTCTTTAACATGTGTTTTCACTATGGCTCTCGTCACAAAACGAAATAACGGCTATGACTCCATTGTCTGCTTAAAGGCACGGGAAGCCTTAGTTGTCGAAAATATTCATATTTGTTCCAATCACCGTAAACAGAAAAACATTAAAACGCTTCGTTCATATATACCATGACCATCGCGTAAACAGCATGCTATCATAAAGCCCTACTATATTGTACCTAAGCAAGAACCTGATTGTTTTATACAGAAGACAGCACAATGCTATTGGCTAACCACACTCAAATGATATAAACACTCTTTATGAGTTCCATATAAGGAATGCAGCAACAAAGAACGCTCTTTATGTTTACCATCATAATATAAACAAACACCAGGAAAGTAACGTTTTATGCTTTTGTTTACATAACAATGGTTAAACATATGACAATGACATACTGTTTATGTGCTATTTCTTATTTGTATATGGACAAAGTCTGTCTACATTTTGATGTTCTTTCTGTTTGTGGCGGTTTTTGACGGGTGGAAATATTTTCACAGGATACCCACCGCCAAGGCCTCCCGTACCTTTAATTTATAATCAAATAATCACATTATGTACCTATTTCACATTCTAGGTCGATTATGTGCGTATTTGAGCGATATGTTGGACCGGCATACACAGTTGGGCTTGAATTTCATTTTGGAAAAAGAGTATGTTCTATGATCAACTGTCTTCGAGGCTTGAATCACAAACTAACGAGACATGCACTTGATACTTTGTATTGGTTCCTCATCACTTGATACTTTGTATTGGTTCCTCATCCTACTCATGTTTGATTATGGTGATGAGAATTAGGGATAATTTTTCTCAAAGCCGTGTCGCCAATCCGGAATCGTTAAAGTTCGGTGCACTGCTAACACTTTGACAATACGATAAAGATACTAATTATTATATTGCATATGATTATTCCTCTTATTAGCTCAAATTAAATTTCTACTCAAATTGCTAGTCAAGTATCTGATATTAGTAGTTATACGCAGCAATGAAAAAATTATAGATACCTGCATGTAACCAAACCATTGAAGTCTTATCTGAGATTTCACATTCACTATTGGGTGGAATAGATTTGACCCATCAATACGCTCAATCGTTCCGTAAATTGGAAACTACTTCCAAGCTACGACATTCAAGGGGGATAGGGCGAGCCAAATCGTGCACTCAAACATTATAAATGGTTGTGGTGCTTTAAATAATCAGAAATGTTTAAGGTTTCTCACTAATGTTCCAAGCTGTAGTTGTGGTAATTATAATATGTATGAGGATGTTGAACATTACACGATTACTTCATTTCCTAAAGGCACGGGCGGCGTTCGTTGCAGAAATATTCATATTTGTTCAAATCGCCATCAACAGAATGAATATTAAAATATATATAGTTTTGTTCGTATGCCAAACATAATCAGCGCGTAAATAGTATATTGTCGTCAAGGCGTACGATGGTGTACGTAAACAAGATCATGTTGGTGTTACAGAAGTTTGACTTCTGTTTACACAACACCGCGCAATTCTATTGGTCAATCGCGCCCAAATGATATAAACGCTCTTTATTATTTCCATATCAGGAAAAGGAAAACAATAACAAATAACGCTCTTTATGTTTACCATATCCGGATCTAAACAAAAGCCAGGTTTTGTAACGTTTTTTGCTTTTTTTTCACATAACAAGGGAAAAACATTTGACAATAACATACTGTTTATGCCTTGTTTCTGATTGGTATAAGAACAAGGTCTGTCTATATTTTACTATTTCTGTTTTGGCGGTTATTGATGGAGGTGGATATTTAAACAGCATACTCACCGCCAACGCCGCCCGTATCTTTAACACAATTAATATTAAAGTTATTCCGAAAAGTGCATGATATCAAAGTTAATTTGTCTATAATTCTGTTGTTTGGTGATTCTTCTCTTGGAAATAACATTAACAAAAAGAGTGTTGAAATCGTTCTCACGACTATTTGGAATCCACTAACAGATTTAAAATTAGGGCTAATTGTATAACCCCATTTATCCCAGTAATTCGCCATTCCATTTCTACTCTCCCAGTCCTCTAAAGACATTTATCAATATTTCCACATGATTCAAAGCATTCCTTTTGTCAATCTTACCACTTTGTTTCTCTGGGTAACCGTCTGTCTGTTTGAACACTAACAATTATTGGTTATGTTCTATTTGTGGGACCGGCTGATACAGGCTTGCATGAACCCTTGTTTTGTATATTTAAAAGCACAAATAAATCCTGGTTTGAAAAGAATTTAATTGTTCGTTCTCATAACTTACGGTGAACTGAACCGTGCCTCAGTGTTGAATAATATAGAACCCTTTACAGCTGTGAGAGGTTTCGACCCGTCATAAACAATATGCACGTGGCACAATTCTCACTCCGAGAAGTTAAGTGGGTCCAGAAAAGTTTTCAGCAATGTAACCTTTAATGATTTTGAAAAGCATTTATGTTGTTTTGAATCATTATTTCTAATTTTATTCGGTCTATTTTTCCACTCCAGAAAAAATTAAATAACAAGCCTTGCATTTCCATAAGAGTATTATATGTTGGATCTGGTAGTACAGTCAAGTATTTGATTAAGATAGAACTAACATTTTAATGACAGTGACTTTTCCGATCAGGGGAAGTGTCGGGCCCAGTCAGCGCCAGTGCTTTACCCCTTTGAACCCGATCAGCCGGAAAACCGGCCGTATCGTGAATCCCCCCAATACCCTAGCTAGCGGCCGGTATACCGACCACGGAACCGGCCATATACTGACCGCCACGTGTTTATTGTTTACAAACTTCGTAGCGGTCGTCTTCATCTCCAATAATTATGTTTTTGTTTGTGTCTTGTTGCTATTGCGTTTAAGCACAAATCATCATGAATTATGAAGCCTAAAACATTTTCGGTAGACGAGGTGGTCCTGCAAATTTTGGAATCGGACGAGAAGATTTTGATGATGATGACTACGACAGTTGTTAGTTAGAATGGGAGAATAAAGCACAGTGACACTTGGATAGATTCCGACGCTAGTCGCTCCAGCAGCGGGTGACATTGTTTCAAGTACCGATACGACAAGCGGTCAATGCACGGGGCATTTGAGGTGTTGTGGAAGTGGGTGGAGCTTATGCCGAGGTAGTGGGCGTGGCTTCATACCTGTAATTAGTTACGGTGATCATAATGTCCATATGCCTATCTGGAAAAGGGACACAACTTCGTTTGTTACACGTGCCTTTACATCGAAAGAGAAGCCGGGACTAAAGAATGTACCAACCCCAATAAGTGTGGACAGTACACCACAAGGTTGATTACTTACATTTATTTTGGAATGATGATGCACTCTGGTAGTTGATTGTCGACGAGACCAGCCGAAACGCTCGTCACGTGATTTCGGAAAAACCTAACATGCGCCTAGGAAATGTCTAAAAAGGGACATCATGCAATTGAATGCTCAGGGGAACGGTGTCATTGGATCATGTGGAGTATTTGCTTAGCAACCGTTGCTACGGTTACAGGTTTACTCATCTGACCAGATATATATATATAAACTTTCACAATGTGGCATTGGCGGCATCGAAACGCCATACCTAGGGCAGAAATACATCGATAAATGCTATAATTGCATTTTACTTTCAATTTCGGGTAGTTTCATAGCAACCGTTGCTAGGGCGTGATCGTGTGGCAATGTATCCTAATCTTAAAATACTGAGTGGTCCATGGGGAAGATACGTGTAAAGTTCCAGATGTGTGGCACCACTTAAACAGAACCAACACATTGGGCCTAAACACAGTCTACAATAAATCAAAAATAACACTGGGAGCCCAGGGTCATGGTGTCGATCGTTGTGGGGAGCCAGATTCAAAGTGTTTATAGACACTCTATATTTTCTTTCTGTTTCGTAAAATTATCTTATATTAAATGTAGGTCTTCTAGGTCATAAAGAATTCCTAATAATTAACAAATTTCACGAAAATTACATTTAAAGGTACGGTTGGCCTTGCCGGTGGATATCCTGTGAAAATATTTCCACCCGTCAAAAACCGCCACAAACAGAAAGAACAACAAAATGTAGACAGACTTTGTCCATATACAAATAAGAAATATCGCATAAACAGTAT
Source organism: Siphonodentalium dalli (assembly GCA_032622095.1). Classification (NCBI taxonomy): domain Eukaryota; kingdom Metazoa; phylum Mollusca; class Scaphopoda; order Gadilida; family Siphonodentaliidae; genus Siphonodentalium; species Siphonodentalium dalli. The sequence goes on along the minus strand of CP136065.1, from coordinate 175,300,488 downwards.
GTTATTGTCATATATTTGACCATTGTTATGTAAACAAAAGCATAAAAAGTTACTTTTCTGGTGTTTGTTTATATTATGATGGTAAACATAAAGAGCGTTCTTTGTTGGTGAATTCCTGATATGGAACGAAAGAGCGTTTATGCCATTTGTGTGTGATTAGCCAGCAGCATTGTGCTGTCTTCTGTAACACAATCAGGCTCTTGCTTAGGTAAAATATATTAAATCTTTATAACATGCTGTTTACGCGATGGTCATGGTATATACGAACGGAACTGTATGCGTTTTAATGTTTTTCTGTTTACGGTGATTGGCACAAATATGAATGTTTTCGACAACTAAGGCCTCACGTGCCTTTAATTTTTAAATCCGTTGCTAAGGATTCTGTGTAACCTCTCCTTGTTCTAAACCACACCGTATCAGACTGACTACCATCGAGCCATATTATCGAGTCGTCTGCATTTTGTGTTCTCGACCACTTAACATATCTCCTGTAACATTACTATCATATTTTCAAAACTTGAGAATGTTTCAAAACAAAGAATAATAAGGTGTGGTGATTGTGGGTCACCCTGCCTTACTCCTTTTTCTATTTGAAATGACTGGACAAATGTCCATTATATATAATGAAACATACTCCTCTTTCTATTTGAAATGACTGGGACAAATGTTCATTATTTATAATAAAGCTATTTGCGTCATTGTTTTAGGTCCGAACCCATCTGCAAATGGAGTCACCAAATCCAAAACAACTTAATGTTTTTTGTATGAAGTCCAATTTTGTTTAATCGAATGCTTTTTCATGGCCCAGAAGGAGCATCAAACCAGGTATTTGTTTTTCTTCGTATTCTTGTAGCAAGTGCGGTTCTATAAACTAATGGCTTTAAAACATCGACATGTTCTCGCGCAAATAAGCAATGATTAACCTATAATGTGAAATAGTTACATAATGTGATTATTTGAGTCTGAAATGAGCACATAATGATCTCATACCCGTTATTTCATTTTATGGCGCGGCCAGTGAAAACACATGTTAGAAAGCGTACGCCTGAAAAGTCGAGAAATGGCTTATGTGTGTCATTGACCGCACATAATCCGCTTAGAATCGCCTCATTAGGAGTCGATACTGTGACTAACATGAGGCAATTCTAAGCAGATTATCTACCTAAAACAAGTTATATTGTAAGCATATAATGTGCGGGTTTTTCTGGGGGGGGGGGGGGGAGAACAGGCTGGAAACTTATATTTGGTGGAACAGAGTTGTAAAGCCATGCAAAGCCATCCGTGTTAAAATCCACAGCACGCTATCATTGTTTGGTTCGAAATATTAAAGTGTTTTTGGAATGATTTTAGTGTTTTGTGCAGAGTCTCTTCAGAACATTCATTGATTTTACCTGCTATGCCTTTAATAGTGAGTTTCTACTTACGTCCCCAAAGGTCCATCTTTGTCAGAGAATCTTCCATCTTTTCAGTTTTTTCTTCCAAAAGAATGTTCCTCGTGTCAAGTTTTCCGAGTCGTGTCTTCCACTTTTTAAAAATTGTGTTTCATACATTGTTTCAAGTTCAACAAAACGTTCCTCCAGTTCACAATACGCTTGTCTATTGCTGGAATTCACTTTCTCCGTAGTTTTCTCCGCAGACTTTTCGATGTCCTCAACTTTATTGTTAACTTTTCTATCTTCGATTCGACCGCCTGTATGTTCCCGCTGTTCGAGTTATGTAGTTGTTTGAAGCACACATAAATATCCTCGAAACTCTTGAACTCGAACATAGGTTGGGGAATCTCCGCTTTGTCAACTTTTCCAGATCTTGTTTCCATGATGAAAAGTTTTTTACAATTTCACCGCGATTAATTGCGTTTCCCGATTTCATCTATGAATAAAGTTCGAAGTCACTGCGAATAATTTCTAATTAGACGACTTCTTTGGTGTAAATCTATCTTCTGTTGATCCTTAATATCTTTTCGTTTATATTTTGAGATATTGCAAAGCTATTGACGAGTTTTTCTAAATATTCCGTGAACTCGTGCTGGGGTGTGACTTCACCCGTCGCTCACCATACCGGAAGTCCGTGGCAAATTCTCATTCCTTTGGGCCAAAATCCACACCGTATTTTGTTTTAGTTCCTCAAGTGTAATGTTTTGTGACAATAGACGCTCTGTATTAGCTAGATCCTAATAATTGTCAACAGTTTTTCCGTCGGCATCATTTAATTACTATAGTCCGTGGGTCAATTCTCATAAAGCCACTAGTTTAGAAGTTGGCTGCACCCCCTCCAACAAAGGTTTATATATATAAAATTAAAGGTCATTATATGACGCATCCGATTTTGCTTGTTGCCAGCTTCAGAATGTGTCTTAAAGCAGATTTTTCATGGAAGACAACTCCTATCCCTAAAATAAAAGAAAAAATTCGTCGAGTATAAGTGTCAGCGTATAGAAAAAATGACTGCGGTTATAAAGTAAACAAGACATCGTTTATATTAATTATAGATCACCATAAAACAACATGTGATACAACACTGGACCAATACGCCAGTTCGAAAAAAATGCGATGAATTTTTTGAAATTGCGAAAAATTGCTTGGATTTTGAAAAATCGTGTCACATACAATTGGCTATAACTTGTGAAACACATGGGCTATTGACGGGCAACATATCTATAACAAAATGCCCCAAAGACATAGCAAAACAATTTGGATGATGGAATGCCAATAATATTTCTGTGAAAATACGCTGTGGGTATAAACTTAAACCCACCCCCTAAAATATAATTTTCTTAGAAAAATGAATTGTATAGTTTACACTTAGAACGCCGCATGCAGCGAATGCGTTATGGGCATAAAATGAAATAACGTAGAGACTGATGAAGGGGAATTATAAACAACCTTGTCCGAATGTGTTCTAAGCTGAAAATTTGGGGGGAAATGGTTAAAAATGGTAATTGTTTTACTAATTTCTCAAAATTTTATATTGTGATATGCGTATGGAAATACAACACGAAGATACTCGTCCAGAATTTGTAAATTCATAAAACCTCACATGATAACTTTTTTGTCAACTATTTCATATTTTTTCCAATTTTAATTTTTGTGCAAAGCCGATTATATATATACTAGCAGGTGGACCCGACTTCGTCCGGGCTGTTTCCCCTCTGCTTTTCGGCGAATTGCGCGATTTGACCTTGAATTGTCCATTTTGAAGGTCAAGGTGCGGTGGGGGTCACGATTTGACCCGTCCAAAACACTGCCCGGACAAAAGTACCCGTCGAAATCCATCCGGTTTTACCCGATTTGACATTGAATTGATCATTTTGAAGGTCAAGGTCAGGTCGTGGTCACGATTTGACCCGTCGAAAACACTCAGTTGACAAAATTAACCCTACGTATCAAATTTCGTTGAATTGACCCGATTTCAAGGTCAATGTCACGTCGCACGGGCAAACGAATAGGCTTACGACACTCCCCATACGAAAGTATCCCTAGACAGTAATTTTCATCGAAATCCCGTGATACTCGGGCGTTCGACCTTGAAATGACCCGATTTCAAGGTCACGTCGCACGCGCAAATTAATAGGCCCATGCCACTCCCCGACCGAAAGTACCACCACATACCAAGTTTGATCGAAATCGGTTCGGCCGTTTTCGAGTCCATCGCGAACACACACACACACACACCCTCACCCTCACACACACGCACACACACACACACACACAGATTTCCCAAAATATATAATAGATTGAATGCGTCAATTGACTGGCAGCTTCCGTGTGTGTGAATCAGCGTCTTTTTTCCAGACGCGTGGTCTACACTTGTGCGACCCTTTTATTATAATTCCCTTATAACATGCAATTCAATTAATTGGACATAAATCTTTATAGTCATAAATAATCCCTTATAGAAACACGTCACATTGATATATATTGAGTTGTTGCCTGAACGAATGTCACAAAGTTTTCAGTTATCTGTGACTTGTATATTCACGTGTTCTCATCATGCAATCCAACATAAAAATTGCATTGTCTGGCAGTTCGTATGTGTCTCATCTGGAGGAATTTATTTCTGGCCGTATTGACGAACAGCTTCTACCGTTCGTTAATTTAAAGTGTTTTGTCCGAGGCGGGATGACAATAGAAGGTGAGTGTTAAGTCTTTTTGGCAGGGACGCGGCTAAAGGTTCTCGATGGGAGGGGGTACCCATTAAAATTTCCACATTTGACCCGACCCCGTGTCGCCACTTGCCGACCGCTTTGTTGGCATCACCATTTTAACATGGGGTAGGTGGTATGGCCCTATGAATAACACGATATTATTTTTACAGGAAGGCCAGCATAAGTGACAATTATATTGACTCTCAGTTCCGGAAAGCCCTCTCGCGTGGCTGATATTTGATAGCCATGAATTCCATCGTATACTATAGAGACCCACATGTTGTACCTGCTTGGAAACCCGGGCCACTTCCTCATTACAATGAACCGAGTAATCATCAAGTATGTATATGGCATTATCCTTCTGAGAAAACATGTTGTATAAGTTTTAAATTGTACCGAGCATAGTTGGTAAGCGGTACGATCCTTTCTCACTCCACTGAAATTTTACACCTGGAGGGGGGTCCAATTTCGTACGTGTTCCTTTTCCCTTAAACACAAACTCGGGAACTGGGATATGATTTCCATCTTCAGATGACACCTGCGTATACACAGTTATTCTCTCGCGGGAGAACATGTAGTTTTCTTTGACAAAAGTGGGTTGTCCCTTTAATGTCATGGTTTTCTGTGATGCACTTTCATTCCTGTGGAGAGGCATTTGGTCACCATTGATAATCACTGGGTCCTTTTTAAAGTTAACTATAATAATGTCTCACTCTGTAAATATTTTTCAGTAATTCCAAAAGTCTCTCACACCTTGATTTATTGCGAAACGTTTGTTTGGTTTTTAAGACTCACGTTGTATTCCAGCATCCAAGATTGAATCCAGCGTTTGGAGAAGTGTAATTGTTCATCATCTGGAACGGGTACATCCTGACTCTGGACCCATCTTTTATACAATTCAATACATTTGTTTCGAAAAGTTCTGATTGGTAGGCGACCCTTGATTGTGCCACGTACGTCTACAAACCATTCGTATAAGGCCTGTCTCAATTATTCCACCTTCGGCAATATCATACGACTTCCCCGTCGTCGCCCAATGTTTTGAGTTTTAAACATCGTCTTCTCTATATATATTCGTATTATAGTCCCTTGTAACGTCCTAACTGTACACATAAAAGTAAAATATGTAGAAGTCGTTTTAAGTCAAAGTAATTATAAATAGGGACTATAATACGAATATATATATAGAGAAGACGATGTTTAAAAACAATCATTAATTGCTTTCAAAGCAAGGGTCTCCGTTGGGGATAGAGAACGAAACGGGGGTTTAGGTATATTTCGGGGGTTATACTTAAGACAAAGAAGTCAACTTTAGGGACTATTAGTCATGAAGAATAGTCCCTAAAGTGGACTTCTTTGTCTTACGTATAACCCCCGAAATATACCTAAACCCCTGTTTCGTTCTCTATCCCCAACGGAGACCCTTGCCTTGAAAGCAATTAATGATTGTTAATATACATCTTCTCTATATATATTCGAAATGACCCGATTTCAAGGTCAAGGTCACGTCGCACGGGCAAATTAACAGGCCCATGCCACTCCCCGGCCGAAAGTACTTCCACATACCAAGTTTCATCGAAATCGGCTCGGCCGTTTTCGAGTCCATCGCGAACAGACAGACACACACACACACCCTCACACACAGATCTTCCAAAAATATATAATAGATATATATAATCTTTCCATAACAATTCAAGTAAAAATTTAAAAATATACGAAAGAGTTGCAAGAAAGGTGATCGTATGAGGTTTTATGAACTTACTAATTCTAGACCAGTGTTATCGCGAAGTTATACCATAGCCTATACAATTTTAATCACAATGTTGTAAGTTTTACATAAATTAGTAAAATTTCTCATTTTTCACAATTTTTTTTCTCAAATTTTATTCTTAGATCATGTTCAGACACCGTTATTTATAACTCCCTTCATCACTCTCTATACTGTTTCAGTTTATGCTTCTAAAACCAACTTGACATGCAGCATTCTAAGTGTAAACTACATAATTGTTTTTTCTGCAAAAGTTATATTTTAGGGGGTGGGGTTAAGTTTACGCTCATATCATATTTTCATAGCAATGCTCTTGGCATGCCATTATTAAAATCGCTTTGGTATGTCAATGGGGCAATGTTTTAGCCATGTTGCGGATCAATAGCCCCTGCTGTTCACAAGTTATAGCCTATCCATTTGTAAGTGACAATGTTTTTCAAAAGCCAAGTAATTTTTCGCGATTTCAAAATATTTATCGCATTTTTTTCTAACTAGCTCAGAAATCGGTCTAGTTTTGTATCTCGTGTCATTTTATGATCATTTCTTATTAATATAAATGATATATTGTGCAGTTTATAACTGCAATATTTTGATTATGCTCTGACACTTGTATTCGAGAAAATTTTCTTTTTATTTTAGGTGTAATAGTAAGAGTTGTATTCCCTGAAAAATATATTTTGGGACACTTTCTGAAACGGGCAACAAGCAAAATCTGATGCGCCATATGATTACCTTTAATTTGATATATATATATATAAACCTTTGTTGGAGGGGAGTGCAGCAAATTTTAAAAATATCCTGCTTGGCCCACGGACTATACACGACGATGTAAAAGTGGTGGTCGAGGAATTCTGAAGAAGATTGTCCAACGACGACACTGCTCCGATTTAGAATGTTTCCTTACATTCGATATATTTCATTTTTGTAATTAAATATCACAAAATGGATTGGGGACAAGTATAATATCGTTTCTTTTTTCAGATCTCTTCTGCTGGCATGTGTTTCTTTGTTCCATATTCCGTTTAATTCATTTCATTACATGCATAAATGGATTTGCAGCTCCCAGAACTGATAGATATGGTACAGACAGTACAGGAGTATGATTTCCGAACTGTTGACTGGGAATCACCTATCAATGGACACCGGATATATTCTCCCGCCCTACACATTAAACATAGGCAGCCCAAATAAGATTGTCAGATGAAATTGTCCTATTTCACACCCCATGTGACTGCTGTCTCAACCGACCCATGCGTAGCTGATTTACTTAATTAAGAGTCGGAACTATTTTAACGAGCCATCTGAAACAATGGGGACCAACAATAACATTTCAGGTTTCAAATCAATATAAATACGGATGAATTATAAACGCTAATTAAAATGAAGATATTCCTCCGAAACGCGGGGAAACTTCCACGTAAGCCCTTTTCGTATGCATAGTTTCAAAACAAGCACTACATGTATATGGACATCTGCGCATGCGTGACGTATCTACACGTTTTTTTTCGCTCCTGTCTAAATCCTGGAAAATTTACAATTCGGACATTCATTTTTCGGATCTAATTGGACTAATGTGTGATTATTCTCATATCTAAGGTATGGACAAAAAGCGCGATCGCAATTCTGAAGGGGAGACGCCGAAACCGAGCGAGAAAAACTCCCGAACTGGACAAACAAATATGGCTGACACTGCAACCATCTCCGGTCAGTTGGAAAATCTCATGAAAATAATAAATGAGGTCAAGTTAGGGCAAAACAGTTTAAGAAGTACTCTTGACACACAACTTGATAAAATGAATAATGAATGGAAAAAGACGCTCGATGACAAATTTAAACGTTTATCAGAAGACATCACTATGGAAATCAGCACGGAACGTGGTCGTATTGACACTGTAATTAAGGAGCTGAACGAGGTCAAGCAGCAGCTGTGTCAGGTTAATAATACTCAGGCTTCTCCTCACCAGGTCGATGACAGTGACAGTTCAGTGATCATAACAAACATCCCAGAGTTGACTGATGAGGGAGAAGAGGTCCTAGTTGGAATCATAGAAGAGATGCTGGACAGCATGAAACTATGTAATAAAGGAGTTCGAATTCAGGAAGCTAAGAGACTGAGAAAAAGGAGAACAGATAAACCAGCTTTAATTAAAGTGAAATTCGGCAATCTGGAACAGAAATTACTTGTACTCCGAAATAAGCAATGTTTATCCAAATCTGCAAAATTCCAAGGATGTTACGTGAGAAGTAGCAAACCGCACATGGAGAGGCTTATTGAGATTCCTCAGGGGAAAGATTTCTATGTATCAGGAAGTGGTAGGATTGTGAGGAAGGGATCAAGGCAGTCTGACTTATAGGATGACGCGACATGTGATATACCGCCAGATAACATTTATGTTGGTCACTTAAATCTGAACGGATGGTCGAAAGGCAGCAGATTGGTGAAAATTGAACTTATTAAACTGCAAAATTATGACATTTTGTGCACAGTTGAAACTCATTTAAATGGGAAAGAAAATATTGATATTCCCGGATATTATTGGTTTGGAAACAACAGAAAGTCAGTACACAAAAAAGCCCCAAAAGCATCCGGTGGAGTTGGATTATTGATCAAAAATGAAATTCTGAAGAAATATACTGTGGAAAATTTGGACCAATCTAGGGATGGTTTTTTGTGTTTAAAGCTGAACTCAAAATTATGTGTAAACGTGTTTACAGTTTGTGCCTCCTATCTCCCACCCGAATCCTCGCCGCGAGGTAGGGATGCCGAAGCGTTTTTTGCCCATGTTCTATCGGTAATATATTTATACTCTGATCAGGGGCCCATACTGTTTTGCGGTGATATTAATGTACGTATTGGTGATTTGGCTTATTTTAACACCGATTACGATAAGCTACCACAGAGAACTAGCATCGACTCCACCATAAACCAGCATGGAAAGGCTTTTTTGGAATTCCTAAATGAAGCTAAATTTTGTTGTTTAAATGGCAGATTAAATCCTGAAAATGATAATTACACGTCTGTCAGTAGAAAGGGGTCGGCAGTTGTAGACTACATGTGTGTATCACACGAGGATTTGTCAAGGTTCACCGACTTTCGGGTCACTACTCAATCTTCATTGATGATCAATCATCGACTGCAGAGTTATATTAGTCAAGGTTGTAAACCACCCGATCACAGCTTTGTGGGCGTTACATTTGAGCTTTATCCCGTTATCCACTCACAAAACACAACACGACCGACCGAATCGAACTTGACCCGTGAGGGAATATCGTCCAAATTAAAAAAGCCGCTTCCACCAAATTTTCTATCGTCGGAATCAAACTTAAATGCTCTTGCGGCATGTGTCTCTGAAATTGAAGGTTTGATAGAATCCCAGCAATCTGTGGATAAAACATATGAATGGTACACAAAACTTCTAATTAACGAAATAAAAGAAAAGATACCGAATTTTAATAAATTTCCAAAATCAAAGAAAAAGTTTAAATATCAAAAGCCCTTTTGGAACGAGGAACTAACTGAATTGTGGCACGAAATGAATAATTGTGAAAAAGTGTTTTTACACTTTAAAACAAAATCACGCGGAAAAAAACTAGCACTTATTGCCTTTAAAGAGGCACGCAGACTGTTTAATACAAAAGTACGCTTTTTCGAACGCAGATACAATCGGGAACTGATGATAAATATAGAAGTGGATTGTAAGAATCCCAACTCATTTTGGGAATCAATTAAAAATTTAGGTCCAAAAAACCATTATAAAATCCCAACTGAAGTCTATAATGAAGATGGGTCTATTAATTATGACATTGACGCTGTCCTTGTGACATGGAGGCACATTATATAACCCAGACCATACTCTGAATAATTTTAATGAAATTTTTAGACAAGAAGTCCTAAAAGAAAAACAAATTCTCGAAAATAAACTCTTGGATCCGCTATATCAGGCCAATCGTCGTTTGAACCGTACTATTACCATGGAAGAAGTAGAATGTGTCATTTCAAATGCAAAGAATGGTAAAGCATCAGGTCCAGATTATATACCGTATGAATGTTTGAAACCGGTAGCAGTTAAGCCCGTATTGCATTCTTTATTTAACTTTATTTTCGATACAGGTATATTCCCATCGATTTGGAGACACTCTTTAATATCTCCTATACCGAAAGACAAATCACTGGATCCCAGAATCCCACTGAATTATCGGGACATCTCTCTTTTACCAACATCTAGTAAGCTATTTAGTAATATAATTAATAACAGGCTGGTAGAATATTTTGAAATGCATGAAATACTAGACGAATAACAAAATGGTTTTAGACCTTATAAATGTCGAGCCTTATAAATGGGAAGAAACAGTTATTCACAACATTTATTGACTTTCGGAAAGCGTTCGATTGTGTTGATAGGGACATGTTGCTGTTCAAACTACTTAAATGTGGTGTGGATGGTAACATGTACCAATCAATAAGAAGCATGTATAAGAGTACTTACTCACGTATACGCATAAATTGACTTCTATCTGATGAATTTGCTTGTAAGTTTGGGGTAAAACAGGGTGACAGTATTTCCATAACGCTCTTTAATTTATATGTCAACGATCTTATTCACGAACTTAAAGATTTACACATTGGGGTTGATTTAGGTGAACAAATGATTTCATCCCTTGGTTATGCAGATGATTTTGTTTTGGTTGCAGAGAACGAAACTGATATGCAGGTTATGTTAAAGGCAGTAGAACACTGGTGCTGCAAATGGCGTATGACAATCAATACAGATAACACGAAATTTTTTCTTTTCAGACGTAAATCTGAGGATCTGACACCTTATAGATTTGTTTTTAACAATACTGTAGTTGGATTTGAAGAACAATATAAGTACCTTGGAATAATATTTCATGAAAATGGAGATTTTGCCCTTACTGCAGACACTTTGGCAAAGTCAGCAGGCAGAGCTTTAGGTGCAGTAATATAAAAAAATTCACACATATAAAGACATAGGTTTTAAGACATACGAAAAACTCTTTCTTAACTGTGTAACTCCGATAATGGACTATGCTTCAGCGATTTGGGGCTATAAGAAATATAACTGTATAGACATGATTCAACATAGGGCTTTTAGATATTTTCTAGGGGTGCATAGGTTTTGTCCGCTTTTGGCAATAGATGGGGAAATTGGTATTCAAACAAACAGGATGCGACGCTGGGTGAACATGGTCAGACTTTGGAATCACTTGATAACATTACCCGATAGCAGGCTTGCGAAAAAAAATTTGTTATGGGATTTGATGGAAAATGCAGATGGTTGGTGCGCATCCGTTGGTAAAGTACTTGCTGGTGTCGATATGACTCAGCATTTTGAATATTTACAAACTTGTTGTTTGGACGTCTTTCAAAGAAGACTCTTACAAGAACTCGAAGAGTCCTGGTCACAAAGCCTAAACTATGTCCCTAAATTACGCACATATAAACTATTTAAAACCGCATATGAACACAAATCACATCGTTCTATCCTGGCACAATTTCGATGTGCTATTCTCCCTTTGAGGATTGAAACTGGGCGTTTTAAAAATGAGAAGCTCCATGAACGCATTTGAGTGTTTATGTAGCTTGAAAGAGATCGAAGATGAGACACATTTCCTCTTGCGTTGCCTTTATTATCATGATCTCAGAATATCCCTCTTAATATCTCTACCTGAAAGAATTTCTGAATTGGTATCCGAAGGAAAGTATAAAGAAGCACTTATCGAAATAATGTCTTACCCACGACAAATATCTAAATACCTCTCTGACGCTTTCAACAAAAGAAAGAACTTTTTATATAGACTTTAAACTACTTATTATGGTAATGGTTAACACACATATATACAACGAATCAGTATGAATGTTTTAATTTTTATTTTTAGTTTGCAATTTGATTTAGCAGGAATCGTTACGTGAAAACGTATGCGAAAATATTATATTAAGCGTGACTTATAGGCCTTATAGGCCGGGTGTTTACTGTATACTGTTCTTATTGTATTATGTATACACATGTCACGGACATAAATCTCTCTCTCTCTCTCTCTCTCTCTCTATATATATACACGGCCACCGAAGCGACACCAAACAGTTGGTTTGGTTGTAAATGAAGACTTCACAACAATTTGGAATTCATGCCAGGGGCCTATACTATAGAATACAAGTTTTGTAATATCAGCGTTAATTTGTGATTTACTAATTTTGTAATACATATTTTGTGTTCTATAGTATTCGACTATATTTCTATCAGTGTATTTCTTTCATTGTAGATTGAAACTCAACATATGTCAAAAACTCTTTATATGCAAAATACATTGACATGTAATGACTTATATGATCTTTTTTGGCGAACCATCTATATACCGGGATTCACTTGACCGGAAAATCTTTGCATTTGGTGGAGAAAAAGGGGGCCTGAATGTTTTATCTGTTCATGTTTTCATAGTACTCGAACGCTACAGCTTTGTAATATGTAAAAATTCGCAATACGGACTGATAAAGTACAGTCTAAGCGGGTTCTATAGTACAGCAATAATACCATTTTTGTAAAAAAAATATAGTATTAGATTACAACTGCATAGGTTACATTATTGATTTTTCACGCCGTGATCACGACGATTTTCCGTGAGTGCGATTAGCTGGGTACATGTTCTTTGTAATGCAGTCACGGAATCTCAATTGTTAACCCATTGAGGTGGTTTACGCTCAATGGAGTTGAAATGGGATAGCCATGTCAGCGGCCTAGATTTTAATTATGAATGGAATTAAAGAGTTACAGTTGTCGGGCTTGGGCTCAAAACGAATATACGATCTTTGTTCGAAGGTACACGGATACGCGGTGAATCGGGGGTGGTGGCATTTCGTGTTGAAACAGTTACTGATAATTTCAGGCTAAGTTGCGTTAAGAATCAGTGGACCCCAAATATTTACCATGACAGTATGTAACATATTTGAACCACATGGCATTTGTGTGCTCAAGAAGTTTGCATTCATCTTGTGGTCTAAACAATTTAATTTGGCCAATAGTGCGCACAGAATGTTCCATGAGTGAATTCTTAGAACAAATCGGGGTCCCATGATCCTCAACTTACCAATGTAGTAGTGTGTGTTGGTTATAAACCAAATGTCATATGTTTACCTAAATTCAGCCGCTTAGTTGGGTATAAATGGAAGGTACCGATAATTAGGTATAGTTTAAGTAGATGGTGCTATATATATGTTTTAAAATCGAGGTTGGGTGTCCCCGGAGACGCTGGACGAGGGAGTGTTGGTCCACATTGGAATTTCCAAATGAACACCCATCCTTGACACAGGTCGAAAATACCGCGTCCGAGAACAGCCATCGCACCCCATCATGGGTTGAATTTTTCCAGCTGCATGGTACCTCAACCTTTTCAACTATTAAGGTCTAGATGTTCCCACTTCTAATATTTCAGCCACTGCCAAAGCTAGCTAGACAAATCAGGTTCCATCCTTGATAATATTTCTATATAAAGTTGATGTGGCCATTTGAAGGGCAACCGATATGTGTGCTTGCCGACCCTTTCGACAAAACGTTAAGAAACATGTAACATAAAACATCTGAAAATGGTAAGTATTCCACACGATACCGAACGAATTATTTTTCATCGTGCGCAATTGTGGTCAAAATAACACAATTATCGGAAACTAGTCACACATAATGTACCTTTATTCCTCAACTAAATCACTCACCAACTGACACAAATAGGCATTGCCATATCATTCGCATATATCATTAGAGTAATTTCCCTTGACAAAATCACAAATGTTTAGATGTGCGTTTAACGAACGGTGGTCGATAGTACTCGATTTGCCGTCTTTTTGTGATTTACAAGAAATCGCATTCGCTGCTAGATTACAGTGGTCCATAGTACTCGACACCTTCTGTACGGCCTGCTATTAAAACAAATGTATTCTATAGTATAGGCCCCAGGTGAGGTGACGCAGCTGTGTCGATTTCACTCAAACGTATTAGCCCTGCTCGCTCGGTTTGCACACCTTAGTTTTTTCAGTATAGACATACATGTATATACCGAAATCACCTACAATAATACGAATATCGCATCAGAGTTTACATCAGATGTACGGTAAAAGACCAACTATTCAAAATGTGCCAATGACGGTTAGGAAACGAAAACTCAGAAGGAGGCTCTTGCCTCGAGAGAGAAAAAATACTTTCATGTCCCGCCAGATATCTGACCCCTTGGGTGAATTTTTCCATCCCACATCCCAGGTCATGATGGATAATAGTACTCACATCTACCACTATCATTCACTATGTGAATGTACCGCCATCTATAAGACTCCCAAAACAGAATTCTGATGAATAAGCAATGACCTTTTCCAACTAATTAAACATTGAACTCACACTTGTTATATTTTGGATGAGTACTGTCGCGCCAAACAATGGCGTTCTGACCTAAGCCAGAGAAGGTAACGTATTTCCTGGGAGTGACTGAGCACGCGGAGATAGGAGCATCGGTATATTAGTGAGCGGATTCTATTTATAAGGATTATAGCACAAGCACTGTTCTTTACCATACCAAATAAAGTAGTAAAAAAAAAATTTGGTAGAACAAGCGTATTTTCAATAACATTATAGAGATTAAAGGTACGGTTGGCCTTGGCGGTGGGTATCCTGTGAAAATATTTCCACCCGTCAAAAACCGCCACAAACAGAAAGAACAACAAAATGTAGACAGACTTTGTCCTTATACAAATAAGAAATATCGCATAAACAGTATGTTATTATCATATATTTGACCATTGTTATGTAAACAATAGCATAAAAAGTTCCTAATAGGGAATGCTCCAGACGGGAGACCAACCACCCACCCATAACAAATAATATAAACACACAATGTAAACATCCGCTAGCACATGCGCAATATGAGACCTGACATGATATTTTACTACGAATGCAATGATAACGCCTATGAGTAGTACAGTTGCAATCAAAATAATACAAACAATTACCAGATATATATCTTCGTTTAGGCCATGTTTATAGTCACAGTTGGCAGGGGGGTTTTAATTGTGTGATATATTACATATGTTGAAAACTGGTTCACTTGGGACCTACACTTATGACTTGGGCACATATAACTCATTAGAAGCGATTTTGGGCTCAGTGTAGCCTAAGGCAACTATATGGTTTTTTTAAAATATTAAAATTAGTATCATTCATTTAACTCCAATTTGTATGGGAGGCCAAATTCACATTTAATAATTAATTGCGCTTCAGCGCAAATAATTACGCTTAAGCGCAATTCATGGTTATATGTAACAAAACACCCCTGGTGAATAAATAGGTTTCTCCATAACTTAGCATTAACTCCTATTGACATGTCACTTCTTGGTTTCATTGGTTTGGATGGGTAGGGAGCTAGCCCAACTTCTTTATCAAAATGGCTGACTCGCAATAGTATCACCTTCTGTTTTAGTTGGAGCGATTCGTGATAGCATTATATTATCTTCTGTATATATTAGTTGGGGCTACTTGCAATAGCATTACTTTCTGTATTAGTCGGGCCGACATTGATTTTCTTCAATTTTCGAGTATACAGGCACACCATATGAGGGAAGCAACCCCTCGTTGACACCACATTCACACTATATGATCATGGAAATGCTATAGATTTGTGCAAGAGCTGCTGATTTAATAAGAAAAACTAGAGCTTCAGGACTGAGACACCAAAGCTCCAGTAATTACACACCATTTTTTTGGACAGGGATGCTGATAATATGAAAATAGGGTTTTTTCCCCCCTGATTTAAGTCAATAAGTAAACCATACAGTAATGCTCTAATTAATCGACTCCTTAACCACAGCAGAATTATGGATAACTTTTCAGGATTTAGTCGGAAATATGGCGTGTTGCCATTCATCGGAAAGCTCTCGAGAGCTTTTCGATGAATGGCAACAAGCCATATTTCCGACTAAATCCTGAAAAGTTACCCATAATTCTGCTGTGGTTAAGAATTCGATTAAATAGAGCATTACTGTATGAGGTAAGAAAGCCCTCATGCAGTGACACCGCATGCATGTATAGGATATTACCATAGTAAAGGCTAAAATCTGTGCAAAAATACATTAAAAACATAAGACAAAACATTACTAGAGTTCCGGGAAGGCGACATCAATTCTTTGGATAGAGAGATGCTGATAATATGTAATTAGGGGATTCTCCTTGTTGAACACATACTCACAGTTTGACTGTTGAGTACAGGTCAAAATTAGCCCAATGCTCATCTTGTGTTGCTAGGTGATACACCAGGTCATGCTAATAGTTTATGGTAGGTTAGATAGTAGTCACAATTACGCTTAAGCGCAATTAATTGCGCTTAAGCGTAAATGCCCTATTTGCGCTTAAGCACAATATGTGGTATTTGCGCTTAAGCGCAAGCGCAATTATTTGCGCTTAAGCGCAATTCATTATTAAATGTGAATTTGGCCTCCCATAAATTTGGGCACTGTACATAACCTATTCCATCACTGTTAGGTATCTACTTCCAGCACTTTTGTTGTTTGTGGATAGGTATGCATCTATGCAAATAGTTTGCACAAAGTTTGGGCTCCTCGGTGGGTATTAAGGGTATGGAGACAGCCCAACACCCACAGCACCCATGATAAAACCATACAGCACCCGTGCCTATGAAAACATATTTCTGAGTCAGCCATCTCTCAGACTATACCCATTCTGTAAATGATTCCACATTTCACTCTAGAATATATAGAGGCAATGGGAAAAAAATATTTGGGCACCTGAATGGGATTTTGGGCTCTAGTCAGGGGGGATATTTGGTTTTTTTTAATGGTTAAATTGGTATATTTAACTTGAATTGGGCCATCAGTATAAGAAGATTTGCAAAAGTTTGGGCTCCTTAGTGGGTTTTAAGGGTATGGAGACAGACCAACACCCACAGCACCCATGATAATTCAAGTTAAATTGGTATATTTAACTTGAATTGGGCCATATGACCCATTATATGTATCAACTTCCAACACTTTTGTTGTTTGTGGATAGCTATGCATGTATGCAAATGGTTTGCACAAAGTTTGGGCTCCTCAGTGGGTTTTAAGGGTATTGAGACAGCCCAACACCCACAGCACCCATGATAAAACCATACAGCACCCGTGCCTATGAAAACATATTTCTGAATCAGCCATCTCTCAGACTATACTCATTCTGTAAATGATTCCATATTTCACTCTAGAATATATAGAGGCAATGGGAAAAAAATATTTGGGCACCTGAATGGGATTTTGGGCTCTATTCAGGGGGGATATTGGTTTTTTTAATGGTTAAATTTGTATATTTAACTGGAATTGGGTCCTGTAAAGGTATATACTTCTAGGTCTCCTAGTGTTTTTGGAAATATCTGCATCAGTATAAGAAGATTTGCCAAAGTTTGGGCTCCTTAGTGGGTTTTAAGGGTATGGAGACAGCCCAACACCCACAGCACCCATGACAATTCAAGTTAAATTGGTATATTTAACTTGAATTGGGCCATATGACCCATTATATGTATCTACTTCCAACACTTTTGTTGTTTGTGGATAGGTATGCATCTATTCAAATGGTTTGCACAAAGTTTGGGCTCCTCAGTGGGTTTTAAGGGTATTGAGACAGCCCAACACCCACAGCACCCATGATAAAACCATTATATGTATCTACTTCCAACACTTTTGTTGTTTGTGGATAGGTATGCATCTATGCAAATGGTTTGCACAAAGTTTGGGCTCCTCAGTGGGTTTTAAGGGTATTGAGACAGCCCAACACCCACAGCACCCATGATAAAACCATACAGCACCCGTGCCTATGAAAACATATTTCTGAGTCAGCCATCTCTCAGACTATACTCATTCTGTAAATGATTCCACATTTCAATCTAGAATATATAGAGGCAATGGGAAAAAAATATTTGGGCACCTGAATGGGATTTTGCGCTCTAGTCAGGGGGGATATTTGGTTTTTTTAATGGTTAAATTGGTATATTTAACTGGAATTGGGTCCTGAAAAGGTATATAATTCTAGGTCTCCTAGTGTTTTTGGAAATATCTGCATCAGTATAAGAAGATTTGCAAAAGTTTGGGCTCCTTAGTGGGTTTTAACGGTATCGAGACAGCCCAACACCCACAGCACCCATGACAATTCAAGTTAAATTGGTATATTTAACTTGAATTGGGCCATATGACCCATTATATGTATCTACTTCCAACACTTTTGTTGTTTGTGGATAGGTATGCATCTATGCAAATGGTTTGCACAAAGTTTGGGCTCCTCAGTGGGTTTTAAGGGTATTGAGACAGCCCAACACCCACAGCACCCATGATAAAACCATACAGCACACGTGCCTATGAAAACATATTTCTGAGTCAGCCATCTCTCAGACTATACCCATTCTGTAAATGATTCCACATTTCACTCTAGAATATATAGAGGCAATGGGGAAAAAATATTTGGGCACCTGAATGGGATTTTGGGCTCTATTCAGGGGGGATATTTGGTTTTTTTAATGGTTAAATTTGTATATTTAACTGGAATTGGGTCGTGTAAAGGTATATACTTCTAGGTCTCCTAGTGTTTTTGGAAATATCTGCATCAGTATAAGAAGATTTGCAAAAGTTTGGGCTCCTTAGTGGGTTTTAAGGGTATGGAGACAGCCCAACACCCACAGCACCCATGACAATTCAAGTTAAATTGGTATATTTAACTTGAATTGGGCCATATGACCCATTATATGTATCTACTTCCAACACTTTTGTTGTTTGTGGATAGGTATGCATCTATGCAAATGGTTTGCACAAAGTTTGGGCTCCTCAGTGGGTTTTAAGGGTATTGAGACAGCCCAACACCCACAGCACCCATGATAAAACCATACAGCACCCGTGCCTATGAAAACATATTTCTGAGTCAGCCATCTCTCAGACTATACCCATTCTGTAAATGATTCCACATTTCACTCTAGAATATATAGAGGCAATGGGGAAAAAATATTTGGGCACCTGAATGGGATTTTGGGCTCTATTCAGGGGGGATATTTGTTTTTTTTAATGGTTAAATTTGTATATTTAACTGGAATTGGGTCCTGTAAAGGTATATACTTCTAGGTCTCCTAGTGTTTTTGGAAATATCTGCATCAGTATAAGAAGATTTGCAAAAGTTTGGGCTCCTTAGTGGGTTTTAAGGGTATGGAGACAGCCCAACACCCACAGCACCCATGACAATTCAAGTTAAATTGGTATATTTAACTTGAATTGGGCCATATGACCCATTATATGTATCTACTTCCAACACTTTTGTTGTTTGTGGATAGGTATGCATCTATGCAAATGGTTTGCACAAAGTTTGGGCTCCTCAGTGGGTTTTAAGAGTATTGAGACAGCCCAACACCCACAGCACCCATGATAAAACCATACAGCACCCGTGCCTATGAAAACATATTTCTGAATCAGCCATCTCTCAGACTATACTCATTCTGTAAATGATTCCATATTTCACTCAAGAATATATAGAGGCAATGGGAACAAAATATTTGGGCACCTGAATGGGATTTTGGGCTCTATTCAGGGGGGATATTTTGTTTTTTTAATGGTTAAATTGGTATATTTACCTGGAATTGGGTCCTGAAAAGGTATATACTTCTAGGTCTCCTAGTGTTTTTGGAAATATCTGCATCAGTATAAGAAGATTTGCAAAAGTTTGGGCTCCTTAGTGGGTTTTAAGGGTATGGAGACAGCCCAACACCCACAGCACCCATGACAATTCAAGTTAAATTGATATATTTAACTTGAATTGGGACATATGACCCATTATATGTATCTACTTCCAACACTTTTGTTGTTTGTGGATAGGTATGCATCTATGCAAATGGTTTGCACAAAGTTTGGGCTCCTCAGTGGGTTTTAAGGGTATTGAGACAGCCCAACACCCACAGCACCCATGATAAAACCATACAGCACCCGTGCCTATGAAAACATATTTCTGAGTCAGCCATCTCTCAGACTATACCCATTCTGTAAATGATTCCACATTTCACTCTAGAATATATAGAGGCAATGGGGAAACAATATTTGGGCACCTGAATGGGATTTTGGGCTCTATTCAGGGGGGATATTTGGTTTTTTTAATGGTTAAATTTGTATATTTAACTGGAATTGGGTCCTGTAAAGGTATACTTCTAGGTCTCCTAGTGTTTTTGGAAATATCTGCATCAGTATAAGAAGATTTGCAAAAGTTTGGGCTCCTTAGTGGGTTTTAAGGGTATGGAGACAGCCCAACACCCACAGCACCCATGACAATTCAAGTTAAATTGGTATATTTAACTTGAATTGGGCCATATGACCCATTATATGTATCTACTTCCAACACTTTTGTTGTTTGTGGATAGGTATGCATCTATGCAAATGGTTTGCACAAAGTTTGGGCTCCTCAGTGGGTTTTAAGGGTATTGAGACAGCCCAACACCCACAGCACCCATGATAAAACCATACAGCACCCGTGCCTATGAAAACATATTTCTGAGTCAGCCATCTCTCAGACTATACCCATTCTGTAAATGATTCCACATTTCACTCTAGAATATATAGAGGCAATGGGGAAAAAATATTTGGGCACCTGAATGGGATTTTGGGCTCTATTCAGGGGGGATATTTGTTTTTTTTAATGGTTAAATTGGTATATTTAACTGGAATTGGGTCCTGTAAAGGTATATACTTCTAGGTCTCCTAGTGTTTTTGGAAATATCTGCATCAGTATAAGAAGATTTGCAAAAGTTTGGGCTCCTTAGTGGGTTTTAAGGGTATGGAGACAGCCCAACACCCACAGCACCCATGAAAATTCAAGTTAAATTGGTATATTTAAATTGAATTGGGCCATATGACCCATTATATGTATCTACTTCCAACACTTTTGTTGTTTGTGGATAGGTATGCATCTATGCAAATGGTTTGCACAAAGTTTGGGCTCCTCAGTTGGTTTTAAGAGTATTGAGACAGCCCAACACCCACAGCACCCATGATAAAACCATACAGCACCCGTGCCTATGAAAACATATTTCTGAATCAGCCATCTCTCAGACTATACTCATTCTGTAAATGATTCCATATTTCACTCTAGAATATATAGAGGCAATGGGAAAAAAATATTTGGGCACCTGAATGGGATTTTGGGCTCTATTGAGGGGGGATATTGTTTTTTTTAATGGTTAAATTTGTATATTTAACTGGAATTGGGTCCTGTAAAGGTATATACTTCTAGGTCTCCTAGTGTTTTTGGAAATATCTGCATCAGTATAAGAAGATTTGCAAAAGTTTGGGCTCCTTAGTGGGTTTTAAGGGTATGGAGACAGCCCAACACCCACAGCACCCATGACAATTCAAGTTAAATTGGTATATTTAAATTGAATTGGGCCATATGACCCATTATATGTATCTAATTCCAACACTTTTGTTGTTTGTGGATAGGTATGCATCTATTCAAATGGTTTGCACAAAGTTTGGGCTCATCAGTGGGTTTTAAGGGTATTGAGACAGCCCAACACCCACAGCACCCATGATAAAACCATTATATGTATCTACTTCCAACACTTTTGTTGTTTGTGGATGGGTATGCATCTATGCAAATGGTTTGCACAAAGTTTGGGCTCCTCAGTGGGTTTTAAGGGTATTGAGACAGCCCAACACCCACAGCACCCATGATAAAACCATACAGCACCCGTGCCTATGAAAACATATTTCTGAATCAGCCATCTCTCAGACTATACTCATTCTGTAAATGATTCCATATTTCACTCTAGAATATATAGAGGCAATGGGAAAAAAATATTTGGGCACCTGAATGGGATTTTGGGCTCTATTCAGGGGGGATATTGGTTTTTTTAATGGTTAAATTTGTATATTTAACTGGAATTGGGTCCTGTAAAGGTATATACTTCTAGGTCTCCTAGTGTTTTTGGAAATATCTGCATCAGTATAAGAAGATTTGCAAAAGTTTGGGCTCCTTAGTGGGTTTTAAGGGTATGGAGACAGCCCAACACCCACAGCACCCATGACAATTCAAGTTAAATTGGTATATTTAACTTGAATTGGGCCATATGACCCATTATATGTATCTACTTCCAACACTTTTGTTGTTTGTGGATAGGTATGCATCTATTCAAATGGTTTGCACAAAGTTTGGGCTCCTCAGTGGGTTTTAAGGGTATTGAGACAGCCCAACACCCACAGCACCCATGATAAAACCATTATATGTATCTACTTCCAACACTTTTGTTGTTTGTGGATAGGTATGCATCTATGCAAATGGTTTGCACAAAGTTTGGGCTCCTCAGTGGGTTTTAAGGGTATTGAGACAGCCCAACACCCACAGCACCCATGATAAAACCATACAGCACCCGTGCCTATGAAAACATATTTCTGAGTCAGCCATCTCTCAGACTTTACTCATTCTGTAAATGATTCCACATTTCAATCTAGAATATATAGAGGCAATGGGAAAAAAATATTTGGGCACCTGAATGGGATTTTGGGCTCTAGTCAGGGTGGATATTTGGTTTTTTTAATGGTTAAATTGGTATATTTAACTGGAATTGGGTCCTGAAAAGGTATATAATTCTAGGTCTCCTAGTGTTTTTGGAAATATCTGCATCAGTATAAGAAGATTTGCAAAAGTTTGGGCTCCTTAGTGGGTTTTAACGGTATCGAGACAGCCCAACACCCACAGCACCCATGACAATTCAAGTTAAATTGGTATATTTAACTTGAATTGGGCCATATGACCCATTATATGTATCTACTTCCAACACTTTTGTTGTTTGTGGATAGGTATGCATCTATGCAAATGGTTTGCACAAAGTTTGGGCTCCTCAGTGGGTTTTAAGGGTATTGAGACAGCCCAACACCCACAGCACCCATGATAAAACCACACAGCACACGTGCCTATGAAAACATATTTCTGAGTCAGCCATCTCTCAGACTATACCCATTCTGTAAATGATTCCACATTTCACTCTAGAATATATAGAGGCAATGGGGAAAAAATATTTGGGCACCTGAATGGGATTTTGGGCTCTATTCAGGGGGGATATTTGTTTTTTTTAATGGTTAAATTGGTATATTTAACTGGAATTGGGTCCTGTAAAGGTATATACTTCTAGGTCTCCTAGTGTTTTTGGAAATATCTGCATCAGTATAAGAAGATTTGCAAAAGTTTGGGCTCCTTAGTGGGTTTTAAGGGTATGGAGACAGCCCAACACCCACAGCACCCATGAAAATTCAAGTTAAATTGGTATATTTAACTTGAATTGGGCCATATGACCCATTATATGTATCTACTTCCAACACTTTTGTTGTTTGTGGATAGGTATGCATCTATGCAAATGGTTTGCACAAAGTTTGGGCTCCTCAGTTGGTTTTAAGAGTATTGAGACAGCCCAACACCCACAGCACCCATGATAAAACCATACAGCACCCGTGCCTATGAAAACATATTTCTGAATCAGCCATCTCTCAGACTATACTCATTCTGTAAATGATTCCATATTTCACTCTAGAATATATAGAGGCAATGGGAAAAAAATATTTGGGCACCTGAATGGGATTTTGGGCTCTATTGAGGGGGGATATTGGTTTTTTTAATGGTTAGATTTGTATATTTAACTGGAATTGGGTCCTGTAAAGGTATATACTTCTAGGTCTCCTAGTGTTTTTGGAAATATCTGCATCAGTATAAGAAGATTTGCAAAAGTTTGGGCTCCTTAGTGGGTTTTAAGGGTATGGAGACAGCCCAACACCCACAGCACCCATGACAATTCAAGTTAAATTGGTATATTTAAATTGAATTGGGCCATATGACCCATTATATGTATCTAATTCCAACACTTTTGTTGTTTGTGGATAGGTATGCATCTATTCAAATGGTTTGCACAAAGTTTGGGCTCCTCAGTGGGTTTTAAGGGTATTGAGACAGCCCAACACCCACAGCACCCATGATAAAACCATTATATGTATCTACTTCCAACACTTTTGTTGTTTGTGGATGGGTATGCATCTATGCAAATGGTTTGCACAAAGTTTGGGCTCCTCAGTGGGTTTTAAGGGTATTGAGACAGTCCAACACCCACAGCACCCATGATAAAACCATACAGCACCCGTGCCTATGAAAACATATTTCTGAATCAGCCATCTCTCAGACTATACTCATTCTGTAAATGATTCCATATTTCACTCTAGAATATATAGAGGCAATGGGAAAAAAATATTTGGGCACCTGAATGGGATTTTGGGCTCTATTCAGGGGGGATATTGGTTTTTTTAATGGTTAAATTTGTATATTTAACTGGAATTGGGTCCTGTAAAGGTATATACTTCTAGGTCTCCTAGTGTTTTTGGAAATATCTGCATCAGTATAAGAAGATTTGCAAAAGTTTGGGCTCCTTAGTGGGTTTTAAGGGTATTGAGACAGCCCAACACCCACAGCACCCATGATAAAACCATACAGCACACGTGCCTATGAAAACATATTTCTGAGTCAGCCATCTCTCAGACTATACCCATTCTGTAAATGATTCCACATTTCACTCTAGAATATATAGAGGCAATGGGGAAAAAATATTTGGGCACCTGAATGGGATTTTGGGCTCTATTCAGGGGGGATATTTGGTTTTTTTAATGGTTAAATTTGTATATTTAACTGGAATTGGGTCGTGTAAAGGTATATACTTCTAGGTCTCCTAGTGTTTTTGGAAATATCTGCATCAGTATAAGAAGATTTGCAAAAGTTTGGGCTCCTTAGTGGGTTTTAAGGGTATGGAGACAGCCCAACACCCACAGCACCCATGACAATTCAAGTTAAATTGGTATATTTAACTTGAATTGGGCCATATGACCCATTATATGTATCTACTTCCAACACTTTTGTTGTTTGTGGATAGGTATGCATCTATGCAAATGGTTTGCACAAAGTTTGGGCTCCTCAGTGGGTTTTAAGGGTATTGAGACAGCCCAACACCCACAGCACCCATGATAAAACCATACAGCACCCGTGCCTATGAAAACATATTTCTGAGTCAGCCATCTCTCAGACTATACCCATTCTGTAAATGATTCCACATTTCACTCTAGAATATATAGAGGCAATGGGGAAAAAATATTTGGGCACCTGAATGGGATTTTGGGCTCTATTCAGGGGGGATATTTGTTTTTTTTAATGGTTAAATTTGTATATTTAACTGGAATTGGGTCCTGTAAAGGTATATACTTCTAGGTCTCCTAGTGTTTTTGGAAATATCTGCATCAGTATAAGAAGATTTGCAAAAGTTTGGGCTCCTTAGTGGGTTTTAAGGGTATGGAGACAGCCCAACACCCACAGCACCCATGACAATTCAAGTTAAATTGGTATATTTAACTTGAATTGGGCCATATGACCCATTATATGTATCTACTTCCAACACTTTTGTTGTTTGTGGATAGGTATGCATCTATGCAAATGGTTTGCACAAAGTTTGGGCTCCTCAGTGGGTTTTAAGAGTATTGAGACAGCCCAACACCCACAGCACCCATGATAAAACCATACAGCACCCGTGCCTATGAAAACATATTTCTGAATCAGCCATCTCTCATACTATACTCATTCTGTAAATGATTCCATATTTCACTCAAGAATATATAGAGGCAATGGGAACAAAATATTTGGGCACCTGAATGGGATTTTGGGCTCTATTCAGGGGGGATATTTTGTTTTTTTAATGGTTAAATTGGTATATTTACCTGGAATTGGGTCCTGAAAAGGTATATACTTCTAGGTCTCCTAGTGTTTTTGGAAATATCTGCATCAGTATAAGAAGATTTGCAAAAGTTTGGGCTCCTTAGTGGGTTTTAAGGGTATGGAGACAGCCCAACACCCACAGCACCCATGACAATTCAAGTTAAATTGATATATTTAACTTGAATTGGGACATATGACCCATTATATGTATCTACTTCCAACACTTTTGTTGTTTGTGGATAGGTATGCATCTATGCAAATGGTTTGCACAAAGTTTGGGCTCCTCAGTGGGTTTTAAGGGTATTGAGACAGCCCAACACCCACAGCACCCATGATAAAACCATACAGCACCCGTGCCTATGAAAACATATTTCTGAGTCAGCCATCTCTCAGACTATACCCATTCTGTAAATGATTCCACATTTCACTCTAGAATATATAGAGGCAATGGGGAAACAATATTTGGGCACCTGAATGGGATTTTGGGCTCTATTCAGGGGGGATATTTGGTTTTTTTAATGGTTAAATTTGTATATTTAACTGGAATTGGGTCCTGTAAAGGTATACTTCTAGGTCTCCTAGTGTTTTTGGAAATATCTGCATCAGTATAAGAAGATTTGCAAAAGTTTGGGCTCCTTAGTGGGTTTTAAGGGTATGGAGACAGCCCAACACCCACAGCACCCATGACAATTCAAGTTAAATTGGTATATTTAACTTGAATTGGGCCATATTACCCATTATATGTATCTACTTCCAACACTTTTGTTGTTTGTGGATAGGTATGCATCTATGCAAATGGTTTGCACAAAGTTTGGGCTCCTCAGTGGGTTTTAAGGGTATTGAGACAGCCCAACACCCACAGCACCCATGATAAAACCATACAGAACCCGTGCCTATGAAAACATATTTCTGAGTCAGCCATCTCTCAGACTATACCCATTCTGTAAATGATTCCACATTTCACTCTAGAATATATAGAGGCAATGGGGAAAAAATATTTGGGCACCTGAATGGGATTTTGGGCTCTATTCAGGGGGGATATTTGTTTTTTTTAATGGTTAAATTGGTATATTTAACTGGAATTGGGTCCTGTAAAGGTATATACTTCTAGGTCTCCTAGTGTTTTTGGAAATATCTGCATCAGTATAAGAAGATTTGCAAAAGTTTGGGCTCCTTAGTGGGTTTTAAGGGTATGGAGACAGCCCAACACCCACAGCACCCATGAAAATTCAAGTTAAATTGGTATATTTAAATTGAATTGGGCCATATGACCCATTATATGTATCTACTTCCAACACTTTTGTTGTTTGTGGATAGGTATGCATCTATGCAAATGGTTTGCACAAAGTTTGGGCTCCTCAGTTGGTTTTAAGAGTATTGAGACAGCCCAACACCCACAGCACCCATGATAAAACCATACAGCACCCGTGCCTATGAAAACATATTTCTGAATCAGCCATCTCTCAGACTATACTCATTCTGTAAATGATTCCATATTTCACTCTAGAATATATAGAGGCAATGGGAAAAAAATATTTGGGCACCTGAATGGGATTTTGGGCTCTATTGAGGGGGGATATTGGTTTTTTTAATGGTTAAATTTGTATATTTAACTGGAATTGGGTCCTGTAAAGGTATATACTTCTAGGTCTCCTAGTGTTTTTGGAAATATCTGCATCAGTATAAGAAGATTTGCAAAAGTTTGGGCTCCTTAGTGGGTTTTAAGGGTATGGAGACAGCCCAACACCCACAGCACCCATGACAATTCAAGTTAAATTGGTATATTTAAATTGAATTGGGCCATATGACCCATTATATGTATCTAATTCCAACACTTTTGTTGTTTGTGGATAGGTATGCATCTATTCAAATGGTTTGCACAAAGTTTGGGCTCATCAGTGGGTTTTAAGGGTATTGAGACAGCCCAACACCCACAGCACCCATGATAAAACCATTATATGTATCTACTTCCAACACTTTTGTTGTTTGTGGATGGGTATGCATCTATGCAAATGGTTTGCACAAAGTTTGGGCTCCTCAGTGGGTTTTAAGGGTATTGAGACAGCCCAACACCCACAGCACCCATGATAAAACCATACAGCACCCGTGCCTATGAAAACATATTTCTGAATCAGCCATCTCTCAGACTATACTCATTCTGTAAATGATTCCATATTTCACTCTAGAATATATAGAGGCAATGGGAAAAAAATATTTGGGCACCTGAATGGGATTTTGGGCTCTATTCAGGGGGGATATTGGTTTTTTTAATGGTTAAATTTGTATATTTAACTGGAATTGGGTCCTGTAAAGGTATATACTTCTAGGTCTCCTAGTGTTTTTGGAAATATCTGCATCAGTATAAGAAGATTTGCAAAAGTTTGGGCTCCTTAGTGGGTTTTAAGGGTATGGAGACAGCCCAACACCCACAGCACCCATGACAATTCAAGTTAAATTGGTATATTTAACTTGAATTGGGCCATATGACCCATTATATGTATCTACTTCCAACACTTTTGTTGTTTGTGGATAGGTATGCATCTATTCAAATGGTTTGCACAAAGTTTGGGCTCCTCAGTGGGTTTTAAGGGTATTGAGACAGCCCAACACCCACAGCACCCATGATAAAACCATTATATGTATCTACTTCCAACACTTTTGTTGTTTGTGGATAGGTATGCATCTATGCAAATGGTTTGCACAAAGTTTGGGCTCCTCAGTGGGTTTTAAGGGTATTGAGACAGCCCAACACCCACAGCACCCATGATAAAACCATACAGCACCCGTGCCTATGAAAACATATTTCTGAGTCAGCCATCTCTCAGACTTTACTCATTCTGTAAATGATTCCACATTTCAATCTAGAATATATAGAGGCAATGGGAAAAAAATATTTGGGCACCTGAATGGGATTTTGGGCTCTAGTCAGGGTGGATATTTGGTTTTTTTAATGGTTAAATTGGTATATTTAACTGGAATTGGGTCCTGAAAAGGTATATAATTCTAGGTCTCCTAGTGTTTTTGGAAATATCTGCATCAGTATAAGAAGATTTGCAAAAGTTTGGGCTCCTTAGTGGGTTTTAACGGTATCGAGACAGCCCAACACCCACAGCACCCATGACAATTCAAGTTAAATTGGTATATTTAACTTGAATTGGGCCATATGACCCATTATATGTATCTACTTCCAACACTTTTGTTGTTTGTGGATAGGTATGCATCTATGCAAATGGTTTGCACAAAGTTTGGGCTCCTCAGTGGGTTTTAAGGGTATTGAGACAGCCCAACACCCACAGCACCCATGATAAAACCATACAGCACCCGTGCCTATGAAAACATATTTCTGAGTCAGCCATCTCTCAGACTATACCCATTCTGTAAATGATTCCACATTTCACTCTAGAATATATAGAGGCAATGGGGAAAAAATATTTGGGCACCTGAATGGGATTTTGGGCTCTATTCAGGGGGGATATTTGTTTTTTTTAATGGTTAAATTGGTATATTTAACTGGAATTGGGTCCTGTAAAGGTATATACTTCTAGGTCTCCTAGTGTTTTTGGAAATATCTGCATCAGTATAAGAAGATTTGCAAAAGTTTGGGCTCCTTAGTGGGTTTTAAGGGTATGGAGACAGCCCAACACCCACAGCACCCATGAAAATTCAAGTTAAATTGGTATATTTAAATTGAATTGGGCCATATGACCCATTATATGTATCTACTTCCAACACTTTTGTTGTTTGTGGATAGGTATGCATCTATGCAAATGGTTTGCACAAAGTTTGGGCTCCTCAGTTGGTTTTAAGAGTATTGAGACAGCCCAACACCCACAGCACCCATGATAAAACCATACAGCACCCGTGCCTATGAAAACATATTTCTGAATCAGCCATCTCTCAGACTATACTCATTCTGTAAATGATTCCATATTTCACTCTAGAATATATAGAGGCAATGGGAAAAAAATATTTGGGCACCTGAATGGGATTTTGGGCTCTATTGAGGGGGGATATTGGTTTTTTTAATGGTTAAATTTGTATATTTAACTGGAATTGGGTCCTGTAAAGGTATATACTTCTAGGTCTCCTAGTGTTTTTGGAAATATCTGCATCAGTATAAGAAGATTTGCAAAAGTTTGGGCTCCTTAGTGGGTTTTAAGGGTATGGAGACAGCCCAACACCCACAGCACCCATGACAATTCAAGTTAAATTGGTATATTTAAATTGAATTGGGCCATATGACCCATTATATGTATCTAATTCCAACACTTTTGTTGTTTGTGGATAGGTATGCATCTATTCAAATGGTTTGCACAAAGTTTGGGCTCATCAGTGGGTTTTAAGGGTATTGAGACAGCCCAACACCCACAGCACCCATGATAAAACCATTATATGTATCTACTTCCAACACTTTTGTTGTTTGTGGATGGGTATGCATCTATGCAAATGGTTTGCACAAAGTTTGGGCTCCTCAGTGGGTTTTAAGGGTATTGAGACAGCCCAACACCCACAGCACCCATGATAAAACCATACAGCACCCGTGCCTATGAAAACATATTTCTGAATCAGCCATCTCTCAGACTATACTCATTCTGTAAATGATTCCATATTTCACTCTAGAATATATAGAGGCAATGGGAAAAAAATATTTGGGCACCTGAATGGGATTTTGGGCTCTATTCAGGGGGGATATTGGTTTTTTTAATGGTTAAATTTGTATATTTAACTGGAATTGGGTCCTGTAAAGGTATATACTTCTAGGTCTCCTAGTGTTTTTGGAAATATCTGCATCAGTATAAGAAGATTTGCAAAAGTTTGGGCTCCTTAGTGGGTTTTAAGGGTATGGAGACAGCCCAACACCCACAGCACCCATGACAATTCAAGTTAAATTGGTATATTTAACTTGAATTGGGCCATATGACCCATTATATGTATCTACTTCCAACACTTTTGTTGTTTGTGGATAGGTATGCATCTATTCAAATGGTTTGCACAAAGTTTGGGCTCCTCAGTGGGTTTTAAGGGTATTGAGACAGCCCAACACCCACAGCACCCATGATAAAACCATTATATGTATCTACTTCCAACACTTTTGTTGTTTGTGGATAGGTATGCATCTATGCAAATGGTTTGCACAAAGTTTGGGCTCCTCAGTGGGTTTTAAGGGTATTGAGACAGCCCAACACCCACAGCACCCATGATAAAACCATACAGCACCCGTGCCTATGAAAACATATTTCTGAGTCAGCCATCTCTCAGACTTTACTCATTCTGTAAATGATTCCACATTTCAATCTAGAATATATAGAGGCAATGGGAAAAAAATATTTGGGCACCTGAATGGGATTTTGGGCTCTAGTCAGGGTGGATATTTGGTTTTTTTAATGGTTAAATTGGTATATTTAACTGGAATTGGGTCCTGAAAAGGTATATAATTCTAGGTCTCCTAGTGTTTTTGGAAATATCTGCATCAGTATAAGAAGATTTGCAAAAGTTTGGGCTCCTTAGTGGGTTTTAACGGTATCGAGACAGCCCAACACCCACAGCACCCATGACAATTCAAGTTAAATTGGTATATTTAACTTGAATTGGGCCATATGACCCATTATATGTATCTACTTCCAACACTTTTGTTGTTTGTGGATAGGTATGCATCTATGCAAATGGTTTGCACAAAGTTTGGGCTCCTCAGTGGGTTTTAAGGGTATTGAGACAGCCCAACACCCACAGCACCCATGATAAAACCACACAGCACACGTGCCTATGAAAACATATTTCTGAGTCAGCCATCTCTCAGACTATACCCATTCTGTAAATGATTCCACATTTCACTCTAGAATATATAGAGGCAATGGGGAAAAAATATTTGGGCACCTGAATGGGATTTTGGGCTCTATTCAGGGGGGATATTTGTTTTTTTTAATGGTTAAATTGGTATATTTAACTGGAATTGGGTCCTGTAAAGGTATATACTTCTAGGTCTCCTAGTGTTTTTGGAAATATCTGCATCAGTATAAGAAGATTTGCAAAAGTTTGGGCTCCTTAGTGGGTTTTAAGGGTATGGAGACAGCCCAACACCCACAGCACCCATGAAAATTCAAGTTAAATTGGTATATTTAACTTGAATTGGGCCATATGACCCATTATATGTATCTACTTCCAACACTTTTGTTGTTTGTGGATAGGTATGCATCTATGCAAATGGTTTGCACAAAGTTTGGGCTCCTCAGTTGGTTTTAAGAGTATTGAGACAGCCCAACACCCACAGCACCCATGATAAAACCATACAGCACCCGTGCCTATGAAAACATATTTCTGAATCAGCCATCTCTCAGACTATACTCATTCTGTAAATGATTCCATATTTCACTCTAGAATATATAGAGGCAATGGGAAAAAAATATTTGGGCACCTGAATGGGATTTTGGGCTCTATTGAGGGGGGATATTGGTTTTTTTAATGGTTAGATTTGTATATTTAACTGGAATTGGGTCCTGTAAAGGTATATACTTCTAGGTCTCCTAGTGTTTTTGGAAATATCTGCATCAGTATAAGAAGATTTGCAAAAGTTTGGGCTCCTTAGTGGGTTTTAAGGGTATGGAGACAGCCCAACACCCACAGCACCCATGACAATTCAAGTTAAATTGGTATATTTAAATTGAATTGGGCCATATGACCCATTATATGTATCTAATTCCAACACTTTTGTTGTTTGTGGATAGGTATGCATCTATTCAAATGGTTTGCACAAAGTTTGGGCTCATCAGTGGGTTTTAAGGGTATTGAGACAGCCCAACACCCACAGCACCCATGATAAAACCATTATATGTATCTACTTCCAACACTTTTGTTGTTTGTGGATGGGTATGCATCTATGCAAATGGTTTGCACAAAGTTTGGGCTCCTCAGTGGGTTTTAAGGGTATTGAGACAGCCCAACACCCACAGCACCCATGATAAAACCATACAGCACCCGTGCCTATGAAAACATATTTCTGAATCAGCCATCTCTCAGACTATACTCATTCTGTAAATGATTCCATATTTCACTCTAGAATATATAGAGGCAATGGGAAAAAAATATTTGGGCACCTGAATGGGATTTTGGGCTCTATTCAGGGGGGATATTGGTTTTTTTAATGGTTAAATTTGTATATTTAACTGGAATTGGGTCCTGTAAAGGTATATACTTCTAGGTCTCCTAGTGTTTTTGGAAATATCTGCATCAGTATAAGAAGATTTGCAAAAGTTTGGGCTCCTTAGTGGGTTTTAAGGGTATGGAGACAGCCCAACACCCACAGCACCCATGACAATTCAAGTTAAATTGGTATATTTAACTTGAATTGGGCCATATGACCCATTATATGTATCTACTTCCAACACTTTTGTTGTTTGTGGATAGGTATGCATCTATTCAAATGGTTTGCACAAAGTTTGGGCTCCTCAGTGGGTTTTAAGGGTATTGAGACAGCCCAACACCCACAGCACCCATGATAAAACCATTATATGTATCTACTTCCAACACTTTTGTTGTTTGTGGATAGGTATGCATCTATGCAAATGGTTTGCACAAAGTTTGGGCTCCTCAGTGGGTTTTAAGGGTATTGAGACAGCCCAACACCCACAGCACCCATGATAAAACCATACAGCACCCGTGCCTATGAAAACATATTTCTGAGTCAGCCATCTCTCAGACTTTACTCATTCTGTAAATGATTCCACATTTCAATCTAGAATATATAGAGGCAATGGGAAAAAAATATTTGGGCACCTGAATGGGATTTTGGGCTCTAGTCAGGGTGGATATTTGGTTTTTTTAATGGTTAAATTGGTATATTTAACTGGAATTGGGTCCTGAAAAGGTATATAATTCTAGGTCTCCTAGTGTTTTTGGAAATATCTGCATCAGTATAAGAAGATTTGCAAAAGTTTGGGCTCCTTAGTGGGTTTTAACGGTATCGAGACAGCCCAACACCCACAGCACCCATGACAATTCAAGTTAAATTGGTATATTTAACTTGAATTGGGCCATATGACCCATTATATGTATCTACTTCCAACACTTTTGTTGTTTGTGGATAGGTATGCATCTATGCAAATGGTTTGCACAAAGTTTGGGCTCCTCAGTGGGTTTTAAGGGTATTGAGACAGCCCAACACCCACAGCACCCATGATAAAACCACACAGCACACGTGCCTATGAAAACATATTTCTGAGTCAGCCATCTCTCAGACTATACCCATTCTGTAAATGATTCCACATTTCACTCTAGAATATATAGAGGCAATGGGGAAAAAATATTTGGGCACCTGAATGGGATTTTGGGCTCTATTCAGGGGGGATATTTGTTTTTTTTAATGGTTAAATTGGTATATTTAACTGGAATTGGGTCCTGTAAAGGTATATACTTCTAGGTCTCCTAGTGTTTTTGGAAATATCTGCATCAGTATAAGAAGATTTGCAAAAGTTTGGGCTCCTTAGTGGGTTTTAAGGGTATGGAGACAGCCCAACACCCACAGCACCCATGAAAATTCAAGTTAAATTGGTATATTTAACTTGAATTGGGCCATATGACCCATTATATGTATCTACTTCCAACACTTTTGTTGTTTGTGGATAGGTATGCATCTATGCAAATGGTTTGCACAAAGTTTGGGCTCCTCAGTTGGTTTTAAGAGTATTGAGACAGCCCAACACCCACAGCACCCATGATAAAACCATACAGCACCCGTGCCTATGAAAACATATTTCTGAATCAGCCATCTCTCAGACTATACTCATTCTGTAAATGATTCCATATTTCACTCTAGAATATATAGAGGCAATGGGAAAAAAATATTTGGGCACCTGAATGGGATTTTGGGCTCTATTGAGGGGGGATATTGGTTTTTTTAATGGTTAGATTTGTATATTTAACTGGAATTGGGTCCTGTAAAGGTATATACTTCTAGGTCTCCTAGTGTTTTTGGAAATATCTGCATCAGTATAAGAAGATTTGCAAAAGTTTGGGCTCCTTAGTGGGTTTTAAGGGTATGGAGACAGCCCAACACCCACAGCACCCATGACAATTCAAGTTAAATTGGTATATTTAAATTGAATTGGGCCATATGACCCATTATATGTATCTAATTCCAACACTTTTGTTGTTTGTGGATAGGTATGCATCTATTCAAATGGTTTGCACAAAGTTTGGGCTCCTCAGTGGGTTTTAAGGGTATTGAGACAGCCCAACACCCACAGCACCCATGATAAAACCATTATATGTATCTACTTCCAACACTTTTGTTGTTTGTGGATGGGTATGCATCTATGCAAATGGTTTGCACAAAGTTTGGGCTCCTCAGTGGGTTTTAAGGGTATTGAGACAGTCCAACACCCACAGCACCCATGATAAAACCATACAGCACCCGTGCCTATGAAAACATATTTCTGAATCAGCCATCTCTCAGACTATACTCATTCTGTAAATGATTCCATATTTCACTCTAGAATATATAGAGGCAATGGGAAAAAAATATTTGGGCACCTGAATGGGATTTTGGGCTCTATTCAGGGGGGATATTGGTTTTTTTAATGGTTAAATTTGTATATTTAACTGGAATTGGGTCCTGTAAAGGTATATACTTCTAGGTCTCCTAGTGTTTTTGGAAATATCTGCATCAGTATAAGAAGATTTGCAAAAGTTTGGGCTCCTTAGTGGGTTTTAAGGGTATGGAGACAGCCCAACACCCACAGCACCCATGACAATTCAAGTTAAATTGGTATATTTAACTTGAATTGGGCCATATGACCCATTATATGTATCTACTTCCAACACTTTTGTTGTTTGTGGATAGGTATGCATCTATTCAAATGGTTTGCACAAAGTTTGGGCTCCTCAGTGGGTTTTAAGGGTATTGAGACAGCCCAACACCCACAGCACCCATGATAAAACCATTATATGTATCTACTTCCAACACTTTTGTTGTTTGTGGATAGGTATGCATCTATGCAAATGGTTTGCACAAAGTTTGGGCTCCTCAGTGGGTTTTAAGGGTATTGAGACAGCCCAACACCCACAGCACCCATGATAAAACCATACAGCACCCGTGCCTATGAAAACATATTTCTGAGTCAGCCATCTCTCAGACTTTACTCATTCTGTAAATGATTCCACATTTCAATCTAGAATATATAGAGGCAATGGGAAAAAAATATTTGGGCACCTGAATGGGATTTTGGGCTCTAGTCAGGGTGGATATTTGGTTTTTTTAATGGTTAAATTGGTATATTTAACTGGAATTGGGTCCTGAAAAGGTATATAATTCTAGGTCTCCTAGTGTTTTTGGAAATATCTGCATCAGTATAAGAAGATTTGCAAAAGTTTGGGCTCCTTAGTGGGTTTTAACGGTATCGAGACAGCCCAACACCCACAGCACCCATGACAATTCAAGTTAAATTGGTATATTTAACTTGAATTGGGCCATATGACCCATTATATGTATCTACTTCCAACACTTTTGTTGTTTGTGGATAGGTATGCATCTATGCAAATGGTTTGCACAAAGTTTGGGCTCCTCAGTGGGTTTTAAGGGTATTGAGACAGCCCAACACCCACAGCACCCATGATAAAACCACACAGCACACGTGCCTATGAAAACATATTTCTGAGTCAGCCATCTCTCAGACTATACCCATTCTGTAAATGATTCCACATTTCACTCTAGAATATATAGAGGCAATGGGGAAAAAATATTTGGGCACCTGAATGGGATTTTGGGCTCTATTCAGGGGGGATATTTGTTTTTTTTAATGGTTAAATTTGTATATTTAACTGGAATTGGGTCCTGTAAAGGTATATACTTCTAGGTCTCCTAGTGTTTTTGGAAATATCTGCATCAGTATAAGAAGATTTGCAAAAGTTTGGGCTCCTTAGTGGGTTTTAAGGGTATGGAGACAGCCCAACACCCACAGCACCCATGACAATTCAAGTTAAATTGGTATATTTAACTTGAATTGGGCCATATGACCCATTATATGTATCTACTTCCAACACTTTTGTTGTTTGTGGATAGGTATGCATCTATGCAAATGGTTTGCACAAAGTTTGGGCTCCTCAGTGGGTTTTAAGGGTATTGAGACAGCCCAACACCCACAGCACCCATGATAAAACCATACAGCACCCGTGCCTATGAAAACATATTTCTGAGTCAGCCATCTCTCAGACTATACCCATTCTGTAAATGATTCCACATTTCCCTCTAGAATATATAGAGGCAATGGGGAAAAAATATTTGGGCACCTGAATGTGATTTTGGGCTCTATTCAGGGGGGATATTTGTTTTTTTTAATGGTTAAATTTGTATATTTAACTGGAATTGGGTCCTGTAAAGGTATATACTTCTAGGTCTCCTAGTGTTTTTGGAAATATCTGCATCAGTATAAGAAGATTTGCAAAAGTTTGGGCTCCTTAGTGGGTTTTAAGGGTATGGAGACAGCCCAACACCCACAGCACCCATGACAATTCAAGTTAAATTGGTATATTTAACTTGAATTGGGCCATATGACCCATTATATGTATCTACTTCCAACACTTTTGTTGTTTGTGTATAGGTATGCATCTATGCAAATGGTTTGCACAAAGTTTGGGCTCCTCAGTGGGTTTTAAGAGTATTGAGACAGCCCAACACCCACAGCACCCATGATAAAACCATACAGCACCCGTGCCTATGAAAACATATTTCTGAATCAGCCATCTCTCAGACTATACTCATTCTGTAAATGATTCCATATTTCACTCAAGAATATATAGAGGCAATGGGAAAAAAATATTTGGGCACCTGAATGGGATTTTGGGCTCTATTCAGGGGGGATATTTTGTTTTTTTAATGGTTAAATTGGTATATTTAACTGGAATTGGGTCCTGAAAAGGTATATACTTCTAGGTCTCCTAGTGTTTTTGGAAATATCTGCATCAGTATAAGAAGATTTGCAAAAGTTTGGGCTCCTTAGTGGGTTTTAACGGTATGGAGACAGCCCAACACCCACAGCACCCATGACAATTCAAGTTAAATTGATATATTTAACTTGAATTGGGCCATATGACCCATTATATGTATCTACTTCCAACACTTTTGTTGTTTGTGGATAGGTATGCATCTATGCAAATGGTTTGCACAAAGTTTGGGCTCCTCAGTGGGTTTTAAGGGTATTGAGACAGCCCAACACCCACAGCACCCATGATAAAACCATACAGCACCCGTGCCTATGAAAACATATTTCTGAGTCAGCCATCTCTCAGACTATACCCATTCTGTAAATGATTCCACATTTCACTCTAGAATATATAGAGGCAATGGGGAAACAATATTTGGGCACCTGAATGGGATTTTGGGCTCTATTCAGGGGGGATATTTGGTTTTTTTAATGGTTAAATTTGTATATTTAACTGGAATTGGGTCCTGTAAAGGTATACTTCTAGGTCTCCTAGTGTTTTTGGAAATATCTGCATCAGTATAAGAAGATTTGCAAAAGTTTGGGCTCCTTAGTGGGTTTTAAGGGTATGGAGACAGCCCAACACCCACAGCACCCATGACAATTCAAGTTAAATTGGTATATTTAACTTGAATTGGGCCATATGACCCATTATATGTATCTACTTCCAACACTTTTGTTGTTTGTGGATAGGTATGCATCTATGCAAATGGTTTGCACAAAGTTTGGGCTCCTCAGTGGGTTTTAAGGGTATTGAGACAGCCCAACACCCACAGCACCCATGATAAAACCATACAGCACCCGTGCCTATGAAAACATATTACTGAGTCAGCCATCTCTCAGACTATACCCATTCTGTAAATGATTCCACATTTCACTCTAGAATATATAGAGGCAATGGGGAAAAAATATTTGGGCACCTGAATGGGATTTTGGGCTCTATTCAGGGGGGATATTTGGTTTTTTTAATGGTTAAATTTGTATATTTAACTGGAATTGGGTCCTGTAAAGGTATATACTTCTAGGTCTCCTAGTGTTTTTGGAAATATCTGCATCAGTATAAGAAGATTTGCAAAAGTTTGGGCTCCTTAGTGGGTTTTAAGGGTATGGAGACAGCCCAACACCCACAGCACCCATGAAAATTCAAGTTAAATTGGTATATTTAACTTGAATTGGGCCATATGACCCATTATATGTATCTACTTCCAACACTTTTGTTGTTTGTGGATAGGTATGCATCTATGCAAATGGTTTGCACAAAGTTTGGGCTCCTCAGTGGGTTTTAAGGGTATTGAGACAGCCCAACACCCACAGCACCCATGATAAAACCATACAGCACCCGTGCCTATGAAAACATATTTCTGAGTCAGCCATCTCTCAGACTATACCCATTCTGTAAATGATTCCACATTTCACTCTAGAATATATAGAGGCAATGGGGAAAAAAATATTTGGGCACCTGAATGGGATTTTGGGCACTATTCAGGGGCGATATTTGGTTTTTTTAATGGTTAAATTGGTATATTTAACTGGAATTGGGTCCTGTAAAGGTATATACTTCTAGGTCTCCTAGTGTTTTTGGAAATATCTGCATCAGTATAAGAAGATTTGCAAAAGTTTGGGCTCCTTAGTGGGTTTTAAGGGTATGGAGACAGCCCAACACCCACAGCACCCATGACAATTCAAGTTAAATTGGTATAATTAACTTGAATTGGGTCATATGACCCATTATAGGTATCTATTTCCAGCACTTTTATAGTTTTTGGATAGGTATGCAACTATGCATCTATACAAATGGTTTGCACAAAGTTTGGGCTCCACGGTGGGTTTTAAAGTTATGGAGACAGCCCAACACACAAAGCTCCCATGAAAAAACCATACAGCACCCGTGCCTATGAAAACATATTTCTGAATCGGTGATCTCTCAGACTATACCCATTCTGAAAATTACTCTACAGTTGACTTTTAGAATATATATAGGCAATGAGAATTTTTTTATTTGGGCATCTGAATGGGATTTTGGGCTTTGGTCAGGGGGAGGGGAATATTTGGGTTTTTAAAAAGTTAAATTGGTATATTTAACGTGAATTGTGACCCATTATAGATATCTACTTCCTGTACTTTTAGTGTTTCATCTGTATAAGAATATGTGCAAAAGTTTGGGCTCCTCAGTGTGGTTTTAGGAGATGGTGACAGCCCAACACCCACGGCACCCATGATGAAACCATACAGCGGCTATGAAAACATATTTCTGGGTCAGTGTTCTCTCAGACTATACCTATTCTGAAAATTAATCCAGTTTACTTCAGAATATATGTAGGCAATGGTAAAACAATTCTTTGGGCACCTGAATGGTATGTTGGGCTCTGGTCAGGGGGAGGGGAATATTTGGGTTTTTTAATAGTTAAGTTGGTATATTTAACTTGAATTGTGACCCATTATAGATATAAACTTCCAGTACTTTTAGTGTTTTTTGGAAATATATTCATCTGTTTAAGAAGATGTGCAAAAGTTTGGGCTCCTCAGTGGGTTTTAAGGGTGTGGTGACAGCCAAACACCCACGGCACCCATGATGAAACCATACAGTACCCGTGCCTATAAAATCATTTTTCTGGGTCTCAGACTATGCCCATTCTGAAAATGATATATTTTGGCACCTGGAAGTTATTTTGGGCTCTGGTCAAGGGGAGTGTAATATTAGGAATTTTAATAGTCAAGTTGGTATATTTAACTTATATTGTGCCATTATTGATATCTACATCCAGGGCTTTTAGTGTTATTGAATAGGTAAGCACCTATGTAAATGATTTCCCGTATTGGATTTAAGAGTATGGAGCCAGCCCAACACCCACAGCACCCATGGTAAACCATACAGCATCTGTGCCTATAGAATCATATTTTGGAGTCAGTGTTCAATCAGACAACACTCATTTATGAAACATGATTCCACATATGACTTTAGAGTATAGGCAGGCGACCAACAGAAAATATTTTGTTACCTGGAAGGGAATTTGGGCGAGGGGGAGAGGAATATTTGTGTTTTTAATAGCCATATTGGTATTTTAGGCTTAGGAATCAGTCCAACACCCATACCACCCATGATAAAACATATGGCACTGGTACCTATAAAATAATATTTTGGGGTCAGTGTTATCTCAGACACCGGAAAAAAAATATTATTTGGGCACCTGTAAGGGATTTTGGGCTGAGGGGGAGGTGAATATTTGTGTTTAATAGTCAAATGGATAATTTTAACTTGAATTGGGCCCAGTAACCCATTTAATGTTTGGGCACGTTGAAGGGATTTTGGGCTCAGGTGAGGTGAATATTTGTGTTTAAAGTCGATTGGGTATTTTTTAACTTGAATTGGGCCCAGTACCCATTAATTTGTTAATGGATAGATCTGCATCTGCATAAAATATTTAGTGAAGTTTGAGCTCCTGGTTGGGATTGAAGGGCACGGAGCTGGCCCAACACCTGCAACACCCATGATAAATCCAATGGACCATGCAACACCTGTGCTTATGAAATAATATTTTGGGGTCAGTCTCAGACTCTACTCATTCTGAAAATGATTCCACATTTGACTTTAGAATATAGGCAGGCACTGAACAAAACAATTTGGCCACATGAAAGGGATTTTGGTCTCAGTGGGGGGGGGGGGGGGGGTGAATATTTGTTTGTTCATGGTCTAATTGGTATTATTAAATTGCATTTGATGAGCGAAATAAGCTCATATCAATATAGGCTCTGTGTGGAGATAAACGTCCAATATGGGACCATGATTTCCATACAAATAAGCACGCAACGGTCTTATTTTAATGAGCGAAATAAGTCCCTATTGGTATTATTTAATCACAATATACGCTCTATATGGACTTAAAATTCAGTTTTTAAAACAGTCGAATATGGGACTATCTCCGGACGCAAAAAGCCCATATTGGTATTATTAAATCTACCGTTTTTGATCGTAACATATCCTCACAAAAATAGGTTCATAGTGGAAATAAATATCAACATATGATTCAATAGACTTATTTGATTCAGAAATAAGCCCACAGTGAGCTTATAGCCATTACGCCATTGAATCGCGAGGGTCGCATATATCAAAAATAAAGAGTGTGCATCTGATATTGGTCATGTCGATGAACAAAGCTAGATTAATAATAATAATATGGGTTTATTTCGTACGAAAATAGTCCCATATTGGACTGTTTTAAAAAACCGCGTTTTAGGTCCATATATAAAGCTTATATTAAATAACGCCAATATGAGCTTATTTCGCACATTAAAATAAAACCGTTAAGTGCTTATTTTCACGAGGATGAAATGTACATGGAAAGTCTTGTGTTGGTTTATTCGTGTTATTTTTCAGCCTGTTCTTGAGAAAATAAGCCCATAATCTGATTCTGAAATAAGCACATATTAAGCTTAAACCCTTATTCCGTTGATTGGCGCGAGCCACAGTGAGAACACCGTACAAAAAGCGTAGCTTTGGTAAGTCGTGTTGATGGAAAAAGGTTAGATTAAATAATGCCAATATGGGCTTATTTCGTATGTAAATAGTCCCATATTGTACTGTTTTAAACAGCCTGTTCCCAAAAAAATAACGGGCACATTATCTGCTTATAATAAAACATTTTTAGGTAGATAATCTGCTTAGAATCGCCTCATTTTGAGTCGATAATGTGCTAAAAATGAGAGCATAGTCACATTGTCGACTGACAATGAGTCGATTGTAAACAGATTGTGTGCGGAAAATGACACAAATAAGCCAACTTACGACTTTCAAGTGTAAGCTCTTTAACATGTGTTTTCAATGTGGCCCGCGCCATAGAACCAGATAACGATATGATCTATTATCTGCTTATTTCACAATTAAATAATCATATTATGTACTTATTTCAAAATTATGGGCCGATTATGTGCGTATTTGCGCGAGGATATGTTGTGACACGAGCTCCATGAATTCCGTTCCCAGTTCCCAGTTCCCTATTCTTCTAACATTGCACTTTTCGTTTACTAAATCGGCTGCGTAGCCAGAGTCATGGTGGCCACCCGGGAATCCTTGTATTTGCGTGCGGTGCCACCCAGCGGGCATCTATAGGAAAGGGACGCGACCATGCAGCCCCTTCCAAATTTTCGAAAATCGGGCTGAAGTCGTGCATGGGGTGTCAAAATAGCACTTTTAGTTACTAAATCGGCTACGTAGCCAGAGTCATGGTGACCCCCCGGGAATCCTTGTATTTTCGTGCGGTGCCACCCAGCGGGGATCTATAGGAAATGGACGCGACCATGCAGCCCCTTCCAAATTTTCGAAAATTGAGCTGAAGGCGTGCATGGGGTGTCAAAATAGCACTTTTCGTTACTAAATCGGCTGCGTAGCCAGAGTCATGGTGGCCACCCGGGAATCCTTGTATTTTTGTGCGGTGCCACCCAGCGGGCATCTATAGAAAAGGGACGCGACCATGCATCCCCTTCCAAATTTTCGAAAATCGGGTAGAAGGCGTGCATGGGGTGTCAAAATAGCACTTTTCGTTACTAAATCGGCTGCGTAGCCAGAACCATGGCGGCTACCCGGGAATTCTTTCATTTTCGTGCGGTGCCACCCAGCGGGCATCTTTATGACAGGGACGCGGCCATATAGCCTCTTCCAATTTTTTGAAAATTGGGCTGAAGTCGTGCATGGAGTTAATTTTTGTTACTTTTTGTTACTAAATCAGCTGCGTAGACAGAACCATGGCGGCCACTCGGGAATCCTTGTATTTTCGTGCGGTGCCACCCAGTAGACATCTATTGGACAGGGACGAGACCTTATATAGGCCTTTTAAATTTTTCGAAAATTGGGTTGAAGTCGTGCATGGAGCTCCAAATCGCACTTTTCGTTGCTAAATCGCCCGCGTAGGCATAACCGTATAGCAGACACGTGGCTATCCTTGCGGAATCTTCTTGTGCCACCACTATTACATCTAAAAATCACAAACTAGGTCACATAAACTTGTCCAAAATATGACATTTTTCGTTAGTCGATAATGTGCTGAAAAGGAGACCCTATTACTATTAGTCACTTATCGACTCATATAGAGGCGATTCTAAGCAGATTATGTGCGAACAATGACAAGAAATAAGCCAACCCACTACTGTTCAGCTGTACGCTCATTAACATGTGTTTTCACTGTGGCTCGCGACTTAACACAAAATGATG
The DNA here is from genome assembly GCA_032622095.1 of Siphonodentalium dalli. Classification (NCBI taxonomy): domain Eukaryota; kingdom Metazoa; phylum Mollusca; class Scaphopoda; order Gadilida; family Siphonodentaliidae; genus Siphonodentalium; species Siphonodentalium dalli. Next base: position 175,256,597 of record CP136065.1, on the reverse strand, counting down.
ACTATGACTCCATTATCTGCTTATTTCAGAATCAAATAATCACTTTATGTACCTAATTGGAATTATAGGTCGAATATGTGCGTATTTGTGCGAGGATATGTTACTAAATCGCCTGCGTTGGCATAACCATAGCAGCCACTGGGCTATCCTTGTGGATTCTTCTTTGGCCACCACTAGTCCATCTCGAAATCACAAACTGGTTTACATATGCCTGTCCAGCTGTTAATAAATTGGGTGTAAGTCGTGCATCGGATGAAAATAATGAAAAAAATGTCATTTTTCGTTGCAAATCGTCTGCGTAGGCATATCCATAGCAGCCACGGGGCTCTCGTTGTGGATTCTTCTTATGCCACCACTAGTCCATCGAGAGATCACAAACTGGTTCACATACGCCTGTCCAGCTGTTCAAAAATTGGGCGTAAGTCGTGCGTGGGGTCAAAATAATGAAACAAAGTTCATTTTTCGTTGCTAAATCGCCTGCGTAGGCATAACCATAGCAGTCACGAGACTATCCGTGTGGATTTTTCTTCTGCCACCACCAGTCCATCTAGAAATCACAAATCAATTAACATGCTCCCGTCCAGCTGTTCACAAATTGAGCGTAAGTCGTGCGTGGGGTCAAAATACTGAAAAACAATTCATTTTTCGTTGCTAAATCGCCTGCGTAGGCATAACCATAGACGCTACGGGGCTATCCTTGTGGATTCTTCTTGTGCCGCTACAAGTCCATCTAGAAATCACAAAATATGTCATATAAACTTGTCCAGCTGTTCAACAGTTGGGCGTAAATCGTGCGTGGGGTAAAAATATGACATTTTTCGTTGCTTAATCCTGAAACCCAGCACATTATTTGCTGAGAAGAAACAATAATTTAGGCAGATAATCTGCTTAGAATCGCCTCATTTTGAGTCGACAATGTGCTGAAAATGAGTTCCTATTAGTCAAATGATCGACTCATATAGAGGCGATTCTAAGTAAATTATGTGCTGACAATGACAAAAATAATAACCAAACTTTTCAGGTGTACGCTCATTAGCATGTATTTTCACTGTGGCACGCGCCAAAACACGAAATGACGACTATGACTCCATTATCTGCTTATTTCATAACCAAATAATCACTCTAAGTACCTAATTAAAATTTAGGTCGGTTTTGTGCGTATTCGTGCGAGGATATGTTACTAAATCGCCTGCGTTGGCATAACCATAGCAGCCACGGGGCTACCCTTGTGGATTCTTCTTATACCACAATTAGTCCATCTATAAATCACAAACTAGTTCACACACGCCTGTCCAGCTGTTAAAAAATTGGGCGTAAGTCGTGCGTGGGGTCAAAATAATGAAAAAAAAGATAATTTTTCGTTGCTAAATCGCCTGCGTAGACATACACATAGCAGCCACGAGGGTATCCTTGTGGATGCTTCTTATGCCAGCACTAGTCCATCTAAAAATCACAAACATAGTCACATAAGCCTGTCCAGTTGTTCAAAAATTGGGCGTAAGTCGTGCGTGGGGTCAAAATAATGAAAAAAAATCATTTCTCATTGCTAAATCGCCTGCGTATGCATAACCGTAGCTGCCACGAGTCTATCCTTGTGGAATCTTCTTGTGCCACCAATAGTGCATCGAAACATCACAAACTAGGTCCCATAAAATGCAAGGAATTCCAGGGTGGCCGCCATGGTTCTGGCTACGCAGCCGATTTAGCAACAAAAAAATGCAATTTTTAGCTCCATGCATGCACGACTTCAGCCCAATTTTCAAAAAAGTGGAAGGGCTATATGGCCGCGTCCCTGTCCTATAGATGCGCGCTGGGTGGCACCGCACAAAAATACAAGGATTCCCGGGTGGTCGCCATGGTTCTGGTTACGCAGCCGATTTAGTAACAAAAAGTGCGATTTTGAGCTCCATGCACGACTTTAGCACAATCTTCGAAACATTGGAAGGGGCTATATGGTCGCGTCCCTGTCCTATAGATGACAACTGGGTGGCACCGCACGAAAATACAAGGATTCCCGTGTGGCCATCATGACTGTCTACGCAGTCGATTTAGTAACTAAAAGTGCTATTTTGACACCCCATGCACGACTTCAGCCAGATTTTAGAAAATTTGGAAGGGGCTGCATGGTCGCGTCCCTTTCCTATAGATGCCCGCTTGGTGGCACCGCACGAAACTACAAGGATTCCCGGGTGGCCACCATGATTCTGGCTACGCAGCCGATTTAGTAACGAAAAGTGCTATATTGACACCCCATGACGACTTCAGCCCGATTTTCGAAAATTGGGAAGTGGCTGCATGGTCGCGTCCCTTTCCTATAGAAGCCAGCTGGGTGGCACCGCACGAAAATACAAGGATTCCCGGGTGGCCACCATGACTCTGGCTACGCATCCGATTTAGTAACGAAAAGTGCAATTTTAGATGGAACTGGGAACTGGGAACGGAATTCATGGAGCTTGTGACAGGACATATCACGCTCTTTACTTGCGCCAGTCTATGCTGGGCGCAAGCAATGTTTTCGGTCAGGATCTCTGTTTATCTGTTTATTTGTCTGTCCTTCCACGAATATGTTACGTCATACCGGAAGTACAGAATGTAAAGAATGCACATGCGCTAATATGAAATGATGGCACCAATTGTAATTTAAATCCAAATTTATACTAAATTTGCATTGTTATCTCGTTTTATTTTGGTAATAAATCGTTCATAAAAGAACAAAATTGAAAGATTGCTTTCTTTAAAACTCGGAAAATTATTTGAGATCGAGTCTAAAAGATGCGTGCGGAATCGTTTTTTTTTTCTCGCATTGAAAATGATGTGCGAACAAATTTCTGGAAACTTTCTTCGATGTTCAAAACATTTCCGAAAGACGCAGGTGCATATAAACCATGTCCGGCCAAACGATCGAGCGCATGGTTCTAGACAAAATTGTACTGAAAAATATGTTGAAACATGGATTATTAAAGCGCCTTATTAATTAACTGGGAAAACAAGCTTTCTCATTCTCAAAGCAATTGGCATTTTGATGATATGTTCCCGAAGACCGTAGATCAGTCGCTATAAGGGCATGTTCACATTGACACATTGATAATCAAAGACTAACCAATGATCGCGTGTCTTTTATTTAATTGTGTCGGAATTGACTTTGACGTTTTTTGCCGCTGAAGTGCAATGACATACACAAAGCATTCTAGTCAAACTAGTAATGTAACCCAATTGGTATATAATATATAGCATCAGCGGCAACCAATCGTATTCACACCCTTCATATGAGCGATGTCTATATTGTTCTATAAATATGTCAAACAACTCTTACGTCATTACTAAGACCATAATTAGTGTAATAGATCAACTGGAGATAACAGAGATATTCTGTCCGTACACACAAATATTTCAGCGATGGATGAACTGAAATTTGATATCTAGATTCTCTATCGATCTCTCAAAAGAGGGCCCAGCACCCGTGGTTCAAACTGCTGTTGGCAAGATATCACAAAACATGCCATATGTGTGATGGGTGCATTCTAGTGCAAATGTGTTTTACTACGGTTCGCGTCATTCAACTGAATAGCGGGTATAAGCTCACTAGGCTTATTTTGTATGTAAATAGTCCCATATTGTTCTGTTTTAAACAGCCTGTTCTCCCTAAAATCCGCACATTACCTGCTTATAATAAAGCTTTTTAGGTATATAATCTGCTTAGAATCGCCTCATATTAAGTCGGTAATGTGCTGAAAATTAGAACATTTTAGTCATAATATCGACTCATAATGAGGCTATTCTAAGCAGATTATATGTGGACAATGAAACAAATAAGCGAACCCATGGCTTTTCAGGTGTACGCTCTTTAATATGTGTTTTCACTGTGGCCCGCGCCATAATACGAAATCACGGCTATGACTCCAGTATATGCTTATTTGAGAATCAAATAATCACGATACGTAACTATTTCACATTATAGGTCGATTATGTGCGTATTTATGGGAGGATATGTTAGTTTTAAAAACCGTGTTTTATGTCAATATAGAGCTTATATATATTGCGATTAAATAAGCCAACATTAGCTTATATGAATAAAATTAAGTGCTTATTTTCAAGAAAATAGCCTGACCTCTGCATGGTAAATGTTGAGTTGTTTAATCGTCTTGTTTTCCAGCCTAGCTGTTCTCGTGAAAATAAGCACAACACGGGCCAATATCATATTGGTATGTGCTTATTTTCACGAGACCAAGCACAACACGGGCCAATATCATATTGGTATGTGCTTATTTTCACGAGACCAGGCTGACATCTGCATGGTAAGTCTTGGGTTGGTTTATTTGTGTTATTTTCAACACGAATTGCTAAAATAAGCAAAAGGCGGGCTTATCGCATATTGAAATATCCCAAGCATATATTTAGTGTTCAATTAATGACAATATGCAGTCTGTTCTCGTAAAAATAAGTTCATAACGGGCTTATTTTAATGAGCGAAATAAGCTCATACTGGCATCATTTAACCTCAATATACCTGAACTGTTTATATATTGACCTAAACACGGTTTTTAAAACAGTCAAATGTTGGACTATTTTTACACGGAATAAGCCTATCATTCCTTTGAATGGCGCGGGCCACAGTTAACACACATTATAAGGAGCGTGAATCTAGTAGGTCGTGTCGATGAAAAAAAGGTAGATTAAATAATGCCAATATGGGCTTATTTCGTATGAAAATAATCCCATATTGGATTGTTTAAAAAAAAACCGTTTTAGGTCCATATAGAACGTATATTGCGGTTAAATAATGCCAAAAGGAGCTTATTTCGCTCAGCAAAAAAATCCCGTTATGAGCTGATAGCTACATGGTAAGTCTTGATTTGGTTTATTTGTGTTGTTTTGCACAACACGAATTGCAAAAATAAGCACAAAACAGGCTTCTCGCATATTGAAATATCCCATATAGGGCTGTTTTAATAACTATAGTTTAAGCACATATAGAGCGTATAGTGTTTTCGAATAATGTCAATATGCAGTGATACTGTACCCATGTATATGGTGCACATACCCAAATATACCGTGGTATCTAAAAAAGTATACCCTCATACCCACATCTATAAGCGTTTTGTGTCCATATATAGCGTATATTGCGGTTAAATAATGCCAATATAAGCTTATTTCGCTCAAAATGTGCTTATTTTCACAAGAACAATCTGTATGGTAAGTCTTGAGATGGTTGATTCGTGTTTGTTTTCCACTCTATTGTCATGAAACTAAACACAATATGGGCTTATCTCATATTCAAATATCCAATATACACAAAAAAGGGCTGTTTTAATAGCCAGCGTTTAGGCCCACATGGAGCGTTTTTGAGTTTTCAAATAATGTCAATTTGTAGCCTGTTCTCGTTAAAATAAACACATAACGGGGCTTATTTTAATGAGCGAAATAAACTAATATAGTCGTATTATTTAACCTAATATACATGCACGCTATATATATGGACCTATTAAACGCGGTTTTTAAAACAGTCCAATATCTAATTTTTTTAATAGCAGCATATCCTCGGGTAAATACATGTAGGTTCACATAGGTTAATTTTTGGACTTGATTCTGTAGTAAGCACACAGTGAGCTTATAGCCATTATTCCGTTGAATGGCGAGGGCCGCATAGAAAACACATTTTAAAGAGCTTGAATCTGGTAGGTCGTGTCGATGAATAAAGCTAGATTAAATAATACTAATATGGGCTTATTTTGCGTTATTTATAGGTCCATATATAAACCGTATCATGCGGTTAAATAACGCCCAAAGAAGCTTATTTCGCTCATTAAAACAAGCCCGATATGAGCTTGTTTTCACGAGAGGCTGAAATGTGCATGTGCATACAACTATTTGAATCTAATCTGGATTCATGGAGCAGGTCGCTGTCACAATGTCAACAATTAGTCACATTCATGTCCCCAAGTCACGGTATTAATGACTTCTTCGATAACTCAATACAGAAACAAATATTTAATGATAATATTCACACCAAACTTCTCAAAAATAGCAATCGACGTGATCATCCAAGGAACAAACTTAGAACGTATAGAACATTCAAAACGATGACTTCTTTGGAAAAATATATCAACGTCATTTCCGTCCCAAAATAGCGTGAATCCCTGACAAAATTAAGAATAAGTTGCCACACCTTGGGCATCGAACGCGGACGCTACTTCGACTTCTACGGCGGCCTGGAACCGCCACCCCTCTTCAGTTAGTTTAATAATATATCAGGTTACGTATCCTGATATATCAGGTTAGTATCCTGATATATCAGGTTATTATCCTGATATATCAGGTTACGTATCCTGATATATCAGGTTACGTATCCCGATATACCAGATTAGTATCCTGATATATCAGGTTATTATCCTGATATATCAGGTTACGTATCCTGATATATCAGGTTACGTGTCCTGATATATCAGGTTATTATCCTGATATATCAGGTTACGTATCCTAATATATCAGGTTATTATCCTGATATATCAGGTTACGTATCCTGATATATCAGGTTACGTATCCTGATATATCAGGTTATTATCCTGATATATCAGGTTATGTATCCTGATATATCAGGTTATGTATCCTGATATATCAGGTTGTCTCGACCAATCCAGAATGTCGTCTTTCATTGGCGGAGGCTTGTGGTTGGTTCCATATTAAGTTTGGTGACGATGGGGATGAGTGATGTGGCATGTACATGTAGGCGATTAACCACACACCCCTCACCAAACTTCATATGGATCTTCAGGGTGACCTCTAGGTGGGAGCCATCTATTTTTTCCCGAAATTCGTTAGAAAACATGGCCGCCATCAGTCATCTTGGATTTCAAATTTGGATCCATTGGCACACCCAGCAGAACAAATATCGGAACAAATATATAAAACTTTATACAGGCGTGTTTTGGGTCACCTCTGGGGATATCAAATGTTTCCGAATTTCGTTGAAAGCATTTCCGCCCTTTTGGATTTTAAACTTTGTATGATTAAATGATTTGGCACACAATACAGACCACATCTTTTATATAGTCCTTACTGAACTTCATATGGATCTTCTGGGAGATGGGAGCCACCAAAAATGTCATTGAAAAACATGGGAGGTATCCAATTATTACGCAATTCATGAAAAGAAAACATGGCCGCCAGCAGGATTTCATTCGCACACCATGCATCCCTCATTTATTGGTGAAATGTTTTAAATGAAAACAAGAGATGGACTGTCGTCCGGTGCATACCCCCCTGTGGATTACCGCCTAGTGTGGGCATATCTATAACTTATGACTGCTATACTCAGACAGATTGGACCCAAAAAATCTGAATTTTCATATAAACAAAGATGAATAACTATAGAACAAAAAACAAAACAAAACAGTTGAATGTGCCATTAAATGTCCTCATATTGGTGAACATCCATACAAAATTTCATTGAGATCCGAGCATTACTGTTCAAGTTATGACCTGAACAGACATCGGATGGACCAAACAGCCAACATTTCCAGATAAACAAAGATGAATAACTCTAGTATGGAAAAGCGAAACAGAACAATGGAACCCTCTATTGAATGTCATCATACTAGTGAACATCCATACCAAATTTCATTGAGATCCCAGCACAACTGTTGAAGTTACGACATGAACAGACACCAGACGGACCAAAAATCAAAAATTTCCAGATAAACAATGATGAATAACTCTAGAATGGAAAATCCGAACAAAACGATGGAACCCTCTATTTAATGTCCTCATAGTAGTGAACATCCATACCTAATTTCATTGAGATCTGAGCACTACTGTTAAAGTTATGACATGAACAGACATCGGACGGACGTACTGACGGACGCACATACAGACGCACGGACGGACGGGAAAATGGGGTATAACAATATCATCTACAGAATACAAGCCCATTGCGTACATTATTGTAACTTTTTGACTTTCCTTCTTCTATAGGAGTCCTTTATCATTCTATTGACAGCTCAGCATGAAATTAACACCTACCAACGTTGAGCTACAGTGTCATTGACACTTTCATTTGAACTTATTATCTAATCATTTCCGAAGGGAACTACTCGTCAATGATTATTTAGTATAGAAAGGGTTAATAATGGACTGGTCATCGCTCAGTGGATGGTTCGGTTCTTGCTAACACTTCCGTGACTGGGGCTCCTTGAAATTTTGCAAAAACCTGTGCCAATGAACTCTTTTATATATGCGAGTCTCCTACTGGTAGCCTCGCATATATAAGAGCATATACATTGGCCTAACAATATTGACTAAGAATCCAACCAACCACAAGCCTCCGCCAATGAGACGACACTCTGGATTGGTCGAGACATAACCTGATATATCGGGATAATAACCTGATATATCAGGATACGTAACCTGATATATCAGGATAATAACCTGATATATCAGGATACATAACCTGATATATCAGGATAATAACCTGATATATCAGGATACGTAACCTGATATATCAGGATACGTAACCTGATATATCAGGATAATAACCTGATATATCAGGATACGTAACCTGATATATCAAGATAATAACCTGATATATCAGGATACGTAACCTGATATATCAGGATAATAACCTGATATATCATGATACGTAACCTGATATATCAGGATAATAACATGATATATCAGGATACGTAACCTGATATATCAGGATACTAACCTGATATATCAGGATAGGTAACCTGATATATCAGGAAACTAACTGAAGAGGAGGTGGCGGTTCCAGGCCGCCGTAGATTTCGACGAAGCGGACAGAATTTGCGAAACATGCAATGAAATCGACAATTATTTACTGTACTTCTTCTGTCAGACGAGCGCGCCCTATTCTACGAGAACATATCACCCAATATGTTAAACATCCCCAACGAGAAACTATTTAAACAAATAATGATCAGCAGCGACTCAAAAACTATGCGGGCTTTGGGGCACACTTTGTCCACTATGGTTTGACAACAGAGTAACGACTCTTAAATCGAGTACAACAAAAAAGGAACAAAGATTCTTCGACTTGAGACCGTGTCAGTGTTGCCAGTATCAACTCTGAATGGTATGTTTGCCAATCATCTACATATATTATCTGAACGTATGATAGGCATATACCGGTATAACATATGTATATTGTCATATATAAGCATATACCGCCATATATCATTGTTGTTACATTGTACTTAACTTTGTTTCATGTAATCCGTACATTTTGTCTTGTTATTCTATGTTCATGTACATTTGACCATATATGGTGTAACGTACAAATAAACATGATTGATTGATTGATTGATTGATTGGTAAGTCATGTGTTTATTCGTGTTGTTTTCCAGCCTGTGTTCGAGAAAATAATCCCATAACGGGCTTATTTTAATGAGCGAAATAAGCTCATATTGGAATTATTAAGACTCATTATATATGTATGCCATATTTGAACCTAAAACAAGGATGTTAAAACAGTCCAATGTGGGATTATTTCCATAAGAAATAAGCCCATATTGGTATTATTTAATCCACCTTTATTCATCGCAACATATATTCTCGTAAAAATAGGTTCATATTGGACCTAAAGATTCACATAGGTTCATATTGGACTTATTCGATTCTGGAATAAACCCACAGTGAACTACTACCCGCTATTCAGCTAAATGGCATGGGCCACAGTTAAAACACATTTTAAAGAGCGTGAGTCTGGTATGTCGTGTCGATGAAAACATTGAGGTTAAATAATGCCAGTATGAGCTTAATTCGCTCATTAAGATAAGCCCGTTATGTGCTTATTTTTATGAGAACAGGATGAAACATGTCCTCGTGCAAATAGGTTCATATTGGACCTACATATTGTAACTATTCACAGGTTTATGTTGGAACTATCTGATTCTGAAATAAGTACATGCAGGCCCGATTCGTCATCTCAGGTTTAAACCTGGTCTACGTAAACCTCCAGGTTTAAACCGCCGTGAGTCAGCAAAATCCGTGGTTTAAACCCGCGACCGCAGGTCTAAGTGACGCATTCGTCATCTCTGGTTTAAACCTGGTCCAGCCAGACCAGTGGTTTAGCAGTAGTGTCTCTGTATCGTCGAGAAAATTAATCGTACTTTCCTAATGCGGACCGCCTCGTTTTATTGATTGCAAAAATCAATAATTTCGACAGCGACCTTATTTTGATTGGAAATTTATAAACGAGAAGCACTCACACCTATAAAGCGTGTGGGGATAAGTTTTTGTCAATTTCGATGTTTTATTTGCGTTTTATAAGCTTAAACCGACAACTAAACCATCTAATTAGGTGGTCCAGCTAAACCTGCGTTCTCGAGGCTAAACTTGAGATGACGAATCCGTCTTTTCTTCATCGCGGTTTAGAATTGTCAGACAATCAATCAAAGGGTGGAGCTGTAAATTATCTCGAGTGAGGGCGTGTCCAAGTGGCGGTTGCTGACTGGTGTTATCATGTCACAGTTGATTCATTCCCATGCGAGCTTTGCTCAGATATTGACACGTTCCTTCAGTATGATTTTACAACTATCTTGTGTTTTTTTTTTGGCTTGTGGCAATCACAAATACTGGTGTTTCTACGAATTCATTTGAATGGTTCAACGTTTTAATTTTGCACCAAAACCATGCTACTGCATGACCATATATGCTATACACATAGTTTGCAATCCTAAACTTATATTGCTATATGAGTCAAATTTGATAACTTATTTTTATGTATATCATGCCACAAAGCTCTACTCTGGCTCCGCTCATAAATTTCCATAATATTCCACCAGTTCAAAACCTGGGAACTTTTGGATTTTCTGCATGATGGAAAATATTTTACATTGAAAAAAAGCAACGCATGTAATATATTTCTTTATTAAATGCTGTGCCTCTATATAGTTGCCCACTTTAAACAGTTCAGATGCCGCTTCTGGTGTGTACTCATAAGCAAATTGCTTTTACTTAACTGACCTCTTGGTCCAGGATTGACACGATTATGGAGCCTTTATTCATGCAGCGTCAGAGGGTCCTGCGGCCCCTTCGTGCGACAGGAACCTGCGTCACATTTGCGCACATTTTGATCATTTGATCATTTTTTTAAATTATATTGAAAACAAACAAATATTAATATAAATTTTAAATATTGTGTCTTGTTAGATACAACTCCTTGCTCAATTTAACAACACACTTTTTTCATTTTATTTCAAATTAAATTATTCTTATTTTTAAATCATTTTTAGAACAGTTGCAAACAGACTAACGGACAAACATATATACAGCTTCTATATCCTTTAATATATACATGTAGATACACCATATTTTGTCTTTGCGGGTAAAGCATCTTGTAGAAAATCAATCACAAACAAAGTGATAAACAGCGCGTGAAGCTCGTGTTGAGAAACATGCCCTTTGTCAAATTGATTTAAACCCACAAAGAGATCGGATTAATGGTCCATGAGCGATACTCATTTCTCAATGAATAAATCGTGCACGCGTTCGCGATGATTTATGACATGTCAATAACCATTACATCGGCTTGTCTTTTGGTCCGATAGGTAAGAGGGTAGTTTGACTGTATGCTCATATCACCAAATCGAGTTGTCAATTAGTTGGTAACTGAATGACAAAAACGCCCCCTTAGACCCGGTTTGGCTGGACCGCCAATGTAGGTTTAAACCAGGTTTAAACTCGGAGGTTTAAACCGGAGATGACGAATCCGGCCACTGAGTCCCTTATTCCGTTGAATGGCGCCAAACACCTTACAAAGAGCGTAGCTTTGGTAAGTTGTGTTTATGAAAAAAGGCAGATTAAATCATTCCGATATGGGCTCATTTCGTATGTAAATAGTCCCATATTGTACTGTGTTTTAAACAGACTGTTCCCCAAAATTCCGCACATTATCTGCTTATAAATAATTTATTTTAGGTAGATAATCTGATTAGAATGTCCTCATTTTCAGTCCATAATGTGCTGAAAATGAGAATATTTTAGTCACATTTTATCGACTCATAATTGGGCAATTCAGATTATGTGCGGACAATCACACAACTAAGCCAACCCATAACTTTTCAGATGTACGCTATTTAAAGACATAATATGGATTTGTTCGGGTATGTGAAACTGATAAGTTAGCATTCAGGCGCAATGTCAACTGGAGGAATGTAGCATTTTAGTAACATATGGCAATAGTCCCATATTGTACTGCTTTAAAAGCTAAGATTTAGGTCAATATAGAGCTTATATATATTGCGATTAAATAATGCCAAAATTATCGCTCGTTAAAATACGGCCGTTAAGTGCTTATTTTCACGAAAATAGCTTGACATCTGCATGGCAAGTGTTGAGTTGTTTAATCGTGTTGTTTTCCAGCCTGTTGACGTGAAAATAAGCACACCACGTGCCTATCTCATATTGTTATGTGCTTATTTTCATGAGAACAGGGTGACGTCTGCATGGTAAGTCTTGAGTTGGTTTATTTGTGTTGTGCCACAACACGAATTGCTAAAATAAGCATGACGAGCTTATCGCATATTGAAATATCTATATAGGGCTGTTATAATAACCAGCGTTTAGGCCCATATGAAGCTTATTTAGTTTTCAAATAATGGCAGTTTGCAGTCTGTTTTCGTGAAAATAAACACAAAACAGGACTTATTTTAATGAGCGAAATAAGCTCATACAGAGGTATAATTTAACTTAATATGTATACATGTACGCTATATATATGGACCTATAAACGCGGCTTTTTAAACAGACAATATCAGACTGTTCTTTCGAACTAGTCCCATATTGGTATTATTCAATCTAATTTGTTTTCATCGCAACATATCCTCATGTAAATAGGTTCATATTTGACCTTTAAGTATTCACATAGGTTCTTTTGATTCTGATATAAGTCCACAGTAAGCTTATAGCCATTATTCGGTTGAATGGCGAGGGCAGCATTGACTATAAAGAGCTTGAATCTGGTAGGTTGTGTCAATGAAAAAAGCTAGATTAATAATACTGATATGGGTTTATTTCAGTAAAAACAATACAATTAGGGTAGCTTTGGTAAGTAAGTGATAAACTAAGGTAGATAAAATAATGCCAATATGGGCTTATTTCTTATGTAAATAGTCCCATATTGTACCGTTTTAAACAGCCTGTTCCCCAAATTCCCGCACATTATCTGCTTATATAAAAAGTTAATATTCTAGGTAGAAAATCTGCTTATGAACGCTCTCAATTTGAGTCGATAATGTGCTGAAAATTATACCAAATTAGTCACATTATCGCCTCATAATGGAACAATTCTAAGCAGATTATGAGCGGACAATGACACAACTAAGCCAACCCACAGCTTATCAGATGTACGCACTTTAAAGACATATTATGGACTTGTACGGGTATGTGAAACTGATAAGTTAGCATTCAGGCGCTATGTCAAGTAAATCGACCGTACCTCTCCATAGAAATCATCGTCTGAACTACGCTCAATTGTAAATATTTACTTCTGGAATCGGGACTATTGGCGACAATACGGGCTTATATCATATTATTATGTGCCTATTTTCACGAGAACAGTCTTGAGTTGGTTTATTTGTGTTGTATTCCACAACACAAATTGCAAAAATAATCATAAGATGTTCTTATCGCATATTGAAATATCCCATATAGGGCTGTTATAATAATCAAATAATCAAATAATGACAATATTCAGCTTGTTCTCGTAAAAATAAGCTCATAACGGGCTTATTTTAATGAGCGAATTAAGCTCTTACTGCCATTATTGAACCTAAACGCGATTTTTAAAGCAGTCAAATGTTGGACTATTTCTATGTAAGCCCATATTGGTATTATTTAATCTACTTTTTTCATCTCAACATATCCTCAGGTTTATATTGGACCTAAATATTCACACAGTTCATATTGGACTTATTTTATTCTGAAATAAGCCCACGGTGAGCGTATACCAGTTATTCCGTAGAATGGCGCGGCCACAGTGAAAATACCTTCTAAAGAGCGTGAATCTAGTAAGTTATCTCGATGAGAATAGGTAGATAGATTAAATAGTGCCAATATGGGCATATTTCGTATGGAAATAGTCCCATGTTAGACTGTCTTAAAACCCGCATTTTCTGTCCATATCGTATACTGCGGTTAAATAATGGCAATATTTAGTTCATAATAACATGGCGTTTATGTGCTTATTTTCACGAGAACAGTCTGCATGTTGACATTATTTGAAAACTGAAATACGCTCCATAAGGCCTAAACGCTAGTTATTAAAACAGCCTTACATGTACATGTATATGGGTTATTTCAATATGAGGAAAACCCGTATTGTGCTTATTTTCACGAGAACACGATTAAACAACTCAAGACTTGTCATGCTGTTCTCATGAAAATAAGTACAAAACGGACATATTTTAATGCGCGATATAAGCTGATATTGGAATTATTTTGCCACAATATACGCTCAATATGGATCTAACACACTGTTTTTATAAATAAAACAGTACAATATGGGATTATTTCCATACATATCAAGCCCAAATTGAAATGATTTAATCTGCCTCTTTTCATCGACACGACTTACCAATTTCACGATCTTTATAATGTTTTCACTGCGGCCATAACGGAATAACGATTTAAGCTCACTATGGAGTTATTTCATAATCAAATTACTTCAAATATCAACCTATGCGAATAGCTACATGTAGGTCCAATTTGAACCTATTTGCACGACGATGTGTTTCATCCTGTTCTCGTAAAAATAAGCACATAACGCTGCGAAACGGACTTATTTTAATGAGCGAATTAAGCTCCCATTGTCATTATTTAACAACCTAAACTTGTTTATCGACATGCAGCCTGTTCTCCCGAAAACCCGCAGATTATCTGCTTATACATAAACATTTTTAGGTAGATAATATGCTTAGAATCTCATAAATTTAAGTCGATAATGTGCTGAAAATGAGACAATTTTAGTCACATTATCGACTGTCAATGAGTCGATTGTAATCAGATTGTGTGCAGAAAATGACACAAATAAGCCAACTCACGGCTTTCATGTGTATGTTCTTTATAGCATGTGTTTTCAATGTGACCGCGCCATAAAACGAAATGACGGATATGATCTATTATCTGCTTATTTCACAATAAAATGTACCTATTTCACATTATAGGCCGATTATGTGCCTATTTGAGGGAGGATATGTTGCGACACGAAATACCAGATTCACGCTCTTTATAATGTGTTTTAACTGCGGCTCGCTTCATTCAACTAAATAACGGGTATAAACTCACTAATGGCTTATTTCCGAATCAATTAAGTCCATTGAAACATATGTTAATATGTATGCCCAATATGAACCTATTTTCGCGAGGATAAGATGCGATGAAAAACGGTAGATTTAAAGGTACTCAATCCGTAAAGAGTGTTTTTCTGCACACAATCTGATTACAATCTCAACAGATTCCAACAACAACAATCCGATCAGAGGGTCCTATATTACCATTTCTTTGGCTTTGGGGGTAAAAAATATTTGATTCGAGTCGAGGAACCCATCAAACAAAGCTCAGAGTTATTAGATATTGATTTTTGAAATTTGTTAATTGCTCGAGATGAGTACTAATAACTGCCGTCAATTTGGTAACCTGCTCGAGATTTTACGCCAAAACTCTATTCAAACAGACAAGGATGGATAACTCTATAATCAAGTGGTAATAATAACGAAATTTTGACTGTCTTCTGGGCCAGAAAGAATTCCCGATAATGAAAAATAATAGATTTCTAAAATCGATATCTAACAAATCTGAGCTTTGATGGGTGACTTCCTCGACTCGAATCAAATATTTTTGACCCCCTAAGCCATTGAAATAGTAATTGAGAGGAGTTTTATCGGATTGAGTACCTTTAATAATGACAATATGGGAGATAGTCCCATATTGGACTGTTTTATAAACTGAGTTTTAGGTCCATATAGAGCGTATATTGTGATCAAATTATATTGTGATTAAATAATACCAATAGGGGCTTATATCGCTCATTAAAATAAGACCGTTACGTGCTTATTTTTATGGAAACCATACATGTACTCCCATAGTGTACGTTTATCTCCACACAGAGCCTATATTGATATGAGCTTATTTCGCTCATTAAAATAAGCCGGGAGTGTGGCTATTTTCACGAGAACAGGCTGTGAAGTAGCATATACATGTACTATACATTCCCTTTTCATATACATATGTTGTACTTCCGTATATATTCATATTAAAATATTCTTCATATTTCATACAGAATACTATATCATTATGTCCATGCAGTGTATCACAACTACAATTTACCATATCTTATCCTAATTTAATTAAAGGTTTAAACCAAAACATAGTTCGTACTTTAATTGGGTCGGGTTGTTCCGGGTCGCTTGGTGCCGGTTGTGCCTGGAGCGGATGGTCCCGTTCCTGTATATACAAGTATATACATGTGTATATAGTACATCTGACTACAGACCGAATCGGGACCACAGGGACAACTCGCGCGGGCGTATGTTAGGGTGGGTTGTCCAGATTTTCCGGGGCTGGTTGTCTCACGTTTTTATTAGCTCACCTGAGACGAAGTCTCCGGTGGAGCTATTGTCATCACTGTTCGTCCGTCGTCCGCCCATCGTCCGTCCGTCCGCCCATCCGTCCGTCTACAATTCTTTGAACATCTTCTCCTCTGGAACCATGAAACCGAATGGGTTCATATTTGGTGTGTATGTTTCCTAGGTGACTCTCATTCAGATTTGTTCAAATGAGGACACTGGGTCAAATAGTTGCGAAGCCAGGGCCATAACTCTTTGCCACCATAGTAATTCTTACAACGACTTCTCAAATTTCATTGGGCCGAATGGGTTCGTATTTGATACAAAGGGTCCTTGGGGGACTGTTATTCAGATTTGTTCAAATGAGGTCACTGGATCGAATGTGGGCGGAGCCAGTGACGTAACTAAAAAAAAAAATTTAATTAAGATTTTTTGAATTTTCACCTTGCTCAATTTAACAAACAAAAAAATTAGTTTTTAAACATTTTATAAAATTTGAAAAAAGTGACACCATTATAACATCTGCAGAGTTATGAAACTTTAATCTTTAATGAAATTACAGAAATATTCCATTACCCATCCCCCATCCCATATGGCCCAGACCCACCCCACCCTGCAGTGGCCTGCACCCAACCAACATCCCTTCCAACGGATATCATCTCCAGCTTCCAACTTTAATACCTGTTCTATTAAAGTTGCAGATATATCTTTGTGGATAGACAGAGAGAGACACATGTCATTAATCTAGATTACAATAAAATGTCATCTGGCAGCTTGTGTAAACATTACTGCTAGCAATTTTAAACAAACTGCCTAAATTTAGTGTCTGACATTTGCATAATGAGGTCCCCAGAGGGTGAATTTAGTGTTGCAACCCTGTACAGCAGGCTAGCATCACCAAATACACCCTCCATGGACCTAATTCTGCTTAGGCATCATCTTCTGGGAAGTATCTTAAGTATCAAATTGAAATTTTGTTTTAGTTACTTTTTTACTTTTTCCCTTCTGTTCAGTTTCTATGCCCCCCCCTAATTTGCAGAAGATAAAATGCATAATTGAGGTGCTCAATGGGTGTGCATTACAAACTTCAACTTTAGAACTTAAATCTGTTCCTATATAGGTTTCCCATGGCTGGTGAGGCCTAACCAGACTGAGGATGAATCTGGTGATGCTAGTACACCTTGCGGAATATTGTCATTAAATTCACCATTTTGGGACCTCATTCTGCAAATGTCTGACACACTATATGCAGACATGGCTGGCATATTATATTCTTAACCACCGCTTATCCAGATGAAATCATACCCTGATTTTTCAAAGAAACATTGGGGGGGGGGGGGTATATTGGATTGAATTTGTCTTATGTCTGTCAGGCGGTCCTTCCACTCGTCTGTCTGTTGGGATGTCTATCCATCCGTCTATCAACAATTGTTTTCTTCTCCATATTAAAGACCAAATATGTTTATATATTTCAGTGTGCATGTTCCCTAGGTGACTCACAATCAGATTTGTTCAAATAAGTTCATCATATCAAATAGGTGCGAAGCTAGGGCCATAACTCTTTCCCTCCATAGTAAATCTTAAAATTTCTTCTCAAGAACCATTGAGCCTATATTAGCTTATATTTGGTATGGATGGGCCTTGGGTGACCGGGTTCAGATTTGTTCAAATTGGGTCATTTTAGGAAATGAGGTCCCCATAGGGTGAATTCGTTGATGCTTTTCCACCTTGGGGAATAGTGTCATTAAATTCACCTTTTGTGGACCTCATTCTGCAAAGATCAGACATACTAAATACAGACTTGGCTGTTCCAATATTATTTTCTTAACCACGTACCACTTATCCAGGTGAAATCATACCCTATTGGATATGGGGGGGGGGCGTATATTGATATTACTAGATGAATGGATCTCATAGATGGGGATTCACATTTGTTCTAATAGGGGCAGAGATAAGAGATTTAACTCTCCTATATCCTTGTACTAGTTGTAAAATTCAACCTAAGAGGGGTGTGCAAAATGATTTCTGTGAACTTAGTACTGTGGTATGGTTGTCTTCTGTAAAATGTAAGAGGTTGGAGATTTGTCAGTGGTGTGCAATTAGAAATTTCAAGTTGAAGAGCCCTGGTCATCGGAGAACCTCCATCTATGTCCATGTTTAGAACTACTTGTCTTAAGTGATATTGTCACGTACTGACTCTTGTAGTCTTCAGATTCCCATTCTTCTCAGTCTTTACAGTCTGGTGAGCGACCCACAGTCATTGACTGTCTTGTTAAATATTTGTTGTCATCACATTTTTTGTTTATTTATTCTTGGAAATGTAATTTTCATATTTTAAGACACTACTATATTACACGATTTAATATCCCAATATATTATTATCTTAAATTATTTGCCATCGTTTTGTCGACGTAATCGGTAGTATACGGATGGCGACGAGGTCGGTATTTGAGATTGGACACCTGAGAACTATCTGAATATGAACACCAAGTAACAGTCTGTTTATGTGAAACTGAGCTTATTTTAAAATTGCGCGAAATAAGCTCATGTTGGCAATATTTGAAAACTTAAATAAGCTCTATATGGGCCTAAACGAATAGCGTACAGGAAGGTAACACCCTGATTGTATAGATTACCCAGGGTATCCCCCTGAGTGTATAGAATACCCCGGTTTACATGGCACAATTCAAGTTAAATATACCGACATTAATATTAAAAAACATATTTTGTCCTTCACCTGAGCCCAAATATGATTTTAAAGACAAGGGTGCTGTATGATTTATCATGGGTGCTGTTGGTGTTGTGCCAGTCTCAGTAAACTTAGCGTACATTTGCTCCCAGAGTTGCGCACGGTACGAGCGCGACTAGCAATTGTACTTCGAAATTCATTACAACTGGTGTTGTGGCACCTGGTCACCATTAAATCACTCCCAGGTGCCCAAACTTTTGCAAACCTTCTTATACTGATGCACATCTTTTCAAAAACACTACTAGTAAGAGACATAGAAGTAGATACCTATAATGGGTCACAGGGCTCAATTCAACTTGACCATTAAAAAACCCAAATATTCCCCTCCCCCTGACCAAAGCCCAAAATCCCATTCAGATGCCCAAATAATTTTTTCCCATTACCTCTATATATTCTAAAGTGAACTGTGGAATCCTTTTCAGAATGGGTATAGTCTGAGAGATGGCTGACTCAGAAATGTTTTCATAGGCACGGGTGCTGTATGGTTTTATCATGGGTGCTGTGGGTGTTGGGCAGTCTCCATACCCTTAAAACCCACTGAGGAGCCCAAACTTTGTGCAAACTATTTGCATAGATGCATACCTATCCACAAACAACAAAAGTGTTGGAAGTAGATACATATAATGGGTCATATGGCCCAATTCAAGTTAAATATACCAATTTAACTTGAATTGTCATGGGTGCTGTGGGTGTTGGGCTGTCTCCATACCCTTAAAACCCACTAAGGAGCCCAAACTTTTGCAAATCTTCTTATACTGATGCAGATATTTCCAAAAACACTAGGAGACCTAGAAGTATATACCTTTCCAGGACCCAATTCCAGTTAAATATACCAATTTAACCATTAAAAAAACAAAATATCCCCCCTGAATAGAGCCCAAAATCCCATTCAGGTGCCCAAATATTTTTTCCCCATTGCCTCTATATATTCTAGAGTGAAATGTGGAATCATTTACAGAATGGGTATAGTCTGAGAGATGGCTGACTCAGAAATATGTTTTCATAGGCACGGGTGCTGTATGGTTTTATCATGGGTGCTGTGGGTGTTGGGCTGTCTCAATACCCTTAAAACCCACTGAGGAGCCCAAACTTTGTGCAAACCATTTGCATAGATGCATACCTATCCACAAACAACAAAAGTGTTGGAAGTAGATACATATAATGGGTCATATGGCCCAATTCAAGTTAAATATACCAATTTAACTTGAATTTTCATGGGTGCTGTGGGTGTTGGGCTGTCTCCATACCCTTAAAACCCACTAAGGAGCCCAAACTTTTGCAAATCTTCTTATACTGATGCAGATATTTCCAAAAACACTAGGAGACCTAGAAGTATATACCTTTACAGGACCCAATTCCAGTTAAATATACCAATTTAACCATTAAAAAAACCAAATATCCCCCCTGAATAGAGCCCAAAATCCCATTCAGGTGCCCAAATATTTTTTCCCCATTGCCTCTATATATTCTAGAGTGAAATGTGGAATCATTTACAGAATGGGTATAGTCTGAGAGATGGCTGACTCAGAAATATGTTTTCATAGGCACGGGTGCTGTATGGTTTTATCATGGGTGCTGTGGGTGTTGGGCTGTCTCAATACTCTTAAAACCCGCTGAGGAGCCCAAACTTTGTGCAAACCATTTGCATAGATGCATACCTATCCACAAACAACAAAAGTGTTGGAAGTAGATACATTTAATGGGTCATATGGCCCAATTCAAGTTAAATATACCAATTTAACTTGAATTGTCAAGGGTGCTGTGGGTGTTGGGCTGTCTCCATACCCTTAAAACCCACTAAGGAGCCCAAACTTTTGCAAATCTTCTTATACTGATGCAGATATTTCCAAAAACACTAGGAGACCTAGAAGTATATACCTTTACAGGACCCAATTCCAGTTAAATATACCAATTTAGCCATTAAAAAAAACAAATATCCCCCTCTGAATAGAGCCCAAAATCCCATTCAGGTGCCCAAATATTTTTTTCCCATTGCCTCTATATATTCTAGAGTGAAATGTGGAATCATTTACAGAATGGGTATAGTCTGAGAGATGGCTGACTCAGAAATATGTTTTCATAGGCACGGGTGCTGTATGGTTTTATCATGGGTGCTGTGGGTGTTGGGCTGTCTCAATACCCTTAAAACCCACTGAGGAGCCCAAACTTTGTGCAAACCATTTGCATAGATGCATACCTATCCACAAACAACAAAAGTGTTGGAAGTAGATACATATAATGGGTCATATGGCCCAATTCAAGTTAAATATACCAATTTAACTTGAATTGTCATGGGTGCTGTGGGTGTTGGGCTGTCTCCATACCCTTAAAACCCACTAAGAAGCCCAAACTTTTGCAAATCTTCTTATACTGATGCAGATATTTCCAAAAACACTAGGAGACCTAGAAGTATATACCTATACAGGACCCAATTCCAGTTAAATATACCAATTTAACCATAAAAAAAAACAAATATCCCCCCTGACTAGAGCCCAAAATCCAATTCAGGTGCCCAAATATTTTTTTCCCATTGCCTCTATATATTCTAGAGTGAAATGTGGAATCATTTACGGAATGGGTATAGTCTGAGAGATGGCTGACTCAGAAATATGTTTTCATAGGCATGGGTGCTGTATGGTTTTATCAAGAGTGATGTATGTGTTGGGCTGTCTCAATACCCTTAAAACCCACTGAGGAGCCCAAACTTTGTGCAAACCATTTGCATAGATGCATACCTATCCACAAACAACAAAAGTGTTGGAAGTAGATACATATAATGGGTCATATGGCCCAATTCAAGTTAATTATACCAATTTAACTTGAATTGTCATGGGTGCTGAGGGTGTTGGGCTGTCTGCATACCCTTAAAACCCACTATTAATAAAGGAGCCCAAACTTTTGCAAATCTTCTTATACTGATGCAGATATTTCCAAAAACACTAGGAGACCTAGAAGTATATACCTTTACAGGACCCAATTCCAGTTAAATATACCAATTTAGCCATTAAAAAAAACAAATATCCCCCCTGACTAGAGCCCAAAATCCAATTCAGGTGCCCAAATATTTTTTTCCCATTGCCTCTATATATTCTAGAGTGAAATGTGGAATCATTTACGGAATGGGTATAGTCTGAGAGATGGCTGACTCAGAAATATGTTTTCATAGGCATGGGTGCTGTATGGTTTTATCAAGAGTGCTGTATGTGTTGGGCTGTCTCAATACCCTTAAAACCCACTGAGGAGCCCAAACTTTGTGCAAACCATTTGCATAGATGCATACCTATCCACAAACAACAAAAGTGTTGGAAGTAGATACATATAATGGGTCATATGGCCCAATTCAAGTTAATTATACCAATTTAACTTGAATTGTCATGGGTGCTGAGGGTGTTGGGCTGTCTGCATACCCTTAAAACCCACTATTAATAA
This sequence comes from Siphonodentalium dalli, assembly GCA_032622095.1. NCBI lineage: Eukaryota > Metazoa > Mollusca > Scaphopoda > Gadilida > Siphonodentaliidae > Siphonodentalium > Siphonodentalium dalli. Next base: position 175,233,836 of record CP136065.1, on the reverse strand, counting down.
AGGAGCCCAAACTTTTGCAAATCTTCTTATACTGATGCAGATATTTCCAAAAACACTAGGAGACCTAGAAGTATATACCTTTACAGGACCCAATTCCAGTTAAATATACCAATTTAGCCATTAAAAAAAACAAATATCCCCCTCTGAATAGAGCCCAAAATCCCATTCAGGTGCCCAAATATTTTTTTCCCATTGCCTCTATATATTCTAGAGTGAAATGTGGAATCATTTACAGAATGGGTATAGTCTGAGAGATGGCTGACTCAGAAATGTGTTTTCATAGGCACGGGTGCTGTATGGTTTTATCATGGGTGCTGTGGGTGTTGGGCTGTCTCAATACCCTTAAAATCCACTGAGGAGCCCAAACTTTCTGCAAACCATTTGCATAGATGCATACCTATCCACAAACAACAAAAGTGTTGGAAGTAGATACATATAATGGGTCATATGGCCCAATCCAAGTTAAATATACCAATTTAACTTGAATTGTCATGGGTGCTGTGGGTGTTGGGCTGTCTGCATACCCTTAAAACCCACTAAGGAGCCCAAACTTTTGCAAATCTTCTTATACTGATGCAGATATTTCCAAAAACACTAGGAGACCTAGAAGTATATACCTATACAGGACCCAATTCCAGTTAAATATACCAATTTAACCATTAAAAAAAACAAATATCCCCCCTGACTAGAGCCCAAAATCCCATTCAGGTGCCCAAATATTTTTTTCCCATTGCCTCTATATATTCTAGAGTGAGATGTGGAATCATTTACAGAATGGGTATAGTCTGAGAGATGGCTGACTCAGAAATATGTTTTCATAGGCACGGGTGCTGTATGGTTTTATCATGGGTGCTGTGGGTGTTGGGCTGTCTCCATACCCTTAAAACCCACTAAGGAGCCCAAACTTTTGCAAATCTTCTTATACTGATGCAGATATTTCCAAAAACACTAGGAGACCTAGAAGTATATACCTTTACAGGACCCAATTCCAGTTAAATATACCAATTTAACCATTAAAAAAAACCAAATATCCCCCCTGAATAGAGCCCAAAATCCCATTCAGGTGCCCAAATATTTTTTTCCCATTGCCTCTATATATTCTAGAGTGAAATGTGGAATCATTTACAGAATGGGTATAGTCTGAGAGATGGCTGACTCAGAAATATGTTTTCATAGGCACGGGTGCTGTATGGTTTTATCATGGGTGCTGTGGGTGTTGGGCTGTCTCAATACTCTTAAAACCCGCTGAGGAGCCCAAACTTTGTGCAAACCATTTGCATAGATGCATACCTATCCACAAACAACAAAAGTGTTGGAAGTAGATACATTTAATGGGTCATATGGCCCAATTCAAGTTAAATATACCAATTTAACTTGAATTGTCAAGGGTGCTGTGGGTGTTGGGCTGTCTCCATACCCTTAAAACCCACTAAGGAGCCCAAACTTTTGCAAATCTTCTTATACTGATGCAGATATTTCCAAAAACACTAGGAGACCTAGAAGTATATACCTTTACAGGACCCAATTCCAGTTAAATATACCAATTTAGCCATTAAAAAAAACAAATATCCCCCTCTGAATAGAGCCCAAAATCCCATTCAGGTGCCCAAATATTTTTTTCCCATTGCCTCTATATATTCTAGAGTGAAATGTGGAATCATTTACAGAATGGGTATAGTCTGAGAGATGGCTGACTCAGAAATATGTTTTCATAGGCACGGGTGCTGTATGGTTTTATCATGGGTGCTGTGGGTGTTGGGCTGTCTCAATACCCTTAAAACCCACTGAGGAGCCCAAACTTTGTGCAAACCATTTGCATAGATGCATACCTATCCACAAACAACAAAAGTGTTGGAAGTAGATACATATAATGGGTCATATGGCCCAATTCAAGTTAAATATACCAATTTAACTTGAATTGTCATGGGTGCTGTGGGTGTTGGGCTGTCTCCATACCCTTAAAACCCACTAAGAAGCCCAAACTTTTGCAAATCTTCTTATACTGATGCAGATATTTCCAAAAACACTAGGAGACCTAGAAGTATATACCTATACAGGACCCAATTCCAGTTAAATATACCAATTTAACCATAAAAAAAAACAAATATCCCCCCTGACTAGAGCCCAAAATCCAATTCAGGTGCCCAAATATTTTTTTCCCATTGCCTCTATATATTCTAGAGTGAAATGTGGAATCATTTACGGAATGGGTATAGTCTGAGAGATGGCTGACTCAGAAATATGTTTTCATAGGCATGGGTGCTGTATGGTTTTATCAAGAGTGATGTATGTGTTGGGCTGTCTCAATACCCTTAAAACCCACTGAGGAGCCCAAACTTTGTGCAAACCATTTGCATAGATGCATACCTATCCACAAACAACAAAAGTGTTGGAAGTAGATACATATAATGGGTCATATGGCCCAATTCAAGTTAATTATACCAATTTAACTTGAATTGTCATGGGTGCTGAGGGTGTTGGGCTGTCTGCATACCCTTAAAACCCACTATTAATAAAGGAGCCCAAACTTTTGCAAATCTTCTTATACTGATGCAGATATTTCCAAAAACACTAGGAGACCTAGAAGTATATACCTTTACAGGACCCAATTCCAGTTAAATATACCAATTTAGCCATTAAAAAAAACAAATATCCCCCCTGACTAGAGCCCAAAATCCAATTCAGGTGCCCAAATATTTTTTTCCCATTGCCTCTATATATTCTAGAGTGAAATGTGGAATCATTTACGGAATGGGTATAGTCTGAGAGATGGCTGACTCAGAAATATGTTTTCATAGGCATGGGTGCTGTATGGTTTTATCAAGAGTGCTGTATGTGTTGGGCTGTCTCAATACCCTTAAAACCCACTGAGGAGCCCAAACTTTGTGCAAACCATTTGCATAGATGCATACCTATCCACAAACAACAAAAGTGTTGGAAGTAGATACATATAATGGGTCATATGGCCCAATTCAAGTTAATTATACCAATTTAACTTGAATTGTCATGGGTGCTGAGGGTGTTGGGCTGTCTGCATACCCTTAAAACCCACTATTAATAAAGGAGCCCAAACTTTTGCAAATCTTCTTATACTGATGCAGATATTTCCAAAAACACTAGGAGACCTAGAAGTATATACCTTTACAGGACCCAATTCCAGTTAAATATACCAATTTAGCCATTAAAAAAAACAAATATCCCCCTCTGAATAGAGCCCAAAATCCCATTCAGGTGCCCAAATATTTTTTTCCCATTGCCTCTATATATTCTAGAGTGAAATGTGGAATCATTTACAGAATGGGTATAGTCTGAGAGATGGCTGACTCAGAAATGTGTTTTCATAGGCACGGGTGCTGTATGGTTTTATCATGGGTGCTGTGGGTGTTGGGCTGTCTCAATACCCTTAAAATCCACTGAGGAGCCCAAACTTTCTGCAAACCATTTGCATAGATGCATACCTATCCACAAACAACAAAAGTGTTGGAAGTAGATACATATAATGGGTCATATGGCCCAATCCAAGTTAAATATACCAATTTAACTTGAATTGTCATGGGTGCTGTGGGTGTTGGGCTGTCTGCATACCCTTAAAACCCACTAAGGAGCCCAAACTTTTGCAAATCTTCTTATACTGATGCAGATATTTCCAAAAACACTAGGAGACCTAGAAGTATATACCTATACAGGACCCAATTCCAGTTAAATATACCAATTTAACCATTAAAAAAAACAAATATCCCCCCTGACTAGAGCCCAAAATCCCATTCAGGTGCCCAAATATTTTTTTCCCATTGCCTCTATATATTCTAGAGTGAGATGTGGAATCATTTACAGAATGGGTATAGTCTGAGAGATGGCTGACTCAGAAATATGTTTTCATAGGCACGGGTGCTGTATGGTTTTATCATGGGTGCTGTGGGTGTTGGGCTGTCTCCATACCCTTAAAACCCACTAAGGAGCCCAAACTTTTGCAAATCTTCTTATACTGATGCAGATATTTCCAAAAACACTAGGAGACCTAGAAGTATATACCTTTACAGGACCCAATTCCAGTTAAATATACCAATTTAACCATTAAAAAAAACCAAATATCCCCCCTGAATAGAGCCCAAAATCCCATTCAGGTGCCCAAATATTTTTTTCCCATTGCCTCTATATATTCTAGAGTGAAATGTGGAATCATTTACAGAATGGGTATAGTCTGAGAGATGGCTGACTCAGAAATATGTTTTCATAGGCACGGGTGCTGTATGGTTTTATCATGGGTGCTGTGGGTGTTGGGCTGTCTCAATACTCTTAAAACCCGCTGAGGAGCCCAAACTTTGTGCAAACCATTTGCATAGATGCATACCTATCCACAAACAACAAAAGTGTTGGAAGTAGATACATTTAATGGGTCATATGGCCCAATTCAAGTTAAATATACCAATTTAACTTGAATTGTCAAGGGTGCTGTGGGTGTTGGGCTGTCTCCATACCCTTAAAACCCACTAAGGAGCCCAAACTTTTGCAAATCTTCTTATACTGATGCAGATATTTCCAAAAACACTAGGAGACCTAGAAGTATATACCTTTACAGGACCCAATTCCAGTTAAATATACCAATTTAGCCATTAAAAAAAACAAATATCCCCCTCTGAATAGAGCCCAAAATCCCATTCAGGTGCCCAAATATTTTTTTCCCATTGCCTCTATATATTCTAGAGTGAAATGTGGAATCATTTACAGAATGGGTATAGTCTGAGAGATGGCTGACTCAGAAATATGTTTTCATAGGCACGGGTGCTGTATGGTTTTATCATGGGTGCTGTGGGTGTTGGGCTGTCTCAATACCCTTAAAACCCACTGAGGAGCCCAAACTTTGTGCAAACCATTTGCATAGATGCATACCTATCCACAAACAACAAAAGTGTTGGAAGTAGATACATATAATGGGTCATATGGCCCAATTCAAGTTAAATATACCAATTTAACTTGAATTGTCATGGGTGCTGTGGGTGTTGGGCTGTCTCCATACCCTTAAAACCCACTAAGAAGCCCAAACTTTTGCAAATCTTCTTATACTGATGCAGATATTTCCAAAAACACTAGGAGACCTAGAAGTATATACCTATACAGGACCCAATTCCAGTTAAATATACCAATTTAACCATAAAAAAAAACAAATATCCCCCCTGACTAGAGCCCAAAATCCAATTCAGGTGCCCAAATATTTTTTTCCCATTGCCTCTATATATTCTAGAGTGAAATGTGGAATCATTTACGGAATGGGTATAGTCTGAGAGATGGCTGACTCAGAAATATGTTTTCATAGGCATGGGTGCTGTATGGTTTTATCAAGAGTGATGTATGTGTTGGGCTGTCTCAATACCCTTAAAACCCACTGAGGAGCCCAAACTTTGTGCAAACCATTTGCATAGATGCATACCTATCCACAAACAACAAAAGTGTTGGAAGTAGATACATATAATGGGTCATATGGCCCAATTCAAGTTAATTATACCAATTTAACTTGAATTGTCATGGGTGCTGAGGGTGTTGGGCTGTCTGCATACCCTTAAAACCCACTATTAATAAAGGAGCCCAAACTTTTGCAAATCTTCTTATACTGATGCAGATATTTCCAAAAACACTAGGAGACCTAGAAGTATATACCTTTACAGGACCCAATTCCAGTTAAATATACCAATTTAGCCATTAAAAAAAACAAATATCCCCCCTGACTAGAGCCCAAAATCCAATTCAGGTGCCCAAATATTTTTTTCCCATTGCCTCTATATATTCTAGAGTGAAATGTGGAATCATTTACGGAATGGGTATAGTCTGAGAGATGGCTGACTCAGAAATATGTTTTCATAGGCATGGGTGCTGTATGGTTTTATCAAGAGTGCTGTATGTGTTGGGCTGTCTCAATACCCTTAAAACCCACTGAGGAGCCCAAACTTTGTGCAAACCATTTGCATAGATGCATACCTATCCACAAACAACAAAAGTGTTGGAAGTAGATACATATAATGGGTCATATGGCCCAATTCAAGTTAATTATACCAATTTAACTTGAATTGTCATGGGTGCTGAGGGTGTTGGGCTGTCTGCATACCCTTAAAACCCACTATTAATAAAGGAGCCCAAACTTTTGCAAATCTTCTTATACTGATGCAGATATTTCCAAAAACACTAGGAGACCTAGAAGTATATACCTTTACAGGACCCAATTCCAGTTAAATATACCAATTTAGCCATTAAAAAAAACAAATATCCCCCTCTGAATAGAGCCCAAAATCCCATTCAGGTGCCCAAATATTTTTTTCCCATTGCCTCTATATATTCTAGAGTGAAATGTGGAATCATTTACAGAATGGGTATAGTCTGAGAGATGGCTGACTCAGAAATGTGTTTTCATAGGCACGGGTGCTGTATGGTTTTATCATGGGTGCTGTGGGTGTTGGGCTGTCTCAATACCCTTAAAATCCACTGAGGAGCCCAAACTTTCTGCAAACCATTTGCATAGATGCATACCTATCCACAAACAACAAAAGTGTTGGAAGTAGATACATATAATGGGTCATATGGCCCAATCCAAGTTAAATATACCAATTTAACTTGAATTGTCATGGGTGCTGTGGGTGTTGGGCTGTCTGCATACCCTTAAAACCCACTAAGGAGCCCAAACTTTTGCAAATCTTCTTATACTGATGCAGATATTTCCAAAAACACTAGGAGACCTAGAAGTATATACCTATACAGGACCCAATTCCAGTTAAATATACCAATTTAACCATTAAAAAAAACAAATATCCCCCCTGACTAGAGCCCAAAATCCCATTCAGGTGCCCAAATATTTTTTTCCCATTGCCTCTATATATTCTAGAGTGAGATGTGGAATCATTTACAGAATGGGTATAGTCTGAGAGATGGCTGACTCAGAAATATGTTTTCATAGGCACGGGTGCTGTATGGTTTTATCATGGGTGCTGTGGGTGTTGGGCTGTCTCCATACCCTTAAAACCCACTAAGGAGCCCAAACTTTTGCAAATCTTCTTATACTGATGCAGATATTTCCAAAAACACTAGGAGACCTAGAAGTATATACCTTTACAGGACCCAATTCCAGTTAAATATACCAATTTAACCATTAAAAAAAACCAAATATCCCCCCTGAATAGAGCCCAAAATCCCATTCAGGTGCCCAAATATTTTTTTCCCATTGCCTCTATATATTCTAGAGTGAAATGTGGAATCATTTACAGAATGGGTATAGTCTGAGAGATGGCTGACTCAGAAATATGTTTTCATAGGCACGGGTGCTGTATGGTTTTATCATGGGTGCTGTGGGTGTTGGGCTGTCTCAATACTCTTAAAACCCGCTGAGGAGCCCAAACTTTGTGCAAACCATTTGCATAGATGCATACCTATCCACAAACAACAAAAGTGTTGGAAGTAGATACATTTAATGGGTCATATGGCCCAATTCAAGTTAAATATACCAATTTAACTTGAATTGTCAAGGGTGCTGTGGGTGTTGGGCTGTCTCCATACCCTTAAAACCCACTAAGGAGCCCAAACTTTTGCAAATCTTCTTATACTGATGCAGATATTTCCAAAAACACTAGGAGACCTAGAAGTATATACCTTTACAGGACCCAATTCCAGTTAAATATACCAATTTAGCCATTAAAAAAAACAAATATCCCCCTCTGAATAGAGCCCAAAATCCCATTCAGGTGCCCAAATATTTTTTTCCCATTGCCTCTATATATTCTAGAGTGAAATGTGGAATCATTTACAGAATGGGTATAGTCTGAGAGATGGCTGACTCAGAAATATGTTTTCATAGGCACGGGTGCTGTATGGTTGTATCATGGGTGCTGTGGGTGTTGGGCTGTCTCAATACCCTTAAAACCCACTGAGGAGCCCAAACTTTGTGCAAACCATTTGCATAGATGCATACCTATCCACAAACAACAAAAGTGTTGGAAGTAGATACATATAATGGGTCATATGGCCCAATTCAAGTTAAATATACCAATTTAACTTGAATTGTCATGGGTGCTGTGGGTGTTGGGCTGTCTCCATACCCTTAAAACCCACTAAGAAGCCCAAACTTTTGCAAATCTTCTTATACTGATGCAGATATTTCCAAAAACACTAGGAGACCTAGAAGTATATACCTATACAGGACCCAATTCCAGTTAAATATACCAATTTAACCATAAAAAAAAACAAATATCCCCCCTGACTAGAGCCCAAAATCCAATTCAGGTGCCCAAATATTTTTTTCCCATTGCCTCTATATATTCTAGAGTGAAATGTGGAATCATTTACGGAATGGGTATAGTCTGAGAGATGGCTGACTCAGAAATATGTTTTCATAGGCATGGGTGCTGTATGGTTTTATCAAGAGTGATGTATGTGTTGGGCTGTCTCAATACCCTTAAAACCCACTGAGGAGCCCAAACTTTGTGCAAACCATTTGCATAGATGCATACCTATCCACAAACAACAAAAGTGTTGGAAGTAGATACATATAATGGGTCATATGGCCCAATTCAAGTTAATTATACCAATTTAACTTGAATTGTCATGGGTGCTGAGGGTGTTGGGCTGTCTGCATACCCTTAAAACCCACTATTAATAAAGGAGCCCAAACTTTTGCAAATCTTCTTATACTGATGCAGATATTTCCAAAAACACTAGGAGACCTAGAAGTATATACCTTTACAGGACCCAATTCCAGTTAAATATACCAATTTAGCCATTAAAAAAAACAAATATCCCCCCTGACTAGAGCCCAAAATCCAATTCAGGTGCCCAAATATTTTTTTCCCATTGCCTCTATATATTCTAGAGTGAAATGTGGAATCATTTACGGAATGGGTATAGTCTGAGAGATGGCTGACTCAGAAATATGTTTTCATAGGCATGGGTGCTGTATGGTTTTATCAAGAGTGCTGTATGTGTTGGGCTGTCTCAATACCCTTAAAACCCACTGAGGAGCCCAAACTTTGTGCAAACCATTTGCATAGATGCATACCTATCCACAAACAACAAAAGTGTTGGAAGTAGATACATATAATGGGTCATATGGCCCAATTCAAGTTAATTATACCAATTTAACTTGAATTGTCATGGGTGCTGAGGGTGTTGGGCTGTCTGCATACCCTTAAAACCCACTATTAATAAAGGAGCCCAAACTTTTGCAAATCTTCTTATACTGATGCAGATATTTCCAAAAACACTAGGAGACCTAGAAGTATATACCTTTACAGGACCCAATTCCAGTTAAATATACCAATTTAGCCATTAAAAAAAACAAATATCCCCCTCTGAATAGAGCCCAAAATCCCATTCAGGTGCCCAAATATTTTTTTCCCATTGCCTCTATATATTCTAGAGTGAAATGTGGAATCATTTACAGAATGGGTATAGTCTGAGAGATGGCTGACTCAGAAATGTGTTTTCATAGGCACGGGTGCTGTATGGTTTTATCATGGGTGCTGTGGGTGTTGGGCTGTCTCAATACCCTTAAAATCCACTGAGGAGCCCAAACTTTCTGCAAACCATTTGCATAGATGCATACCTATCCACAAACAACAAAAGTGTTGGAAGTAGATACATATAATGGGTCATATGGCCCAATCCAAGTTAAATATACCAATTTAACTTGAATTGTCATGGGTGCTGTGGGTGTTGGGCTGTCTGCATACCCTTAAAACCCACTAAGGAGCCCAAACTTTTGCAAATCTTCTTATACTGATGCAGATATTTCCAAAAACACTAGGAGACCTAGAAGTATATACCTATACAGGACCCAATTCCAGTTAAATATACCAATTTAACCATTAAAAAAAACAAATATCCCCCCTGACTAGAGCCCAAAATCCCATTCAGGTGCCCAAATATTTTTTTCCCATTGCCTCTATATATTCTAGAGTGAGATGTGGAATCATTTACAGAATGG